>CM042014.1:27941403-28341403 GCA_023525715.1 Cichorium intybus
TATATGTGTGTGTGTGTGTGTGTGTGTGTGTGTGTGTGTGTGTGTGTGTGTGTGTGTGTGTGTGTGTTCAATACAGAACCAAATTATAGTGGCTAACCATAGATAGTTGTACTGAATTTGTCCATTTTGTTAAATCATATGGACCAACCGCGTAATTTACTCTTTTATAAATATAAGTTAATACAAACATTTTTTTAAAAGGACTTATAAATTTATAGCTTTTTGGCATCATATAAGCTAAGCCAAACATTTTGTTTTAAAAGCTCATTTTTTGCCATCACATAAAAACACTTTTATAAAAAAAAGAAAAAAAGAAAAAAAGAAAAACTCATCGAGTTAAATAAGTAAATCCCAAACACCATTTTAATCCAAGTAAAAAAAACAAAGTTGTATATCTTCCACCAATTTAGGGGGTGTTTGGAATTATTTTTGGAAAGTCCTTATTGACTTATTGGTTTTTCAAAAAGTCAATAAGCTTTAAAAGTGTTTGGGAAATACATAAATGCTTTTTACTACTCTTAATAAGTCATTTGCCCATTACTTTTTTAAACAACTTATAAATTTCTAAGATAAAATGACTATATACTTTTAATAAACTCTCTCATTCTCTCTTCCTCCATTTTTTTGGATATTTCCAAATATAAGCTAATCCAAACACTTTTTTAAGAGGGCTTATCAACATATAGTTTTTTTTCCTGTTATCACATAAGCTAATCTATACTTTTTTGAAAACTCATTTTTGTAACCACATAGACTAATTAATAAACACTTTTATAAAAAACAGTGTTTATTGATTTGTGTTAAATAATCAATCCCAAACACCCCTTAGTCGGATAGACTCAAGAATTATGAAACTGGTTTCATTTCTAGCCTATAAGAATCTCAAAAACTTTATCCCCCTTAGGCCTCGAGAAAGAGTTGATTGCTAAACAGAGATCGAATAAAAAGTTTTTGGGCCCAAAACCAACAACAACAACGACCCAACTGAATATACTACCCTAAATATGAATCGATGATTGGCAGTAGAAAAACATATGGTTCATAGCAACCTGTCATCAGTGTCATGTATTGTAGAATGGACAAAAACCGTGGAATTCTTCTTTGGGCTAAATCGGATGAAAGTGGAATGTAATTAAAGATAATATCCAAACAACTACCTTAATGGGTAACCAACCATTCGGTTTGAATATTGTTGGCTCCAAAATACCTATGGCATTTTTTTATTCGATCGTATCATATTATAGTTCGATATTATCCTAATTTTCATAGTTATGTCGACATTATCCTAGTTTTCGTATATATATATATATAATGTAGTTTCCATATTTTAGTATTAATATTCAGTGCCGGTTCAAGCCGATTTGATGCCCAGGACAAAAGTAAAAAATGAGGCCTTTGAAAACCTGAATGTGAAATAAAAAAATGCCACTACTAGGACTTGAACCCGGATTATCTAGGAAAATGACAAACAATGTCTAATTGTCTATAATCTGGTGAGCTACATACAATTTTGTATATTTCTTGAGTAGCTTAATGTATAACATATGTTGAGAGAGCAAAAGTTGGAGCTCTAAAATTTGACAGGGCCATGGGCCGTCCAGCTTGCCCCTTTATTGTGTCGGCCCTGTTTATATTAACACATGAGTCTAAATTGTAATGTATAAATACCTCTGAGATTAATGAGAATGCAACAAAAAATATTTTAAATACATACTTGACATTATATCATGGTATCAAAGCATTAGGTTAACACATGTGCCGCCGACCACCACCTTTGGTGACCTTCTCTAGTCGTCGCCAGAGGTGCACCACTGCCTTCTTTATTTTCTATGCCATTCTAATCCCTTCTTATTTTCTTAAATTCTAACATCCCCATCTTTACATCCTTCCTTAACCTTTTATTTTCTTTTCGCAAAACACCAAAAAACTCATTTTTATTTTCTTTTCTTTGCACCGCATGGGAGATATATTACAAGAAATTGATTTTGAATTTCTACTTGAGAGCTTCATGTTGCTACCGTGAAGGTCATGCCATATATGGGTTTTGGTGTGTTTTTTTCTTGGATGGATTTTCAAAAATATTGAATCTGACCTTAATATTTTTATGTTTCCACGCCTTCTCCTCCTTCTATATTCCCATTATCTATATCTTGGTTGTGCTATATTGTCCTTCCATTTATCTAAGATCTCTTTGTCTCTAAAAAACAAACCTATCTCATCACACATATAGTTTTCTATCTCTACAACAAAAACCTTTTATGTATCTTTCCTCTCATTTTTCTCTAAAACATCTTTCTATCTCTCTACAAATTTCTCTTACTCTCTCTCTCATATCTTTTTCCATAAATGAATTATCAACCTCCATTCATAATGTTATCGTCTTTCTTTTAATTTTACACTTTATCATGTACAACCTTCATGTATATGGCTCTTACATCTTTTGTCTACCGAAAACGACCTAATCTAGCAGCTAACAAGTCGACGCCAAGGCAAATATTTTTCTAAGAAATTCAAATGCATCAATTCAAAGCATCAAAACATTAAAACCAAATTCAAGATTCGATCAAGTAATAGTTTGAGCATTCATCTATCTCCCACTCAAACTGAGGGTGTATACTAAATAGTATCATATTACTGTTCAATATTATCCTAGCTTACATAGTTATGTCGATATTATCCTAGTTTCGTATTCATGTTAACATAGGATTGTACGTTGAAATCTATAAGTATCTTTGAGATTAATGAGAATGCAACACAAAACATTTTAGAGATGTATTCCATATTATATGATTTATATGGCCTTACACAATGACTACACATATATCTTCTTAACTGTTTAGCTCTGCATCTAATGCTTTTTTATCCAATTCCAACTTCAAGTTCTAATTAACGCATTTGAGACAATTCTTCTTTGAGCAACCATGAAATTTCTATCTAATTCCACCAAGTATAGACGAGGTAGTTTCTATTTTAGAGCCATGTTATCAATCTACACATCCTTACAAAACATAGTGCTTGCCCCGCTTTTAACCTTTCTCCGAAATAGTTTTGGAAGATGAATTCCAACTTCCACTAAATCAACTCTGATTTTTGAGATAGCTAACCATAAAGCGGCTTTTGACTTTCTAGCCATCAAATAAGTATTGTGACCTTTTAAATTGATGGACATGTTGAGACCATAAGTAAGCATGTTCCACCTTGAATCTCCACCACAATATTATGAGAAAGGTTAGATTCAAGCTTTTCAACCATCCCCTCCCCCAATAAATTTTCTCCATATACTTTCCAACATCTAAGTAATCTATTTAGGTGCTTTAAAAATGGAGAAGTTTTGAGGCAAGATCTCATGGAGTGATTATAATAGAGTTTATGTATTACAACAAGATAAGGTTCTTGATTTCCATGAGTTAAGTTTAGTATTAAAACAATCAATAATCGAGTTCCATTTCTTGTAGAGTTTCATGTTGGCTCCAATCTAAACCACAAGACATGTGAACAAGTGAATAAGAGAGACCAACATCATAATTTAAGATATTGGCTATATATTTGATTTCAAACTTTCAAATCTGAAGCCGAAGACTTCGCTTATAAGAAAGTTCACATATAATTTGAAGATGATATGGAAACTACATGGTACCCTCTTGAGCTTGAGTAAGTTTTCCCTGGACCATTCACTAATGAACATATCATCGTCATCATCATACATCAAGTGAGATAGAGTCGGTCCATTGTTTGGCAAAGAAAGCCTATGAAAAAGCTACTTTTCCCGAGTCTTGTCCATAATAACATCGAGACCCTCCATGGTGAGTACAAAAAGAAAAGGGGAAGGTGATCCCCTTATTGTACCCCCTTAGAAAGTATAGATTCTTTAGTTTGGGATCCATTTACTAGGACAAAGCACGACTAGAAAATAGAATGCCTCTAACCTAACCCCTCCATCAACCTCTAAAATCCATTTAATCCATCAAAGAATTCTTGAATTGCCATGAGAATGAGTCAAAGGATTTTTGAGGCCAACCCTGAAAAATATAATTCCTTTTTCACCCGTGTATCCCAAGAACAAACAGATAATAAACGATCCCTATAGAACATTTCGTTTCCACATAAGTTGATAGCTAAACATTAATTCTCGAATTAATTACTTTTTAAGTCTAACATAAAGTAACTTTGGGATCACCATGGTGAAACAACTAACAACGTAATGGAGCAAAAATCCTATCGTAGGATCTATAATGTTGGGATAAGTGAGATAAAGGATCATTGAAATCCTGATTAATTTGACCTGTAACCTCAAAGTGTCTTAAGGCATTGAAATTTTTTTAGGTACAAAGTGTCTTAAAAATCCATATATGAACTTGAATGTGAAGTTGTCGATTCCCGCAGCTTTCTTGCTAGCACGACTTCAAATGGAACTTTTAACTCAGTTAAGGAAATGTTCGCTTCAAGGAAGTCCCTATCACCGAAAATGTTTTTTTCTTTAAATTTATTTCTACTGATTTTTGTCCGGACATGTTCTCTCAAAATATTTTTGAAAAAATGAAAACCTTCATTTTTACTCACATTTGGGTCAATCTCCCAATGTACATTGACGATCAATTCATTATTTCTAGTTCACATTTTGTTGCAGTTAATTATACCATGAAAGAAGTAAGAGTTTTCATCTCTTACAATATCCTACTTGAGCCTTGCATTTTGTCTAGGGTCTAAATTACGACTGTGATCCAAATTGAAGAGCCTTTTTCTAATTTTTCTTTTGTTCTCTCTCTCTCTCTCTCTCTCTTGTTCCATGCCAAACTCTGATAGGAAGTTCTTCAATAAAATAAGCTCTTTGGTAGCTTTTACAATTTCTATGTCCTATTCTTTAGTGGTTAAAAGAGCATCTCTATTTTGTAATATAACATCCAACTAACAGTTGTTCCCCAATTATGAACACATAACTATTGTGCTCTTCCCGGAATCCACAAACCCATAATATCTCCTTCGGAAAACCTTCTAATACCATCTTCTTTCTTTTAAAACATAAGGGATATGTCTGAGGTTCCTTTCAAGTTGCATAACAGCCATTTTACTTTTTCTTAATGCTCCTTGCTTGGATTTGACATAAATTTGCATACTACTCCCACGACATGAGCAATATTTGGTCTCGTTCTACCATGATATACATCAAGCTACCAACAATTGATGTAGAAGGTACTTTAGGTATTTTATCATTGTCTTGTTTTGTCTTGGGTGAGTGCTTCTTTAAGAGTCTCAGATGACTCCCTAAAGGCGTGCTTTTGATCCAAGCACCTGCCATGATGAACTTCTCTAAGATTTTCCTGATGTACTTTTGTTGGGAAAGTGTTAGAGCACTAGTAGCTTTGTTTTTTACTATACCCATGCTTAGAACTTAGTGATCTCATGTATGTCAGATCCAACTATCAACATACATTAAGATAATGATGTAACAAGAAGTAAATTTCTTCAGGTAATAATAGTGATCCATCACACATCTCGTCTATTCCTCTACATGAAGCTGTCAAACTTCATGAAACATTTTCTTAAATCATGCTTTAAAATATACATACTTTTCTTTAGTTTGCACACCAAGTTTTGTTTCCTAGAAATTTGAAAATCTTATGGTTTTTCCATGTAGATTTTGTATTAAAGTCTCCATACAAGAATGATGTCATCATATCTAGCTGCTTTAAATGCAAGTCTTTAACATCCACAATACCAAGGACCCATTTGATTATGGTTATCTTCACAACTAAAGATACAATTTCATGTAATCAATTCTCGTCTTCTGTTGGAACCCCTTTACCATTAATCTAGCATTTTATCTTTTCTTTCCATCAATCTCACCATTGACCCTAAATACCTACCTTATTATGTAGTGCCTTCTCTCCTGCTTGTAGAGAAATCTCAAGGCTTCTAGAGAAATCTCAAGTTAACCATTTTCAGTTAGCAACATACAATTTGTTGGGGGAGAATATATCATTGGAGGATTTCTTACTCCGGTGGATCTCCTAGGAATTCTCGAAGCTATTACTTCTTGGATTTACTCCCAATATATCCTGATTCACTACCATCATTCGAGACTTGAGTCCTACTCACACCTGCTTCTCTGTCTCATAAGTATTAAAAGGCATATAAATGTCCTTTTATGAGGTTCCTTCGAAAACCACTTGATCGTTATCTTGTAGTTTATTCTTAAATGCAAGATCTGATAGGTTTTATGCAAAACGATAAACTTAAACCCTAAGTTCACATGCAACCTAATTTGGATCTATGTTTTCACTATTTGAACATATAATTTAAACCCTAAGGCCAATCGAAAAATACTAGAAAGAATATAAAAGAAAAAACTAACCTTTAGTTGATTTCTTGAAAGCTTAGCACCACAAATGTCATACCTCAAATGGAATCACACCCAGTAGCTAGGAATCGACAATCCAAAGAGAAGAGAGAGCAGAGAATGGCGCAGAATAATGGGTGCCAGGGGTCCTTATTTATAGCCTCCAGGTGGTTACCAGATAAACCTTTAAGATAAACATTTTTGAATTCAAATCGAGATAAACCTTTTATCACTTAATTCAAACTCTATTTATCTATATATCATATTTCGAAATCAAGGGTTATCTAATCCTTAATTTCGCCAACCACCTGGCTACCAAAACTGTCACTACTCAACTATTGAATAATTACAATTAAGCCCCTGCACCTTTAATTAATTCAATTAATCACCAAATTAATTCCAATTAATTTCAGATTAATTTCTAATTAATTAGTACTACTTCTAATTAATATATTATCAACATAATATATTAATAACCTATTTATTTTATTTATATTGATTTATTAATCACATAATAAATCAATCTCTCTCTTCTGGTTTTTCTGTCAAATCTCTAGCTATGAGGGCAACCCAAATGGACTTTGCTACTATCAATCAGGTAAATACAAATTATTAGTCATGGCTTAGACACCTAATCCAACAAGATCTTCTACAATCTTGTCTTTGTAAAGGGCATTCTTGTTGAACGTGACATCCCTAATTATGACGAATCTTCTACTTTGAGCATCCTAGAAACCATATTTCATTTCTTCCAAGCCTAACCCAATAAAAGTGCAGTACTTTTTTGCCTTTGTGCCAAGCTTGTCCTTTTCTGCATCATTGATCATGAAATAAGAAACACACACAAATACCTTCATATATACAAAAGATACTTATTGACCTTGCCATTTATATGTTGGATTCTTTAACCCAATAAGGACTGAGAGTCCATCATTGATCAAGTAGGTTGTGGTGATGACTGTATCCACTAGGCAGACCTACATATTACACAACATTCTTTGTAGTTCGAAATACCATGATTTCAAAAACATTTGAAGACTTAAAGTTATATATACAAGATTACGGTCCTACAAAACATTTTTCTTTTAAAAAATAATAGTCCAACATTGGGACTTACAACTTCGTACCTAATACAAACTATAATAAGCAACATGTTATATTTATAATTCTTTGAGTACCATTAACATTATTATGTTAATATATTTATTTTATTTTTGCAGTGATAGTTTTGCGGTGCTCTTAGGTGGGAGGAGTCTATCTCCTCCAACCTCTCAACCCTCATATCTAGGGATGTGCAAATGGTCCTCGGAACCGAGCCCAAGCCCAAAAACCTAGGAACCGGACCCGAGATAAGGGACCGACCATGTTACTTGGTCGGTATTCGGTCCGTATATGTGGCTTAATTCGGTCTTGGTCCTTTGGTATTGTCGGGTTCTCGGGTACGGAACCGACCGAAAGTTTAAAAGACATTAAGATTATAATGTAGGCCTTTGAAATATTTATGATTGGTCCTGCTCGGTAAAACCCGACCAAATCCGATCAAACCCATACCCGAACCCAAGACCAAGTCCCATAGTTTGGTCGGTCCTCGGTTCCATTGAATGGCTTCCCTTGGTCTCGGTCCGGCTCTGGTTCGGTCCTGGTCGGGTCGGTCCCAGGACCACATTGAAAACCTATCTTTCCCAACCCACAACACAATACAAATAAGAAACGCATATTGCACAACTATCTCCACCGGTCATCACTACAAACCTGTATATGACCTATCTATCGCGAACCCATGCCGGCCGGAGTCGTGAAGCCGCCGCCCCTCCCTTTCTCTTTCGCGAACCCGAACCCGGTTCCGCCCACCTTACGGTGCTGAGGGGAGATATATAAATAGCCAACCCTAGGCGGGGACCGGTCGTTTGCAGGAACACCGGAAAAAATGCGTAGCGTCACTTCTAGGGGTTTTCATATCAATCAAATTAGCACTAAATATAAGCCTTTAATCTTAGAAATTTCTTGTAATTATGTATCCCATCTCAATCGGGATCGCATTTTTCAAAAAAATCAGCCGTTTGTTTCCTACAAAATCTCACTCTCTTTCGTACTCTAACATAAGTGCAGAAAATATATCTTCAGATTCCTCAATTTTTGCAGAAAAGTTGTTTTCTTCGTTAGAGAGGTGTTACGACGTGCATTCTTTGAAAAAGCTTCATTCTTGCATACTAATTCAAGGTCTCGAAACCAACACTTTTTTGGGTTCTAAGCTTCTAAATACCTATGCCTTTTTTGGTTTATTGACTGAATCGAGATCGGTGCTTAGTAGAATCATTAACAACAATCCTTCCCTTTGGGATTCAGTTCTCGTTGGGTATTTTAAAGCCGGCCAATTTGATGAAGTTCTTAGGGTTTATCTAGATTTAAGGCAAAGAAAAATCGGTATACATGGTTCAGCATTTACATTTACTCTCAAAAGTTGCATCCGCTTGGATAGCTCGGAATTCGGAAAAGCAATTCACGTTGATATTTTGAAGTTCGGTTTGAATACAAATCGGTTTGTAGGTTCATCTTTGATCGGGTTTTATTCAATGTACAAAGATATGACAGACGCACGTAAGGTGTTTGATGAAATAACTGAGAGAGATCTTGTTGCCTATACATCTTTAATAACCGGATACACTCAAACCAATGATCATCGTGCTTATGAGGCATTTCCTCTTGTCCAGCATATGCAGACAGAAAACCTAAAACCTAACCGTGTGACTTTAGTGAGTTTGCTAAAAGCAGCAGCACAGTTACAGTTGCTAAATCATGGCGAGTTGATCCATGCCTATGCAATAAGAAGAGAAATAGGTTGTTTTGATGAAGCTTTTGAAACAAGTCTCATGGACATGTATATAAAATGCGGGTCACTAAATAAGGCTACCATGATTTTTCATTCAATGACCATAAAACCAACTGCTTACTGGAATGTCCTAATTGCTGGTCATCTAAAATCATCACAGCCCTTTGAAGCCTTGAATCTTTTCTCTCTCATGGCACAAAAAGGTCACAAATTTGATTTAATTACTTTAGCAAACGGGATTACAAGTTGTGCGAATTTAAGCTTATTAAAAATGGGTAAGAGCATCCATGGTTATATATTCAGAACCGGAATCCAGCTTGATGTTGTTGCCAATACAGCTCTCATCGAAATGTACACAAAATGTAAAAATTGTAACAAAGCTAAAGAAATTTTCGATGCCATGAAGGACAAAGATGTCATTTCCTTTAACGTGATGATTTCAGGTTATCGTCAAAACGGGCATGCTCATGAAGCCATAGAAGCATTCCAGAACATGAGAAGATTGGGTTTGACCGAAAACGAAGCTACAATTTTGACTATAGTTTCTGCATTTTCTGATTTGAATGATATAAGACAAGGTACAAGTATCCATGGATATGTAATTACACATGGGTTCGAGTCAAAAACCGATATTGCTAATCAAGTCATGTACTTGTATGTAAAATGCGGTTATCTAGACTATGGTAGACAAATCTTTGATCAAATAAAACAAAAAGATTTGGTTTCTTGGACATCTATGATGAAGGGATACGAGAATCTTGGCCATGTTTATAAAGTCATAAACTTGTTTCAAGAAATGCAATCAGAAAACAAACTTAACCCTGATTCAGTTACTTTAACTTGTTTGCTTCAAGCCTTTTCTCAAATTGGGTGTTTGACCAAAGTCAAGGAGATTCACTGTCATGTGATACGAACATCAATGGAGGATGACACAACCATAATGAACTCTTTGCTAACTACTTACAGTAAATGTGGAATGTACAAAACCTCAAAAGATTTATTTCGTGTAATAAAGACAAAATGTTTAGCTTCATGGAACACAATGATAGCTGCATCAGGTATGCATGGAGACTGTTTAATAGCACTTGAATTGATTGAAGAAATGAAGAAAGAAAAGATAGTTCCTGATGACATCACCTTCAAGTCAGCATTATCTTCATGCAGCCATGCTGGTTTTGTGCAATTAGGTTTGAATCTTTTTAGGGTAATGAAAGAGGAATATGGGATTGTACCAGGAGAAGAGCATTATAGTTGTATGGTTGACTTGTTAGGGAGGGCTGGTCAACTTGAAGAAGCATTTGACTTTTTGAAATGTGTTCCATTGGAAAAAAGTGGTTCGGCTCTTGGTGCATTGGTGTCTGCTTGTAGGGTTCATGGGAAGAATGAAATGGGAGAGGGTTTAGGGAGGTTGTTGTTGGATTTTGATCCTGAAAAATCGAGTTCGTATGGATTGGTTTCGAATTTGTTTGCAGAAAGCCAGAAATGGGATGAGGTGGCGCGTGTAAGAGCAAGTGCAAAGGAGAGAGGATTGAAGAGGACTAGTGGTTGTAGTTTGATAGAAATAGACAAGTAATGTAAATTTGAAAATATACTATGCTTTTGTTACTCAATTTTTTTTTGATCAATGATATTTATGTCGAAATCATTGAAAATTTGTGGAACACCGTATGTTTGGTACCTAAGAAAATAAGTTATATAGTAGCCATCAAAGTTGAAAGTAAAAATTTTACAGCCTTTTCGATCTTTGCCGATTGAAACATGGCTTTAATAATGGTAAAGATAGTGTCCGAAAATCCACACAAGTTCTTGATTCTGCACAACAAATTTCTCGCCATTGAACACTCCAAGAAGATGTGGTTGACTGTTTCTTCTCCTGTTTGACACACTCTGCAAACTGGATCAATTGGCATAACGCCCCTTTCTTTGAGATTAACAGCTGCGGGGATTTTATTTTGCATACTCTCAAGCAAAAAACATTTCTATTATGTGGAACCCATTTTACCCAACCAAAGTTTATTGCCTCCAGGTTACAAAAAACCAGAGAGGCAATGTTTCGAAGCGATTCCACCGAGAACGTCCCTGAGCTATCCCCAGACCACATCCATGTATCATCTTTGCCCTTCACTCTAACATCTTTCAGTTTGTTTGTCAGCTTAGAGACAAGCTACGGTTCCCCCATCGTGAGGCGAGGTTTGTTCCCACTTTGCCACTTGCTAGGTGTGGGTGTTTTTAATAAATTTTTGCTGGTTCCAAAAAAATGATTTCACCATCAATTGTTTAATATATCATGTTACAATAAGTGATGCATAAATAAGACATTACGATAAATTTATAACTTACATTATTTTAGCCGGATACTTTTAATCCTATCGAACCATACAATTACGATATTATAAAATATAAAACAATAAAATATAAGATTACTTATCTAAAAAGAGTATGCTAAAAAACCCTCATGATTAGACATATGTGTGTTGAGGTGACCCACACACACATATACCTACTCACATAAGGATAACGTGAGTTTATTTAAGATTACTTATTCTAAAAGGGAATAACTAAATCACACTCCAATTTATTTGATATATACATTTATCTATTTTTTTGAACGACAAACAAATTTTATAAAAGAAGCTAGCAAGATGCTAGCGCAAAAGGATACAACGTTCGAGAGAGTATGAATCTCCATTGTACATTGCGAGATCAAACAATAAGTACAAGAGCAATTACTATAATGAAAAGCACCATAGAGTGTATCCGAAAAATGTGTAGATGATATCGAAGCCCGTCTATCATTAGGCGAAAAGAAGTGCGTCTAAACATAGACCTCCATCATGAGAAGCATCCGAGTATCGCGTGCAGAAGTGCCACTCAATTCTTCCTGAAACGGGTGCAATTGAACCTCATCATGGGGGAAATTTAGAATTCCCTACTTCTGAAGTTGCCTTCCTGAAATGCAATTTCCCACGTAACTGGGGGAATGTGATAGGACCCAAAGATCTTTCCTCTCACGTCATTTAAATAGGAGGAGAGGTTGCTTGCCTGAAATGCAGCGCTCCATGTAAATGGGGGAAGGAGTCATGACCCTCACACCAAGGAGAAAAGGAGGGATATTCTGCCAAAATGCAGCGCCCTATGTGTGACTGGGGGAGTATGTGGAAAGAATCCTGATTTTAAGGCCTTGACCCTCACACCAATTGTATTCGAGTATAGGTCGCCTACCTAAAATACAGCACCCCATGTGAATGGAGGAAAGCGATAGTAAAGTCAATTTTTTTTATTTGTTGATATTGTATTTTTTTCAGAAAAAAATAGTTAAGTATATCCTTTTACAGGTAAAATTCTAGAAGCTACAAAGTTCTGTTTAAGCCCCTTTATGAACTTTAGAGCCTATCATGTAGCTTTTCCATTTAGACCGTCATAACTTTCTGATCGTATAGGGACTAGGGGTAAGTTTGATTTTTTTTCATTACTATATGATATGGAGATAAAGTAACTATATCATTTAATAAGTCTATTTATAGTAGGCGGGAAATTCATGTTTATTTTATGAGAAATTGTATTTTTTTCTACTTTTTGTTCCTACCTATCTTTCTATCAACGTGAAATTGTGACAAGTGTCATATTTGATAAAAATAATAATATTTTAAGACACATGTCACAATTTAATATGGTTAGGAATATGAGTAGGAACAAAAGGTAGGAATAAATACAATTTCTCTTATTTTATTAAGCTAAAAAATACAAATGCTATACTGAATTAAGTTATTTATCGATTATGTTGAGTAAAAAAATTACCTGATACCTCCTAAAGTTTCTATCATACTTTCGCTACAGATAAACGGTTTCTTTGAAAAGTTGATAATATTTTTTAGAACATATATTTACGAAACTGAAAATCAAAACACGAATTCAATTAATTATAAGAAAAACTTATATTGGCTCGATTATGTTAAATCTTCCTCAACTTGTAGCATATATGTTATAGTAGAAGAAATTTATAGATACATATACTTTTAACATGATAATTCTTCATCCACTTGTGTAAGGTAATTTCTCTTAGGAAAATAGTACAAAGCAAATATCTATAATATGATATGAATATTTTCATATTTTGGATCTTTTTAAATGTTATTTTTTTTCCAAACAATCTTTTAATAATCCAAGATGCACCAACCCAGATCACAATACGGACGTCGTTGTTTCGACCTTAAATCAAGCAACAAATCACATGACATTACAACACGGCTTCAGACTCCAAAATATGAGTAATAGACAAAGTCCGACTTTTCTCCTTATTGTCATAGACAAACTCAGTTTACAATCTTCCTGACATGACGACTTGCTTAGGCCGTGATCTTCTACTCAGACCAAGTCGACACATACAGTGCCCTATAATACTAAATAATGATGTTAATACTAGCATGCTCATAATACTTCTTCAATACCCGCTTTTCCTTGACACACTCTCATCTTTTAATATTGACTTGATTATTTGTACTCTCCTGATCTACATGTGATCAATCAAATGTGAGCGATCTTACTTTTCGAAGTAATAATTAAAACAAGAGTAAATTACACTTTTGGTCCCTGTGGTTGGCAAAAAATACCACATAGGTCCTAACTTTCCATTTTCAACATTGAATGTCACTAAGGTTTGCATAATTTACCAAATAGAGCCTTAGGATTTCAGATTCCTTCCTGACAGGTCACAGATCAATGTAAAATGTCTTTCTTGCCCTTTCTTATTTCTTTTATCTTTATCTTTTTAATTTTTTTGTAATTAAAAAACTAAAAAAACA
The DNA here is from genome assembly GCA_023525715.1 of Cichorium intybus. Classification (NCBI taxonomy): domain Eukaryota; kingdom Viridiplantae; phylum Streptophyta; class Magnoliopsida; order Asterales; family Asteraceae; genus Cichorium; species Cichorium intybus. The sequence continues at coordinate 27,955,373 of CM042014.1, forward strand.
CACCCCATACGTCTCTCTCTCTCTCTCTCTCTCTCTCTCTTCTTCTTCTTCTTCTTCTTCTTCTTCTTCTTCTAAAGAAGACCACCGTCCACCCCCTGCCATTACCATCACTATCCTCCTCCGACCACCGCCATCACCACCGTTCACCTCCCACCATCATCCACCTCTCACCACTATCCCTCCTATTAGGAATCAAAATCCACAGAATTCATCATCGCTTTGGTTTGGCATCTTCCGCACTTGGGTTGCATCTTTATCACAATCATTTGCTGCAAAATTCATTTACAACAATTAATTAGCTAGATCACCCATTAAATGGAAGAAAACTGTTGTAAACTAATGTAGCATAACAAACACCATGACTTAATAAATTGATCGGTTATCGTGTCTAGACTAGAAAGGAATACGTGTAAATGAGAATACCATCATTCTGTTGATCGATAATTCAATTTAAAGGTGGCGACTTGAAATTAAATCTGAAATCAAGATCTGAAAAAGTAAATTTCTTACTCAAAAAAATGTAAGGTGATTAAGGAAAGCAAACATACCTTCTATATGTGTTCTATATGTGTGTCGTATGATCGATGGTGGTCTGATTGTGGCATTGGTAGCCCAATTCGGTTGGTAGTAGCAATATTGAATCTGTGTGTGGATGCGACTGTCGATGGCGGAAGGAGGCGGAGGTTTAGGATCGACAACTGATATTTTCCAATCATTTGCACGACAACTGAAATCGGCGATGGGCTTGATTCCAATTGGTGGTGTAGACAGTAGCGAACGCATCATCTGAAAGGATGAATCCGACGATATAGAGGTGTAGCAGGAGAATCGATGATGATGGTAGTTCTTCATGAACCCTAGCCGAAGCGTTTTCTTTGAGTCGAGATTTTTGGAAGCAACGTGATGAGCGAGATGGAAATAAAGAGAGAGACAGACGTGGGGTGGGGGTGGGGTGGGGATGGGGGTGGGGTGGGTTATGTTTTTTATTTTTTTATTAATTAATTATATAATATGTATAAAAGAAAAAAAGAAAAAGAAATTAGAAAGGGCATTTTAGTCTTTTTATATGTCTCAGGGCTCTATGTGGTAATTTTTGCAAACCTTAGTGACCTTCAATGTTGAAAATGGAAAGTTAGGACCTATATGATATTTTTTGCCAACCATAGGGACCAAAAGTGTAATTTACTCTTAAAACAATCTACTCAGAACATGAAGAGTTACCACAACCATCAATAAGATAGAATATCTTTATGAAATACACGTATATTAAGAATCGATATAAATAACATCAATCAATAGATATACATAATGTGAAATTTGAAATTTTTTTTTTTTGAAATAAAATATAGAGGTGTTCAAGATATTTGAAATCGAAGACATAAAAAGTCATACCGATAGGCAAACTATTTTGTATTACTTTTGGTTTACTTTATTAAACCGAATGTTTTTGATATTTTTGCTTGGTTATTTTAACCAAAAAATAAAATTTTACCTTGATGATTAGTTATATTATTTTATAATATTAATGTATTAAAAATTGAAAATGGAAGATTATTAAGATCAAGATATTCCTGGATTGGATTGCTTCCTTTTGTTACAGTTAACATTATGTAAAATTTAACAACTCTTATTAGATCTAGTTTTGCTATTCTTTTTATCCAACTTTCCTTTTATGGAACCATTCAAAAAGCGATTGATATTAATTATTAAAGATTCAGTAATTAAAAAAAGGGTAAATTGCATAAAAGTCACTAAGTTTTCCAATTTTCTCGATTTTGACACTGCATTTTTAGTTTTTGCAATTAAGTCATTATGTTTTCAGAAAAGTTGCAATTAAGTCATTATGTTTTCCAAAAAGTTGCAAAAATGACCATATGACCGGATTACCAGGTCATATGGTCAGATTTGCAATTTTTCAGAAAACCTAATGACTTAATAGCAAAAATAAAACATAATGTCAAAATCAAAAAATCTGAAAAAGTTAGCGACTTTTAGGGTTTATTTCATAAAAAACCCTAAATTTTCAACTTTTTTCTGCTTAAACCTAAAACTTTATTTTTTTCAAAAAAAACCTAAATTTTGGAGAAACTTTTTAATTTATCCCTTTAACCGGTTTTACAGGTTATACATACTTTTTTTTTCAGAAAAAACCCTAATTTCTTTTTTTTTCGGGAAAAAACCCTCAATTTCAGTGATTTTTTCAACAAAAAATGTTTCTTCGTTTTTGTAATTGACATAACTTTCATATACGATGTCCAAATTCTACGAACTTTATATCCCTGGAAAGGTCGTAAGTAATACTACAACTTTGCTTTACTGACTTTTGTTTGAATATGTTCAGATATTTCGCTACACTGGCTTGTTTTCTTATAATAGCTGTATATTTTGCATACGAGCTTTGTTTTGGACATTCTATAAGTCGACGGATTCGTAAACACGAATACATTGTGTAATGAATATTATTTAAACCAAACTATTATTTGTAGTATTATAATTTCCAATAATACATTAGGAAAGTTATGAAAATTACATTTCAACGTATTATCCTAATTTGCACTCTGGTTGACTTTTGTTGACCAAATTTGACGGACATTACAGACAGGGTCACAAGAAAGCGACGACGTGGCACTTATGTGGTTGGAGTTTGAACGGTACAATTTAAACCTTCACGAACGGATGAAATTTGAAATAAAAAGGCTTATAAAGACAAACAACGAGCCCACCATGATCGACAACGAGCCCGCGAAGAAAAACAACGACTAAAAGACATAAAATATTTCCTAATGTATTATTGGAAATTATAATACTACAATACGCTATTTCGAATCAATTATCGAGTAAACGTTATAATTTCGAATAATAGACTATAGTAGCGTAAAATTCGATAAATCATACAAATAATATTTTGGTTTAAATAATATTAATTACACGATGTATTCATGTTTACGAATCCGTCGACTTTTAGAACGTCGAAAACAAAGCTCGTATGCAAAAGATACAGCTATTATAAGAAAAACAAGCCAGTGTAGCGAAATATCTGAACATATTGAAACAAAAGTTAGTAAAGCAAAGTTGTAGTACTACTTACGACCTTTTCAGGGATATAAAGTTCGTAGAATTTGGACATCGTATATGAAAGTTATGTCAATTACAAAAACGAAGAAACATTTTTTTTTGTGAAAAAATCACTGAAATTGAGAGTTTTTTTCGGAAAAAAAAGAAATTAGGGTTTTTTCTGAAAAAAAAAAGTATGTATAACATGTAAAACCGGTTAGGGCGATAAATTAAAAAGTTTCTCCAAAATTTAGGTTTTTTTTGAAAAAAATAAAGTTTTAGGTTTAAGCAGAAAAAAGTTGAAAATTTAGGGTTTTTTATGAAATAAACCCTAAAAGTCGCTAACTTTTTCAGATTTTTTGATTTTGACACTATGTTTTATTTTTGCTATTAAGTCATTAGGTTTTCTGAAAAATTGCAAATCTGACCATATGACCTGGTAATCCGGTCATATGGTCATTTTTGCAACTTTTTGGAAAACATAATGACTTAATTGCAACTTTTCTGAAAACATAATGACTTAATTGCAAAAACTAAAAATGCAGTGTCAAAATCGAGAAAATTGGAAAACTTAGTGACTTTTATGCAATTTACCCTTAAAAAAAATTAATTATACAACGGTAACCAACAGAAAAAGTAGTTAAACGTTACCATATTAGGGTGACCGCCCCTAGTAAAAAAGACAATAGAAAGGTTCCTGGCTATATAAAGTCAAAAAGGTCCTACCGGGAGTCGAACCCAGGTCGCTGGATTCAAAGTCCAGAGTGCTAACCACTACACCATAGAACCTTATATGCGAATTTCGTTGATATTAACTTGAAACTCGTTATGGCAGAAGTTCAGCTAACCTCGTATGACATCGTCATTTTTTGAGCATCTGGTTTCACAGGCAAGCACGTACTCAGAGAAGCTCTCAAGTTTCTTTCACCGAATTCACCTCTCAAAAGCCTTGCCTTAGCCGGTCGGAACACTTCAAAACTATCTGAAACACTAAAATGGGCTTCCACATCTCACCCCACCATCCCCCTCCTCGTTGCTGACACCTCTGACCCACCCTCTCTCCGCCGCATGGCTTCCCAAGCTAAGCTTGTCCTTAATTGCGTTGGTCCTTTTCGACTTCACGGTGACCCGGTCGTTGCTGCATGTGTTGAAGCCGGCTGCGATTATTTGGATATTTGTGGTGAGCCGGAGTTCATGGAGAGGATGGAAGCCGTTTACCATGAGAAGGCGGTGGAGATGGGTAGCCTGCTGATTTCAGCTTGTGGGTTTGATTCTATTCCAGCTGAATTCGGGTTCATGTTCAATTCCAGCCAATGGGTTTCGCCGGCGGTTCCTAATCGGGTTGAAGACTATATAAATATTGAATCGGATAAAAGGGTAGCTGGAAATTTTGCGACGTTTGAATCTGCAGTTTTGGGGTTGGCTAACGCTGATAAGCTGATCAAATTGCGACGGTCTAGACGCAGAAGAGCTCGACCTTTGGTACTACATAAATCTTGCTTGTTTAGTATGATGCATCCATCATTTTTTGAGTAATATTTAAACTCCGTCTTTTGTTTCTTAGATTCCCGGTTATGCTCCTCCAAAAGTATCAACCATAGAACACCAGAAAAAGATCGGACTTTGGGCCGTGAAACTCCCATCCGCCGATGCCACTGTTGTTCGGAGAACACTCTCGATCCTTACAGAAAACCCCACTAGTCTTCAAGGAGTCAATGAGGATCCAAAACAGGCAGAGAAACGAGTCGCATTTTGGTCGAGAGTAAAACCTGCTCATTTCGGAGTAAAAGCTGCCACCAAGAGTCTTCTGGGTCTCCTTCCATGGTTTGCAATTGGGTTGTCAATTGGGCGGATCATCTCTCGGCAGGTGGTTTCTGTTGACATTCCCTTCAGTTTTCAGTCTTGGAACGTTTAGGAAGAAGAGTACTCCAACCAAAGACGAATTGGAGAGTGCTAGTTTTAAGATGTGGTTCGTCGGCCATGGCTTTAGTGACGTCAATCTTGCTTCTCAGGGAAGTGCAACGCCTGATACAGAAATCATTACGAGGGTGATGGGGCCTGACGTTGGGTATCTCACAACTTCGATCATTCTGGTTCAGTGTGCGTTGATCATTTTGGAGCAACGAGGAGATCTTCCGAAAGGCGGTGTCTTTACTCCTGGAATCGTTTTTGGCCACACTGATCTTCAAGATCGACTACAGGAGAATGGTGTTTCGTTTGATTTGATTTCAAAGAGTCGGTTCTATACATGAATTATATGCTCGTTCTTGATTAGCTTCTTATCAGTTAAGGGATGCAAATAAAATGAGATAGCAACGTAATCCGCACCACACCCTATCACTTTTTCAAGATATTCAGAATATCACGTTGTAATTCCATGTCATTCTGTATGGTTTCGTTATAAAATAAATATATTATTATTTTACATGGTTGTTTATTATAATTTTTTAAATTGCTTTTTTGTTTCATGAATAAAACCATGTATGGGAAAAATAGTTGGATAATTTTAAAATCATAAATTATACATTGATAATTCAAAACCCATAATGAATTTTTAAGGCATCATTTGGTATAAAGACATGACTGGACCGCAGTGTATCGGACCAGACGAGACTAAATGAGTTTTTATCTGTAATATTTGGTCGCACCATGACAAGACACAAAATTGCGTTAAAATTACTAGGTTTTCTACATTTGCAAATTGTTTCTGATATCTTTTTATCATATTGTAATTATAAAAATAAACAACCTCACATGTGCATGTGTGGTGAAGTGGAGCATGAGTGTGGGTAGCGGTGGACTATAGAGGAGAGACGAGTATGATGACTTTTATCATTTAGCTTCTTGTTCCACTTTGTTTTACTCTTTTGGATGAGACTAAATTTAATCGGTTAGTATCATTTGACATGGTCATTGTTCTGACCTCGTCAACACCAAACCAACTTAAAGTGATTCTTTTTGTTATGTTTCATCGAATATCACGTACCAAACGTTACCAAATTGATTTGAAATTGCTATATTACTCCAATTCGTTCAACGTTTGTCTTAGTGGATATATTATATTTAACAATAATAGTTTTATGTATATATTTTCTTGTTTTATAGGAATTTCTGTGTTCTTACCTTGTGACACATTTCATTTTGAATTGCTTTTTATTATCGTATGATTTTGTATTGAATTTGGAAATGTTCTTATTGATTTTTAGTACAAGATGGTTTTTAAATATGAAAATGATGGTGGTGATAGTAATGACTCTATTATGTTTGTTGGTAGATGATGATTTCATTGATTTTAATTTTATTTAATAATAAAAATTAAATTTTAGCCTACAACATTAAAAAATAAAAAGTTTTCTTTATGTAGATCGTATACTTCAAGTCCAAATCTTTTTCTACAGACATTGAAAAAGACTACAAACACTTTACATAAGCAAACACCACCTGACTTGACCGAGTCTACATCCGACTAGTACAATATAAATAGTTTTTGGTTTAAGGTTTTATAACTTACTCCAACCGTACCAAACATCCTCTAATGATCCTAAATGTGTACCACCATTCGAATTCATGTCTAAACCTTTAAAACACATTAGTTGTACAAAGACCCAATATTCAAATATGACGATCTGATGATTTATGACCTCAAAACTTGATAAACTTTATTCAATAACTTCAAATCTCTATTTATGGCATCTAGATTTAGTTTCCACTACTAATTTGAAATTAGGGTGACTAAACTAACTCCAAATTATTTTTACATCTTATAAATATAGTTTAATCATAATTTGATAAATTCATGGGGATTTACCTAAGGTAGAATTTGAAAACTTCATCAAAGCTCCTAACATCACCATTGATATAAATGAAGGTTCTAATGCTATGATTTGTATTAGCAATCCATAATTCTACATCCAAACCACATCGTTAAACTAATATGCTAGAATTCGAATTCCGCATGCTCTAGTCAAGGTTTCATGAGGTTATGGTCTCAAATCTCCATTACAGCTAACTCCAACTCACCAATTTGATATGACATTACATCACTAGGTCGTGTTCTAAATAGAGAATCTAACTTTTAAGTTGAATTCAAACATAAGATAAAACTAAGTAGTTTGAGATTTAAATAAAATACCAATATATGGAAGCTTATCTAACAATATGACGCTATAACACACTTCCCAAGCTTTTTCTCATGATGATTCTAGTGTTAATTTTGTAAGGACTCTACAAAGCATGCCTCAGTCTCTTCTAATACTCCATAATTCACTACTAAGCTCTTTTAATGCTTCAAAACCATCCATGACATGAAGAGGGGAATAATTGGGTCTTTAAGTGTTAACAATATGAAGTTATAACACACTTCCCAAGCTTTTTCTCATGATGATTCTAGTGTTAATTATGTAAGGACTCTACAAAGCATGCCTCAGTCTCTTCTAATACTCCATAAATCACTACTAAGCTCTTCTAATGCTTCAAAACCATCCATGACATGAAGAGGGGAATAATTGAGTCTTTAAGTTCAATATTTTCTTATATGAAACTTATAGCCCCTCGATTTTTAAGTTTCCTATTAACATCCCCAACTAATCTCCATTAAACCAACAAGTTATGATTCTTCCACTTAAGACCTAAGAAATTAATTTCTTAACATATTTTGTCCCACCTTAGTGAAGACAATGTCACACTTAAGTTTTTCGAATTTGACAAGCTTGATCCATCATTCTTAAAATTTCCTAAAATGAGACCCTTCATCAGTTTTAACTTAGAAATTTTAGGTTTAACCTTTATATATATATATATATATATATATATATATATATATATATATATATATATATATATATATATATATATCCCTTAACAATTTAATTGCAAAAACATGGTTTAACAATTAAATCCAATTTATGCCAATGTTTTCCAAACTTGGAGAAAATAGCCGCTTCTCATTAAAATCTTAACTTAACCCTAAGACAATATTCTAAATTATCGTTAAACTTTTAATATCATAAAACTATGTAGGGAAAAATAAATATATTATTATTTTACATACTTGTTTATTATAATTTTTTAAATTACTTTTTGTTACATGAATAAAACCATGTATGAGGAAAAAATTTAGATAATTTTAAAATTATAAATTATACATAGATAATTCAAAACCCACAATGAATTTTTAAAGCAACGTTTGGTATAGGGACATGACTAGACTGAACTGGACCGGACCGAATGAGACTAAATTAGTTTTTATCTTTAATGTTTGGTCGCACCATGAGAAGACAAAAAACTGATTAAAATTTTACTAGGTTGTTCTACATTTGTAAATTGTTTTTGGTATTTTTTTATCATACTATAATTATAAATAACCAACCTCACATGTATGTGTGTTTGGTGAGGGTTGTGTGGGGTGGGGGTGTGCATCTTAGTTAGGCCCAAGAAAGTACAATATATAGCTTGGACTAATATACTAATATGATAGCTAGAGACTAGAGATGAGAGTGAGGATCTAGATTTGTAACAAATATTCGACTTTGCTTATGCAAATTGTTATGTACCAAAACCAAAGAATATCGTCGATGGGATACCAAAAAAAGAGGATCCTACTTCGGTCATGCACCGTCTTTTAACCCTCATATCGCTGGTAAATCTAGCAGTCTAATAAAATTTCTACATGTTAAAGATAGCACACTAGTACATTCTCATTGACCACTTTAGATGAGAGATTAGTAAGAGGATCTTTTTTTGTCATTTGGCTTCTTGTTCCACTTTGTTCTACCCAGGGCCCGTCCATAGGTTTTACATTCCCCGGGCAAAGATGCTTAGTAATGCCCCTATATTTGTATCGAACCATATAACTATAAAACTGAATACCATGAGAGTTTATTTTTCTGCTAAGGGCAAAATATAGAAACCCCCACCTATTGTTAGTGCATATGCAGAAAACCCTTCAAAATTATTTGTGTTTTAAAAAGCACAACCTATTATTATTTACCTTATAAACTTATTAAAATAGCAGGTTTCATCATTACTCGACAATTAAATTATTTGGACAAAATATTTTTTTTAGAAAACGTAGATTTATAATTGATATTCTGGCATGCTATTAGGGTTAAAAGGAGAAGGGTTCTGTCGTTGTCGAATTTAGCCCTTCTTAGAAGAAATTGACATTGGCCATTTGATGAGGAAATCAACTTCAACCCTTTTTAGGCTATTCAGTGTGGTGCGGGGAGGAGGATCATTCGCGGGGAACACCGCCCCCTCCCATGCGGTGACCCCACACTTTTGACCTCGTAAGGGGAATCGTCGTCGCGCGGTGAGAAGTCTTCAACGACTATATTGAAAGGTTTTCCGCAACCATGAACTAAATAACCTAAGTTCACATGCAACTAGAAAAGATCTATGTTTTCTTACTTTGAACATATAACCAATTCCTAAAGGCCAAACAAAAATAACTAAAAGAATAAATCAGAAAAAAAAACTAACCTTTAGTTTTAATCTTGAAGCTGAGCAGCACAAGTGTCCTGCCTCAAATGAGATCACACCCAGGGAGCCAGAGGGTGGACGAAAATTCCAGAGAGAATAATAGAATGAGCACACAATAATGAGGTCTAGGGTTCCCTATTTATAGGGAAACAAGAAACCCTAGCCGCCAGCCATTTTCCGGATTATACGTACGCGCGTCGCGGCCTTTACATTGGCGCGCCGCGCGCCGCAATTCAACTATTGAATTCGTACGAATATGTACGCGCATCGCGGCCTTTACATTGGCGCGCCGCGCGCCGCAATTCAACTATTGAATTTGTACGACTTTAATCCATGACTTCCTGATTAATCTAACTAATGCCACAGAAATCAATCCAATTAATTTCTGATTAATTATTAATCAAATAACATTGTTTCTAATTAATATATTATCTCCATAATATATTAACAAACAATATCTTGATTTATTAGTCATATAATAAATCAACATTTTCTCTCTACCGAACTTTCTACCAAACCTCCAGCTATGAGGGCAACCCAAATGGACTTTGCTTCTATTAATTAGGTAAATACAAATTATTAGTCATGGCTTAGACACCTAATCCAACAGTCTCCCACTTGGATAAGTCTATGACTATAATTACCAATTTAACCTCTAATTAATCAGCAAACTGTAGCTTCCTAGAAACCGCTGCCGAACTCTGACCAAGTCAGTTCTGTCCATAGATAAGTGATCAGATGATCCTCCGTCCAACAAGATATTTTCAGACATGAGACATGGATTGAGGTCAATCTCTGTCTGACACACTGTTTCCTGATTTCCGATTTTGCTTATGACTTTTAGACTTCTAATTGAACGAATCAATTCAGTCCTGGCTGGCCAGCGCTTCAGTCAACTTCAAAATCATCGAGTGGCCAACAGATATCTGTTTCCCGTCTGGGTCAAGGGACGAATAAGCTTCGACTAATATGTTATATCTTTTACCCGACAAATCACTCACAACAGCACGTTTTATAACACCGAGTTACCGATGCGTTTTCGTACTATCAATGAACAACCGCCTTGCAAATTATAACTCATATCTCTCCACTTTAAGACCATAAGATATTATCGTCTCAACATTGCTCGTGATATAATCCATGAAGCAATCCATTGAGCGTGGGTTTATCCAATACTCAAATCTCCATTTCCAAGTACTCATGAACGTTGCAGCAATCTTATTGCTATGTCTAACTCCTTAGACAATCTACAAACCAATTCATGACAGTCTTCCTTCATACTTACTCCCTAAAAGTATGAGTGACTGTGGATATTTGAACAATCCAATTATTCAGGAAGTAAAACATGCAAAAGCGAAACATAAAATCTGACTGGCAGCTACTCCTGCTAATTACCAAGTCTCCACGAGGTAATCACCAAGTCGGATTTATCATAACTATTATCGGTTTCTTATTCTCTTTTAAACTTTCAATTCAAGCTTTTTAAATCTATGTCTATGACCTTTTCACTCTTTCTATGTATCCAAGTGTCTAACACTTATACACTTTATTGCAGATGATCCTATCGGATACTCTTCCGATGATATCTCAATTTGTCATTCTGTCATTCTCTCTCACAACTCCATTCCTGTGATGTGTACCGTGACTGCCCATGGTTCTCGGTTCTTTAGTCTACATGACTACACCCTAAGACAATTTCGAGGTGTCATGATGTGCCGGTGAACCACGCGCGCTCCATCAGAAACCAACGAAATTCTTTAACCATGAAGTCCTACAGCACTACGTTTTGGTGTAAATAATTACCGATTTGAAAACCCTTTCAAATCAATCACCCTAATCATTTCCCAATGATTTCTCACGTCTGTTCAAAAATCCATTCAATATTCTCAGCCAGGCAATATCCTGAATCCAACTTAAAATGCTCTAAGCATTAAGTCATCAGGATATGTTCATAACACTTCTGATTTGTCCAAGAGGCTCGAGGAACCTTATGTAAACTCATTCCAAGCCCTTTTGGAATCCTAAGATTACCAATAATCCTTGTGTCATGATTTCCGAAAACCATTTCCTTTCGGGAACTCTTTCTTATGCATCTTGAATCCCATCAAGATCATATTCTCAACGGCTAAGTCAATACTGTCAGTCTCATCTATCTGATAGATATCTATGAACTACGTAAGTATGCTGCACCTTCTTTGTTTCTTTCATGCCAATTCATTACACTTTGCAATGACAGGAAACTCCATTCCTGGGGTTATGCATCTTGAATCTCATCAAGATCATATTGGCAGAATTCTGATCTATCTAATAGATGTTCACAATCACCTGAGTATGTTGTATCTCTTAAAGTCTTTCATAGCGAACCGTTTCTTAACACCAAGTCATTACACTTTGTAATGATAAGAGACGTTTCCTAGAACCAGTATGTAATCCACATACAATGATAGCAGATAACAACGATACTCCCACTGGCTTTGACACCGTTATATAACTCTTTCGGACTATTCACAAAATCCAGAACTTATGGCACATTTTGCGAAACCGAAATCCAAACCTTTCCGACATATTAAAGGAAATCTTTCAGGCTATTCACAAAATCCAAACCTTTTGGCCTATTTTGAGAATCCGAATATCCTTTCTTGCGAGATGCCCATGGGACGAATCCCGGAGCCATGTACCTTTTGTAATGGCATGCTCTATGTGAGTCCATATTAGTGTGCCGGTAAACCACACACGCTCCACTAACGACTCACACTATGCCACGCAGAATCCTCTCGGATTACATCTTCTATTGAGAGTGCTTCTCTCAGAATCAATTGCTTGACTCCAAGTGATGACTCATTCAACCAGATGTTCTGTAAGTACATTTCTATGTTCCCTTCTTTTGATGATTCAATTACTCCTACTGGTTCCTAGACCAGTTGTAAAGATCAATCAAACTGTCACATAGACCGTGTCTCGCGGTAAGGTTCTCTTATTTGGCAGCAACCGGGCTCACCAATGCTTCCAGCAGTCGGATTACTTATCCGTACCATCTTTAGTGTTTTACCACTACTCGGTATATCACCCAAATCATAACTCCTTATGATAGTGACAATGACTACTGGTCAAGCGAAGAGAGGGTATGTCAGGTTTAACAGGAATCTAATTCCTGGTCAAGTCCCAGTGGTGACTAAAGGTTCTTTCACTTGGCTAATCCCTGAACTCATTCAGAATTATTCTTACTCCCACTGTTTCATTAGAACTTGAGTTCTTTCTAAAAGTACTCTTCTTTCAAAGGATAACCGGAGTGACCAATGAAACGACATTGCCGATCAGTTTCAGGCTTGTCATGAGATTCAGACGAATGCTACATGACCCTGGACTTTCTATGTACTAGTGGGACGATCCCAGCTTTACATTTCAGACAGTGTCAACATAACCTACTTGGTCGAAATATGGCTTCTGCGGTCTGACTGGTTGAATATTCAATTCATTGAAATATTAGTCGGAAATGTATCCAGTGTATCTTATACACCGAGGATCAAAACTATTTCGATCAATGCTCCATCATCTTCCCTAAGACACATTAAAACCATTAGTGTTCTTGGAAGAGGATAAACTGTGAAACATTTTCTCAGTCTATGTTGTTACTCAGGTTCTGTTGATCTTATGCTTCCTTTGAAATCCTTTCACACTTCAAGGTTCCAATCAATCGCTTATTCCGATAAACGAAGCCATATTTGTCAAACTATTTGGCAAATATTTTGAAGCATAACTAATCGTGTTCTGTTCGAAGATTCGAGCAATACACAGTAACTTATGTGTCTGTTGCTCCAAAATCTTAATACCTTTACATCTCCATGTAAATTTATGACTTTGTTAATATTGTTCAAGACATGCAATCATCACCTGACTCCAAGTCAATTGATTCCAAAATCCTATCCATTGGATCTTTGGGTGATTCCTTTCTTGCCACAATTAATTTTATTAAGCACTCAATTCATCATGTGACTCTAAGTCAAATGATTCCAAAGTCCTGTCCAACTGGACCTTTGGTTGAAGTGATTCTCATAAAATTCACTTTAACAATCATAAAGAACACAATATATAAGTCCAATCCCATTGGATGTATCAACATTCAAGTTATTACCATTTATGCCATTAACACATTCACACAACATTTCGAGGATAATTAAAACAATCAAAAGAAAATAAACATTTTATTAAAACACAAAATCCTCGAACAATGTACTATGCGAATCCATGTCGTATGTATCTATAAACCAATAACAAGAACAAATATCTAGCTTAACTCAAAAACCGCACGAGCTCCAGATCCAATCCGAATATGCTCCTGTGCGACACCATCCCGCATCCTCCAGAGTTCGTGCATACAGAGCAAATGTGTGAAACACATCCTGTATCAAGGAAATGAGGATCAGGTGTTTTGAATTCTAAGATATTTATGAGTTTACCAAACGGTTTGGCTTTGGAGCATTTTCTCAATCTTTCCGTGACTGTGTCCCACCTTGTGGATTCCCAGTTTGAAACATCGAACAATCGGTCCAGATGATCTGGATCATTTCTTGATGCACCTTAATACTGGACTCAATCCTGAAGCAGCTGAATTAATGGAACTATGCTTCTCCATGAACGACTCATACAGAGTCGACATTGAATGCACTTCCACGATTGTCTTATCCGGTTACCCTTTCTGTCCATTTAGATGAACATATCAGCGAGTTGAGCTAATGCTTAACTCCCGATCACAAAGGGAAACCAGTTTTATACTGTTCGCCTATGTATCCCTCAATCTCGGGAAAACGCAAACTGGTGCTACTTCCTTCTAGCTTGCAACTTCAAGCTCTTTGAAGATCCTAGTTCGTTCCCTTTATTCAACCAGTTCACGGAACTTTCCTGAACTAGCTGTGCTAACTTATCAGACCCCAGGAATTCTAAATCCCTGCGGAACTCGGGGTTAATGATCAATAGCATAAGGTAACGGACTTCCTTGGACTCAATAGTCAAGGAGTCATGCTCATCACAAGCTGCTGCGTGATGCCATGTTTGGGAGCGGACACTCAGTCGGATATGGTTCGCCAGCAAAACTAAGGACTATTCTCTAATTGCAGAACCATATCACATAGTTCAGGCCAGTCAGCCTTACCATACTAAACAGGTGCTTTCTGAAGCTCTCAGAAATGGGTGAAGGAGGAGAAGGAGGAGAATGACATTTTCTTCAGACATATATAAAATTTGAATTTATTCGTTTAATTAATCCTTTTAAATAATTGCCCAATATAAATTATTTAACAAGGCTAGGATCCAAAATACCCCAACTATGCTGTGAAGAGGGATGCCGTAGTCACAACACAGTGGTCATTAAGGTAGATAACTTTTATCAATTTCAGTCTTATGAAATTCCTAGATCTGTGAGATTCATTGAACTGTTCAATGGCATGTTTTAATCTCGGATATGCCCCACCGTTTGTGACTGGGATGCCGAGGATCACAAACCGGGTGTGAATAACCATGCAAATTAGCTTGGTACTCTCGGGGTCCATTATCATCTCAAATTGATGTGCCAGTTAACCACACACGCTCCATCAACAATGATAACACCCGAGAAACCTATTGCCACCCTTTATGAACCCCCATTGGTGTGCCGGTAACCCACACACGCTCCACCAACGTTTCATAAAGTGCAATGTGCAATTTCATGGGTTAGCATCAAATTAACATTTTTTTTAAAGTAACTAGATTGGGAATTCTTGTACGGGTTCTAGTACTTTGATCATTATACTTTTAATGATTAAGCGGTCCTATCAAAACTGTTCGGCTAACGACCCTCCACTGATCAGGCGAGCGGTGGGTGAGAGTGAACACCCATTAGACCGCCATTTTATAGGCAGTCTCCTTATACCCGCTTTATAGACCAGCTTCGTGAATGAGGCCTACTAATGATTTGACTAACCAATTTATCTTATACATATAGTATTAACCTTTAATAATATATATAAGATGTATTTTAAACCCTTTTAAAATATTCCTGGTTTATCTTTTAATTTCCTGAAATTTAACTATTAAATTTCAAATTAAATTAAACCTTTAATTTGATTTAATTTATCTTTTAACTAAACTATTAATTAAATTAATTAAATCTAGATATTTTAAACCTTTTAAAATATTTTAGGATTTATCCTTTAATTTTCGAAATTTAACAATTAAATCAAAATTAAATTAAATCCCTTGAATTATCTTTTAATTAAACAATTAATTAAATTAATTCAAATGTAGATAGGTTTTTCCAAATTAATCAAATCAATTTAAACCTATCTTAAACCCCTAATTATCGAATTCAAACAAACTGGGTTTAAGGTTATCCATTTAATTAACCAATTAAAGTTACCAAAAAATAGAAAATCTCCTAAAACCCTAACCAGGAAAATCGAAGATGAAGGGGGAAGGGGCTAGGGTTTCAAAAACCCTAAAACCCAAAATCTAAATAAGGCCCAAAGGATTTATAAACTTTAAACCCTAATTTTAGGAAAACTATTACAGCCATTCAATAAGAAAACAACCTGGCTCTGATACCACTGAAAGGTTTTCCGCAACCATGAACTAAATAACCTAAGTTCACATGCAACCTAGAAAAGATCTATGTTTTCTTACTTTGAACATATAACCAATTCCTAAAGGCCAAACAAAAATAACTAAAAGAATAAATCAGAAAAAAAAAACTAACCTTTAGTTTTAATCTTGAAGCTGAGCAGCACAAGTGTCATGCCTCAAATGAGATCACACCCAGGGAGCCAGAGGGTGGACGAAAATTCCAGAGAGAATAATAGAATGAGCACACAATAATGAGGTCTAGGGTTCCCTATTTATAGGGAAACAAGAAACCCTAGCCGCCAGCCATTTTTCAGATTATACGTACGCGCGTCGCGGCCTTTACATTGGCGCGCCGCGCGCCGCAATTCAACTATTGAATTTGTACGAATATGTACGCGCATCGCGGCCTTTACATTGGCGCGCCGCGCGCCGCAATTCAACTATTGAATTTGTACGACTTTAATCCATGACTTCCTGATTAATCTAACTAATGCCACAGAAATCAATCCAATTAATTTCTGATTAATTATTAATCAAATAACATTGTTTCTAATTAATATATTATCTCCATAATATATTAACAAACAATATCTTGATTTATTAGTCATATAATAAATCAACCTTTTCTCTCTACCTAACTTTCTACCAAACCTCCAGCTATGAGGGCAACCCAAATGGACTTTGCTTCTATTAATTAGGAAAATACAAATTATTAGTCATGGCTTAGACACCTAATCCAACATATATAGCCGTTAAATATATTAAAAAAAATTACCAAATTTATTTTAATATATATATATATATATATATATATATATATATATATATATATATATATATATATATATATATATATATATATATATATATATATATATATATATATATATATATATATATATATATATATATAGACACACACACACACACATACACACAACACTTTTATATTTTACCACATATACAATCTCATATTTTATACCACTAAAATACTCACAATAACATTATCCGGAAAAACTTCTCAGAAAAAATAAAAGCTACGTGAAACATAAAAGGCGTCGAATCGTCGTTGCAATCGTATATTCTGTAAATGGAATGACCCATCTTCTCGCCGCCACAATTCCATTGTCCGACGATGTCATCTTCGTTTTACCCTCAATCCCCATCAACTCGTTTTTTGTCCTCCTAGTACAAATTTCACTGAACCCCAACCCTAGCCCGTTGACGAATTTGATTCTGATTCAAGTGTCGATGGCGTGCCTGAGACACAACTTCAATCTGATTCCGATGAGGCCTCGCTCCAACGAAAAATTACAAAAAAATCCGAGAAGAGAACCGGTTCCGCGATTGAGCAAAAGCGAAAGGAAAAGCAATGTCTTCAAGCTCGGTTCATAATGATTGAATAGATGAAATGAACGAAAAATTCGATAAAATGTATTCGACTATTACATCTCAGGTGCGATTCCAAGAAGAATGACACTCATGAAAAAGAAAGTCAGGCGATCAACATGTATCTTTTGATGCAATCGACGAGTCATCTCACCGGACCGGTAATCAAGATGACGTTGAATATGAAGGAAGATACGTGATTTAATTGTTTTTAAATGTATTTTTAAGTTATTTTATGCTTATTTTAAGTTTTAAGTTCTTTGTATGTTTTTTAATTTTTAAAAATACTAGTAGTAATGAAAATCTAAATTTAAATTAATTTTGTTTGCTTTTTAAACTAATTGTTAATTTTAAAAGTGAGGGGAAGTGAGAGGTAGTGAAGGATGACCATTTCTGAATGTGATGATAAGAGTCATAGTTGCTAACTGGATGATGATGTAACAAAGAAAAAGTGAGAGGAAGGGGGAGACCATACCCCATAGCCTTAGAGGAAATCGAATTTTAGCATACAATCTTGCTGTAAGAATATCAAACAATATGAACAGGTCGTGGAGTTACCATTACAGACCTCAACCTTTATTTTGGAGAATCAGAATGATGATTAACCTACAACTGAAATCATAGACGTTTGACAAACTGGATATTATGAGCAATAATGTTCGAGCCCTAAATCGTAATAGATGAAAAGATTTTGAACGACTACAATTGGTTATTTTAGCAAAAAAAAAAAATGTCTACGTTTGGTTTCTAATTATTCTAGACCTAACCACCATAATAAAAAATTGTAGCAAAATTTTAGTCTTTTAGCAACTTAACGACTACATATGATTAATTGATCAAATTTGTAGCAACCTAACCACTACAAATGGTGTTTTTAGCAAGCCTACTTTTTAGAAACTTGTTTTTATAGCAACCTACTTTAAAGAAATGGATTTTTTAGAAACGTACTTTATAGAAACCGGTTTTTTAGCAACCTCCTTAAAGGAACTTGTTCTATATTTTTCGAGACCTTATCACTACCTTAAGGTCGTTGCTATTTTTAGCAATGATCTATTAAAAAAAGGGTTTTTAGCAACATACTTTAAAGAAAATTGATTCAAATTATTCAAGACCTAATAACTACTTTAAATAGTTTCTATTTTAAGCAACTTACTTTTAAAAAATTTGTTTTTTCAACAACCTACTTTAAAGGAAATTGATTCAAATTATTCAAACCTAACCACTACTTTAAAATTGGTTGCTATTATAAACAACGAACTTTTTAAAAATGGTTTTTTATCAACATACTTTGAATGAAATTGATTCAAATTATTCCAGACATAACTGCTACTTTAAATAATTGCTATTTTAAGCTACGAAGATTTTAAAAGATGGTTATTTGGCAACCACGGATGGCTTTTATAGTAAAAACTTGTTTCAAATTTTTCCAGACCTAACCACTACTTTAAATAAATGCTATTTTTAGCAACAAACTTATTAAGCGAAGGTTTTTAGCAACATTCTTTGAACAAATTGGTTTTTTCTAACAACCTACTTTAAAAACCGAGTTTCCAGACCACTACAACCCACTACAAATATTGACAGAAATGAATTCGAATTACATAATTACACCGTATCTTACATAAATTAAGTAAAATGGCCCTTAATTGCACAAAATTACAGAAACAACCCACTCATTCATTTTGACCTGTTTCTACATCAACACAATCATCCACAAAATCATCATCTTCATCCATTAAAACCCTCACAAGTCTACCTCCCTTCTCGATCTTCCTCTATTTCCTTCTCTACTCACTTTTCCACCTCTTGTACCTCTTCTTTCAACTAACATCATAATCTGAATGAACATTCTTTTAAAAAACTATCACCTGATAATTACCACCAAGTTCGATAATTACCACCAAGTTCGATCACCTCTGTGTTAAAACACTTCGTTTCCTAATTTCTTAGTCGTACATGAATGTTGAACTGGATCAATTGGATTACGTTATTCGTGCATGATTTGTTGGGGGAATTCGAAGTAGGGTTATGAGGAAATCTGGATCAAATCAGGAAACGTGTGAATACACTTTCCTTGTTTGATAATACGACCCTAATGCCTTAGGTTCACGAATTCCAAACTAGGATAATTCCTGA
This sequence comes from Cichorium intybus, assembly GCA_023525715.1. Taxonomy (NCBI): domain Eukaryota; kingdom Viridiplantae; phylum Streptophyta; class Magnoliopsida; order Asterales; family Asteraceae; genus Cichorium; species Cichorium intybus. Next base: position 27,975,026 of record CM042014.1, read on the forward strand.
AGAACACAATTTCGATCTTAGGCACCAGAAAGAAATTCGATTGTAGAAGATGAAGCCAGAAAGAAGGTTTTCGTCCCAACTGTGTATCAGGAGCGTCCCCGTATGATTCAAATTAGGGAAGTTACTAGGGCAGTTTACAGGTTAGGGAATTGACAAAATATACCATGTACTTCATAGAATTATTAAATTAGGGAAGTTACTAGGGCAGTTTACAGGGAAGTTACTAGGGCAGTTTACAGGTTAGGTTTTCGTCCCAACGGGGCCCCCCGCCAGGGGCGCTGCCCCTTGGACCCTGCAAAGGGGGCGCAGCCCCCTTTGAACCCCTGCTCAAGGGGGCAAGCCCCCTTGAAACCCCCCGTTAAGTCTGCGTACCGGCGACATTTAGTTGATACAAGTATGCACTCCCGCACCTCCTAACTTGTATCAAAACTAAATTTGTCACCCTTGATACACGTATTAATTCCATTACACCTAATGTAGTTGGTGACACTAAAATCACCAACATGATTGTCAAACTCGATCATGAAATTCAAAGTCAAACCTGATTGTCCAACTCCAGGAATTTGACTACGTTTCCTGTAGTCTCCTTCGTCAGCTGGATCTTGATATGATTATCAGCAATTGTGAAGCGATCTATTCCAGTTATACCTAGTTATACCTGATTACTATAGTTAATTAACTAAATTTTATTATGTTGAATGTAATTCCACGTTGCGTTGTAATATATGATGTTAAAACATACCAAGTCAGTGAGGTTGTGAGGTTTTACACGTATTCTAAATTTAATTACTTTTGTCCACGTCACTAATTTGTCCGGTCATTTTGTGTTATGACATGTTATTTGGGTATTTTTAAAAGAGAAACACTATTTGGTTGTGTTTTTTTTAACACAAATATTTTCTAAGGTTTTTTCTGTATTTCCTCTAATAATAGCGGGGGTTTTCTGCATTTTGCACTTTTAACAAATTGATTCTATATATCCTTTACTATTTTAGCGAGTTGATATTTCCTATATACTATATAGATTAGAACTCACACAGCAGGACAGATGCAACATCTATTTCTTCACCATTTATAGTCAGTCATCCTAAATCGCCTTCTAACTTTGGGCACACATTTTCAGCACCTATAAACTACCGTCTTCTGTTCTTGTAACCCTACCCCTTTCATATCAATCTTGAGATTGGGTGCAATCAACCATTTACGAAAGAAGTAAGTAATATGGCGGAAGTTCAACTACCGACTTACGACATCATCATCTTCGGAGCATCTGGTTTCACAGGCAAGTATGTTGTCAGAGAAGCCCTCAAGTTTCTTGATTCACCGAATTCTCCTCTCAAAACCCTCGCTCTAGCCGGTCGGAACACTTCTAAACTCTCCCAAACCCTAAAATGGGCTTCCACATCTCACACCGACGTCCCCCTCATCGTTGCTGACACCTCTGACCCATCCTCTCTCCGCCGCATGGCTTCCCAAGCCAAGCTCGTCCTCGATTGCGTTGGCCCTTTTCGCCTTTACGGTGAGCCCGTCGTCGCTGCCTGTGTAGAAGCGGGCTGCGATTACTTGGATATCTCAGGTGAGCCGGAGTTCATGGAGAGGATGGAAGCCGTATACCATGAGAAGGCCGCGGATAAAGGTAGTTTGGTGATTTCTGCTTGTGGGTTTGATTCGATTCCGGCAGAAATAGGGTTGATGCATAATTCAAGGCAGTGGGATTCGCCGGCTGTTCCTAATCGTGTTGAAGCCTACTTGACCCTTGAATCAGATAAAAGGATAGTGGGTAATTTCGGGACGTTTGAGTCTGCGGTCTTGGGGGTGGCTAACGCTGATAAGCTGACGGAGCTTCGACGGTCCAGACCCAAAAGGGCTCGACCTACGGTAAGGCAATATATTCGGCTTGTTTCGTATGATACAATCATCGTTTTGTGTAATCTTCGCTGCAGAATTCATATTCCTGATTAATTTCTATTGGATCCAACTCTTTATTCATTCAAATCTACTATTTTTCTCTCTCAGATCCCTGGTCCTCCTCCTCCAAAAGGATCCACCATAGAACACCAAAAAGAGCTCGGACTTTGGGCGGTGAAACTCCCATCCGCCGACGCCACTGTTGTCCGGAGAACACTCTCAATCCTTGCAGAAAACCCCAACGGCCTCCAAGGAGTCAACGAGGATCCTAAACACGCAGAGAAACGATCCTCCTTTTGGTCGACAATAAAACCTGCTCATTTCGGAGTAAAAATTGGCACCAAAAGTCTATTGGGTATGATCGGAATCATCGTAACTGGGTTATCAATTGGGCTTCTGGGCAGCTTCTCTTTTGGGAGGTGGCTTCTGTTGAAATTTCCCTCTGTTTTCACTCTTGGAGGGTTCAGAAAGAAGGGTCCCACCGAGGAAGAAGTGGCCAGCGCCAGTTTCAAGATGTGGTTCATCGGCCATGGCTTTAGTGACGCCAATCTTGCTTCTCAGGCAACAGCAAAACCCGATAAAGAAATCATCACCAGAGTAATGGGCCCTGAAATTGGGTATTTAACAACTCCCATCACTCTGATTCAATGTGCTCTGATCCTTTTGAAACACCGTCAAGACCTCCCAAAAGGCGGCGTCTTTCCACCTGGGATCGTATTTGGCCCAACCGACCTTCAAGATCGACTACAGGAGAATGGAATTTCGTTTGATTTGATTTCAAAGACTGTTCTTACGTCTACATAAAACATGCTCTTTCGTCTTCTTTACAGTTTTTATGCAATAAAATGTACTTATAACACATAAAAGAGTTGGTGGTTGTTTCTTTTTGACTTAATGGGTTAAGCCAAAAAAAACTTGGTTTAATGTATTACGACACAAGCCTTTTTACCAATTTGTCATTCTTCTTTTTTCAGTCTAGAAAGTAAAAGAAACAAACGGTTTATCCAGACACATCATTACTCATCCACGAATTAATTAGTTACAACAATCCTACCAAAATACATCTACATAGTTTCTTTTCATTCGAGGTGGTCATGTGGCCTAAATGACATGAACATGGCGGCATAACGTTGAAGCCGAACATTATTACTTAACCCTAAATTCAATGCTCCCCTTCTTGTCCTCGAAACATAACGACGCCATGCAATTTGTATATTAACAGCAGCCCATGTTCTCCAGTTTGAGGAATAGTACCTTGCCCTTTGCTTCATTTTTTCATCAACAAAATTGTAACGAAAATGATTAGTGATGTACCTTAGATGGTTTGCATCTAATGCAAACGCTTCTGTTGGCTTGACACAAGTAAATGTTGCGGATGCAGCAGGATAACGGTCTAAAAATGGAACACGAAGACACCATGAAAGGAGCTCATCTCCAAAGAAACTTCCGGGTTCCAATGTACTTGTTGCAACCATCCCTCGACTTAGCCATTGGGTTCTTTTTACTTTTCCATGAACTATAAACACCATCCGTTGAACAGGATCTCCTTCTCTTATAATCTGCATGCCATGATTGTAAATATGGATGCTTGTTGGTTTTCTTAAGGGTTTATGTCGTGATTTAGCTACCAACTATTTTCGTATGGTCTCATTTAGATTTAGTTCTTTTCTTTAATGTTTGGAATGATAACCAGCTACTTATGCTATTCGAAGTATACCGTTGTGACATGGTTTTACCGGTTTTAGATGCTTATGTGGCTTACTTTGTCATGTAGCATCCACATGACAATCCTAGTCAATCTTTTTACATTATTATTTATTTGTTTTGTTAAAATAAATTATAATGGTGTACATGCCAGTGTCACTTGTATGTCACGTGGATGCCATATATAAGTTTTACCGGTTGCCAGCTATTGCAAGTTATAATGTTATAATTTAAATGAACTCGTTATATGGTTATTCTACTAGACATTAAAATGAGAAAAGTGACTAAAATTAGTATTTAGAAAATAGTTGGTTGCTAAATGATGATGTTTTAACCTTTTTTTCTCAAAATAATAGTGGAGTTTTAGTAAATTTTTTTGGTGTTGGTACCTTCTCGCCCTTTGAGTAAATGAAATATGTAACCCGATCACAGATGTTGTCAAGAATAACATCATCCACGAACTTGAACAATGGTGCCTGAAACTTTATAAATTAGCAAGTTTGACCACAAAAGTTATTACTTTTAGTTCCTTGTAGCGTTTGCAATACCTTTTTAATAAGGTCCAAGCAAAGATAACGTTTGATATCTCGTCGTAGTCCTTCAGGCAGATCTTTGACCATTTCCATATCGTCTTGACCTCCCATAACGGACCACCTTTGGTTCTCAAAATGGCGAACTCTTTTTCTCAAAGCAGAAGGCAATTGTCTTCGTTTCATCCACCATTCCATATCTCTAAGTCTTATTTGTGCTCTAGTAGTCCTTCCCACGAGTGCATACAAGAAAAGCTAAAATTCAAGCATATAGTTAGCTAGCTAGCTTAATTGATTTATCATGAGTTAAAATATTTCCAAACCACGAAAGACCCAATCACCTGAATATTCCCAACTAGCGTAGTGAAGAGCAATAGCCCAACAAGCACCATATAACAAGATAAAATCACCTCCAAGATGTCACAGGTAGGCTCAAGAACGTTGCCCATAGTGCTGCAAATAGATGATTCAATAATATATTTACCAAAGTAATGAAATATCATAATAAGTGAGGAGTGAGGACATCTTTTGTAGGGTGATTTGGATGAGTTTTCTTGCCTGAAAGAAGTTATACCCCAAAGATTACTATACAAGATCCTTGATGTGATGGAATCAACTGAGATTACTGGAATAGCAAACTTATAGATTCCATAAGGGAAAGATCCGTTTTCATCTAAGCACATGGAGCTTCTAGAGTTGGCTTTATTTGAGCACGATAGAAAGAGGGTGGTACATTTCTTGCTAGCTTCACATTGTTTTGTTAGGCATGAAATAACCCGTTGTATGGCTAGTGCATACCAATATCCTCCAGATGCCTGAGGTAAAGTCCAAAAATCAAAACTGTTATATAGAAAGACGACTTTTTTCGGGAGAATTTTTGTGCTATATTTGATAGGTTTTGCCTGCTTTTACCTTAAGGAGAACAATGCATTGTGTTTTTAAGCAAGAAAAGAAAGCACTTTAAAAAAAACATACATACGTGAGAAGCAAGGAAGTAAGCCATGAAACTGAGGCCGATACGACACCAGATTGAGCCAAATATGTAGCCGTTGGCGAGCCGCATACGGTACATTAAGATGTAGCCATGACAAATTTTAGGGATGAATTGGAGCATGAATATAAACTGTACAAGTACCATTATGGTCGATATTTTCTCTTCTCTCAGGAATCTTGGTAGTATCCATAGATATCCCACCTGCCAATGTGAATAACATGCCAAATACAAACTAAGCTACATATAGACCAATGGTAAAATCATCTCTATCAATGCAATACAAAAACTCTTCCGTTTAATTTATATTTTTATGTTTGCCCTAAGATAAATATGAACGTGAGTAGTCTTTTTTAATATTGTTTGCCCTAAGATTAAGATAAACTGGTTGTCGCTTAGTCGTTTGTGTTAATAGTTTGATATTAATATATGGTGTTGTTTGAAAAAAGAATTAATATTAACAGTTGTTTTAGTAATTCATTTCTAAGTGTGAGCTGTTAGTTATTACTCCTAATTAAAAAATAAAAATATGAGAGCTGAAATTGATATATGTATATATATATATATATATATATATATATATATATATATATATATATATATATATATATATATATATATATATATATATATATATATATATATATATATATATATATGAGAATTGGTTGGTACGGTACAACCGTGGTATTCAAAATTTTGTACCGTTACCTTACCAAGAATGCTTAATTGGTTTGGTACTATCAGCCAAACATATTGGCTACCAAACATGTTGGCTACCAATTTTGTTGGTACGGTTGATAACATGTTGGTTGGTTTTCCGTAGTACATATTTGCCGGCCCTATGTTTTATAAGATTATAAGTTTATAAGGCTAAGCGGTGTGTTGCCGGAGGCACCTACCTCCACGTCTGCAAACACCCATCCAAAACCGAACTCACCGCCGGAAAAGAGAGACACTGGAGTGGTGCCGGCGGTTGTTGGCGGCAAGGGAGAGAGAGAGAGAGAGAGATGAAAGAGAGGGAAAAGAGAGAAAAAGAATGGCATCAGCATGCCGTTTGGCCTTGCAGCTGGGACTTTGTCGCGGTTGCGGCCCAGTGTTTGCCGTCAGCATGCCTTGCCACATCGGATGCCTCCGACACCCATATCCCCAACTCAGCTTAGCCTAAGAAACACAATTCCTAAATAGAAAATCCAAAATATATAAGCCTTTTTCTATTTTGAATGACCCAAGCCCTTACAAAAAAATGTCATTAAATTAAGATATGGGGCAATCTTGCTAAATATTAACAAAGTTTTACACATATTCCACATAGGTACCTCAAACTTTAAATTTGTTTTATTGTATAAAATCTTAAGTCATTTTTTTTATAACGGAGAACATCCCTCGATCCATCCAAATCCAGATGAATCAACCTACGAATCCACGCACACCTATACACCTGATAGTACAGGTGGTCCAGGTCAAGGTCAAGCTCCCTGTAGGGGCAAAGGGAGGCCAATGATCATGCCCTACTTAAAACATGTGGTACTTGAAATCAGGACATCCTTATGGGGAATAAAAGGAGTCGGTCTTTCCCAACAGGTCATAAAGTGGATGGTTAAATCCTGAGTTTTTTTTTATAGTTTTATTGTTATGCAATTTTGTTTTTCCTTTTGTTGATATGATGTTGACGTCAACATATATATATGACATGATCACATGACAAAGATATTCAGCTTCATATAATGGAAACCAACTTTCATTTTTTTTCCCGGAGTTGTGAAATTATTCAAACATTAGAAGAATAATGTCATCAACTAATAATTAAGTTTCACATTTGTTAAATTATTTTGACATTTCTTAGATAGTTAAATTTTGTTATGTTATTGTTGGTAGTAATATTGATATTTGTTGTAGTGATTGTGTATATTTTATGTGCTCGTACTATAAAATCATTTCAAATTTTCAAAGTTATCTAATTCATTTAATTCATCTTCGCACAAAGTCATTTTCTTCCGAATATCAAATGGATTTTAAAATAAAATATGTTTTTCTTACAAAAACAAAATATATTTTAATTTATAAAATTAAACATCATAATATTTTTTTTAGTTGTGCGCTATCTAACAAATTAAAAGATATTAGATTTTTACATATTTATTTTGTTTTATAAGATGCAAAATTAAAGACATTATATTTTTTATAAAATAAGTATGCATTATATATTTTGTTACCAAAATGTATATATTTAAGATAATACATTCAGAATCTAAAGAAAAATAATTTTCAATCCAGATGTATTAAGTGAATTAAATAACTTCTTAAATCCAAAATTTTAATTACCACAATCAAGGTGAGCTAATAATGATCATTTGGCAATTAAACACTCCAAAATGCTTCAACCTTGAGGTGACATCCACTTTAAAAATCCAAAATTTTAGTTTAGTTCTCTAGTCATTACATGTCTAAAATATACTAATAATATTCTAGTTACTATAACATACATCAGTATCAGTACGAGATCAAAAAGTTTACAACATAACAATTATGAAACTTTAATATTTCTACATTTTCATAACATTGAAACAAAAATTAAATCTCTTATTATTTAATAAACTTGTTTCATCAAGTATGTTACGCCAACAAAAATACAAAATTTCATAACAATAGAACCAAAAGATATAAATTAATAACGATGTGATTGAACCTCTTCAAAGAGCTTCAAAATCTAAATGGCACAAATAAGAAGTTTGTAAATCCCTTAAAATTAAGTTTTTTTTTAAAAAAAAAAACTAAAATTACGTTTCTTATAGTTTGCTAAAATATTAATATAAAAAAAATATGTGTTTAAAATTTACCTGGGGGATTGGTAAAAGGACAAACGCATCTAACCAAAATCCCGAAAGGGATCGAAGGTAATGAAAGGCAATATCACGTGCGTCCCAAACGAGCTTCCCGCATCCAACCACCAAAGATTCCCTAGACACGTAAGCCAAACGGAACTGAAGCCACACGTGGCACAGGTGCATGGCGTCGACGCAAGTTCTTACAACGCTCACCGCTCTCACTACCCTGTCGTCTATATATATACACGGCCCACGACCACCACCACCGTCGTCAGCCACGGCCAGTGCAAAAAAGAAGAATGGATCTACGGCCAATGCAGCAAAACGTGCCAGAAGAAGCATCCGACTCCACCATATTACTCTGTCGCTACGGGGATCCAAAACGCGAGGGATGCATCCCTCCGTTGGCGACCTCCGGTTTTGATCTTTAAATTGACGAGCCTTGATCGGAACTAAAGATGAACCGGCGAGAGCCTCCCATGCAGGTTGATGGGTAGGATCGCAGCTCGTGGAGTGGAAATTGGGTATTCCGAATTGACTACATACGAAACATTGCTGTACGTCGTCTTCCTCGGAGTTACTCTCTTCTAGCTGGAATCCGCCATTGATCCATCTAAATAGTTAACAATAAAATTGAACACATGCAGCACAAGAGATGATCCACTAACTCATTTAATTCACATGTAAAATGATCAATACAATTAGCTAGTAATCCGAACTAACCTGGAGACCATGGCGGAAACGGCGGCTCTTTTCGAATTTTGTCAGAGACGGTGGGTAAGGATTGAGATTTGAGAGCGATGTTAAAAGGGAGGAAGGAGGAGTATCTGGTCAGCATGGGTTTGATCCATGTAGTTACGTGGAGTCAAAGAGGTCGCATTGGCCACGTGTGAAGCCGCCAGGCATAACAAATTGTCACAAGAAGATAAAATGAAGCAGAGAAATGGACCACCACCATAAAATTCTATTTGCATTTGAAGCGGGCTGTCAAGAGCTTATTTACGATGACAAGTGTGACTTGTTTTGTTTGTGAGGTGGACTGGTGGAGTTTTCTGTAATTTAAATTAAGTAGATGGCAAGAATGATCTAGGCAGTTTGTAATTTCGTTTAAGTTTTGATCGTAAGTATTTCTTTCACTAAATTCCCTTTCCACATCAATTCTGATTTTCACCGAATCTTAGCTTTCGGTACAATTAGCGATTTGACTTCAGGAATTGTTCATTAATTCAGCAACCTCCATACAGACTCAGTAAGATCATCAGAACAATTCCAATAGCTAAACAAGTTCCACATTTAATAATATTTTGGCATTTTATTTAATGATCCGCGCCGTCCGACCGTCCCATTTTAAATAAACAAGATCTGCCACGCCTCCGCCACTTCCGGCCTCCTCCCACCTGCACATATCTGCTTCATCGTTCACTTCGGAGAACGCCTCCTCACTCTCGATCTCTCCTTATCATCGTCGCTCTTGCACTCTCGATCTCTCCGCAACTACAAGCAAAGAACGGGAAAAGAGGAGGATGAGAGCAGCGATTTGCTGCTGGCGGATCTGATTAGGGACGGAAAGGTAGGGGCGACGCTGGTTGTGCTGCCGCTGCTTCTGATTCAGGTGGCGAGACTGAGATGAAGTAGGAGACGAATTAACAACCGAAGCTACTCCTGCCTGGACGGAAGTCGCGCAGGTGAAGACGACCATCAAGGGTGGTCGACGGCAAGGGCTGGAGATGGCCGGTGGTGATGTTAGTGGTCAAGTAAAGATGCTGTTGAGTCTGATTCTTGTGATCTACACCGCTAAACATCCTGATTTTTGGCTTATTGGGCAGAATTTCAGAGAAGGCATTTGAACAACGATGAAATTGTTTTATGTTACGTAGCTCTCAACTCCGATTCAAAGGAACGAAGCCTGGTCCGATCCTTGCATTGTTGTCTGTTCATCTGCATTCTTCTCTACATCCTCGTCTTCTGTCACTCGGTTTGCTATTAGTTTGATTTTTCCTTTTGATTTCCTCTGCGATATCTTCTGTTAGATTGTGTTTTTCCTGCTTTGCAATTCTTTTGTGATTTCCATTCACAGGTAGCGTAAAGCATGGCCTAATCTGCAGTTTCTGTTTTTGTTTGTTTGCCCTCCATGTGTTTGATAAAATGCCAGAGTCAAATTTTCCATTGCTGGAGCTTTATTTTTGGTACATCAGTCCTGATTCTTTGTTTATTCCTTGGATGATGTAATTTGGGTGCTGGGGCTACTCTCCTTCTGTAGAACCCAACATTGTGTTGGTACCCTTTGTTTTCTTTTTCCTATATTTATTTCAGCCCCCATGTTATTGCTTCATCTCGAGGCATGGCTTCTTCTTCTTCTTCTATTGTTTCTGATAGTTTTTGTCCGTGCCCGTTTAGAAGTTTCCATTGTTGCCGGTTAGGTGAAGGGGGTAATAAAGGAAACTCTCGTATGATTTCTCACCTTAAAAGTCAACATCTTTTAAATGATGACCGCAAACGGGTCTTGCGTGACGCTTTGTCCACGGATCATGGTTTATTTATGGAGGTGGAAAAAACGTTGTTGTCTCTCGGTCAATGGTTGTGTGGGGATTGTATGTCTCTGCATGCGGTTAGTCGGCCATGTCATCATCCGAATGGTCTTGTTCGTTTTATTAAAGGGGACATTGGTTTGACCACACACATTGTCGGTATTGTTAAGCCGGATGCTCAGAATAATGTGCCAAATGTTTCTGATGAATGGGTTATAGATGTTGAGCTTCTTGACCGTGTCTTTAAAACGCCTATCACTACAGTCAAAAGTATCCCTCACAGTTGTCGTTTAGCTTTCTCGCAGGCTTTTAAATCAGCAATTTACAAGGTGATTGCCCAGCTAAACTCTGTTGATGCTTGGGTTAGGTTGTTCCTTCTACCGCGTTGCACGCTGCAGGTGTTTAGGCCCAAGAACAGACAAGAAAGCAGATCTGGAAACAGAAACTCCATACAACAAAGTTGCATCTTGAAGTCCTTGGCTACATGGGGGAAAGAGGACGGCGTCTCCACCCTTTTAAACAACATTTTCGACAACTAAGGGGGTGGGCACATGAGCCAGGGCTGGGACAACACACGACCTAACACAACGGATAAGACCAACATTAGACAATGTCTCCGTAAAGTTGCAGATGGTCATTTTACTACCGCTGTTAAAGTTTTATGCTCCTCTGGTGTTGCGCCTTACAATGGTGATACAATTAAAGCCTTAGAGGAAAAGCATCCTCTGAAACCACCCCCTTCTATGCCGGGCACCTTTTACTCTGAGCCTCCCCTTGTAGCCGATTTCGATAATGTTCTTGGTTGCATTAAATCTTTCCCTAAAGGGACTTCTTGTGGTAGAGATGGCTTGAGGGCCCAACATATTTTAGATGCCCTATGCGGAGAGGGTTCAGCTTTAGCCACAGATCTCTTACGGGCCATCACCTCAGTGGTTAATTTATGGTTAGGGGGAAGATGTCCGTCTGTTTTGGCAGAGTTTGTTGCTTCTGCACCTCTCACGCCACTTATTAAACCAGACAACGGGATCCGGCCAATTGCAGTTGGTACTATATGGAGGCGGTTGGTTTCGAAGGTGGCTATGAAGGGAGTTGGGAAAGATATGGTTAAATACCTTAACGATTTTCAATTTGGGGTCGGCGTGTCCGGGGGTGCTGAGGCTGTTTTGCATTGTGCCAATCGGGTGTTGTGTAAACACCACAATAATGGGTCCCTTACCCTGCTTGCGGTGGATTTCTCGAATGCTTTTAACATGGTGGATAGATCCGTCTTACTCCGCGAGGTTAGAAGGATGTGCCCTTCTATTTCCTTGTGGGTCGATTTCTTATATGGGAGGGCATCCAGGCTTTACATAGGTGACACCCATATATGGTCCACCACTGGGGTTCAACAAGGTGATCCATTGGGACCCCTTCTTTTTGCCCTTGTTTTACACCCTCTTGTGCATAAAATTCGAGACAATTGCAAGCTACTGCTCCATGCTTGGTATTTAGATGATGGGACCGTTATTGGAGACTCCGATGAGGTGGCAAGTGTGTTAAACATTATTCAGGAGGATGGTCCAGGGTTGGGTCTGGAGCTGAATATTAAGAAAACTGAGATTTTTTGGCCCTCTTGTGATGGTAGGAAACTTCGTGACGGCTGTTTCCCAGCAGATATTGGTAGACCTTCTTTGGGAGTAAAGCTCCTTGGGGGGGCTGTTAGCAGAGACGCTGGGTTCATTAGTGGGCTTGCCTTGAAGAGAGCTGTCAAGGCTGTTGATTTGATGGGCCTTCTTCCCCAGCTTTGTGACCTGCAGAGTCAGCTCCTTTTGCTACGTTCTTGTATGGGCATTGCTAAACTTTTCTTTGGTTTAAGAACTTGCCAACCGGTGCACATGGAGGAGGCGGCTTTGTTTTTTGACAAAGGGTTGTGTGGTTCCATCGAAGACATTATGGTTTGTGGTGGCCCTTACTTTGGAGACTTCCAGTGGCGGTTGGTTTCCTTACCACTATGTTTTGGTGGTTTGGATTTGTACTCGGCTAGTGAGGCTTCATCGTACGCTTTTGTAGCATCGAGGGCCCAATCTTGGGCCTTACAAGACCACATCTTGCGCCACAGTGGCATATGTGGTATGTACATTGATTATTATTCTGTTTTGGATCGTCTGCGTGGCATAATTCCAGATTTTGACTGTAACGGTTTCACTAATAAGGACATCGCCCCCCCTAAATCCCAAAATTCATTGGTGAATGCTCTCTTTAGTAAGATCGTCAACGATATGGAAAACGACTTTCACATGACGTTCAGGCAGAAAGCAGTATTGGAGTGTCTTCGAGCTCCTCATGCACAAGATTTTTTGCTAGCCATCCCCATTGACGGCCTCGGTCTACATATGTCCCCTGTGGAATATCGCGCTATTCTACGGTACCGCCTTATGATTCCTCTTTTTCCGAACGACGAGATATGTCCGGTCTGTCGCAAGGCGTGCTTGGACTCTTTTGGGGATCATGATGTTCATTGTCGGGAGCTCCCAGGTTTCAAATACCGTCATGATATGGTTAGGGATGTTCTTTTTGACGTCTGCCGACGTGCCGGGATTTCGGTTCGTAAAGAAGCTCCTGTTAACTTTTTGACTGACCCTTCAGACGGGAGATCTACTCTCAGGACTGCTGACATTTTAGTATTCGGATGGATGGGAGGTAAACATGCATGTGTGGACCTTACCAGGGTTTCCCCCCTTGTGAACTTGAGGAGTGGAGGTTTCACAGGGAGGCAAGAGGCTTTGAAAGCAGCTGCATGCAAAGTGGATAAACACGATAAGGCATGTCGTGAGAATCAACATGTGTTTATCCCTTTCGCTTTTGATACCTTTGGTTTTCTCGCACCTGAAGCTGTGGAGCTACTCAACAGAGTTTGCCCAACGTCTCTATGTAATACGTTTTTCAACATGTACATACCATCATGTTCCTTAGATCTTTGGATTTTGTTTTTAAGCGTATCAGCTTTGCCATTCAAAAAGGGCTAGCGGCGCAGCTTGTTGCCCGTTTGCCCAACGTCTCTATGTAATACGTTTTTCACTTATTTGATAATTTGATTAAATTAAACTAAAAATTGTTTTGATTTAGTTTATTTTTGTCCTTGTTTCAAAACATTATTTTAATTTTGACCCTTATGTCTTTATCTTTAGAGTTATTCATTGAATTGCCCATATACTTGGTCCTAATCCTCATTCCATATATTAAACAAAATGATCACGAGGCACGCAAAATTTACCTTGTGACTCGTAAGCGTAAGACAAAAGGTCACTATATTTAAAAGTTCAATCTCGTTGCATTCGTCCGTAGTTTGTTCCTTTCACCATGAAAATTGAGCGAACATCATCATATTTGTTGCGCTTGTGGATCATTGGTTGATAGACATACAAATAAGTAACATATAATCCCTCATCTTTTAGTACATTCAACGACCATAAATGTTTCAAGAACATACACACGAGTAGGTTATAGCTTTTTAGGTTGTTTTGTATTTTTATTGTGGTTTTATAAACATACATGACCATTTTCTTGGCTGAAATTAAAGTGGTGTTAAGAGAACACTCATCAACACATTGAGCACGCTAGCGAGCGTAAGACAATAAGTGTGACACCCCCATTTTTTCTGTTAGCAAATACTATGGTTTTGCATATAAATACATGAATACAAAAATACGATTTATCAAAAACCGATAATTTACATGTTTAAAACTGTGGGTGTTACAAATCCATACCAAATCTAACCATAGTAAGCAAGAAAAGGATTAAACCTCGTGTCCAAAGTAGGAGCTAACTCAAGCTCCACTCCAGCTAAACTTCATCCCGTCTATAGCAATTTATATTAACCTGGAATACATGGCAAAACATAGAATACGTAAGACAAAAATGTCTCGTGAGTTACATGAGTTTTAGACTCAAACCTTTAACTTCTTTTTCCAACTTTTATAAAACTTGTAACATATAACATCTTTCAAAACTTATTAGTGATAACATACTATAACTCTTTACTTCTCAAAAATCATTTCATGACATACTTTACAAAATTAACATCTTTCAAATTCACTTCATAATATACTTTTCAAAAATAGCTTCTTTCTTACTTACTTTGACTGGTTTTATAAGCTTGCTGGATTTTTATACTTAGGGCTTTAATCACCATAAGTGACACCCCAAGTCTCTATGGCTAGAAAGAACGGATCAATCCTCACCATAGAAGTGCTGAGGCAATCTACTTCGCGATGGGGCTTTTTTCCCAGTAGATCCCTTACCTAACCCGGGTAGGTTGGAACATAGTTCCCTTACTAACGCTGCTTGCTACAATTACCAGTCATACAAAATACTTGCTGCTTGCTTGAATATTTCTCATAAACATATAACTTGTGGCTAGATGCCAAACTACATCATTTTATGTCTTTATGGCTAGATGCCAAATATAGCTTTCATCACATAATAATCATATGTTTAAAACATATTTTTCTAACATACTAAGCTTTATGCCAAAATATACTTTTCAACATCTTATGGCTATATGCCATTCTTACTCGAAAACATATATAGTTTATAACTAAAACATACTTCTTAAACATCTTGAGGCTATATACCATTCATACTTGGAAACATATATCACTTGTAAATAAAAAAAATATACTTTCACATATAAAAATTTTATAAGGAAATCTTGAAAATACTTACTTGCCATGTACCCCAGAATGGGTAAAAATACTGCATGTACTCACCTCAAGTCGGCAATGTAGAAATCTGTGCGGCAACTCCGCAAATCCAACCAAGCTTAAAACCGCACACCTTATACTCCTATAAGGTATATTAAGTTAATTATTACCAAATACACTAATTAACATTACTATAATTAGATACTTATAGCGTTGCATATAGTTTAAATGTTTATAACCTTCGACATGCACCGTGTCTCGACATATACCCCCACCCCTTTTTATTTACTTTTACTCAACAAATAATTTATTATATGATTCAATTAATTTTAAGTAAACTCAAGCCCACATCATGACACCCAAAACCAAAAACTAAGATGATTAACACAAAAGAGGAAACTGACAGCAAGGCTGATTTCTGGACCCTCAACAAGATTTGCAATATTAGGTCAAGGAAAGATTGAAAATAAAATCCAATAAAAATCATGGGTAAACCAGACCCAAGGGAAAGATCACAGGGCCTGACCTCAGGTCTTTTGCATTCACCAATAAGAAATGATAAATCGACAAAGTTGAATGAATTGATCAGTCCACTCACAGGACCACACCTTAAAGAAATATTAGTCGCTCAAAATGGGTTACGAATTGAACTCTGAAATTTGGTATGGACCAAATAGACTTCAAAAGTGAACTAAGGCCAAAGACCTTGACCCCAAAAGATTTTTGTACAATTTATAATGAATTAATCAATACAGGGGACCAAAACTGACAGCACCTGGACCAATTAGTGGAAATGGACAATTCCACATGACTTAGGATCTGAATCAATTCATAACCTTTTAAGAGGACAAACTAGGCACAATTACCAATTTAGGGACATAAAATGCAATCCAATTGGACACTCACACGATTTTATATGAATTTACCAATTTAAGAATTAACAATCACACAAAAAGAAGGAAATGAGCAGCAACATTTCTGTCACAACTCAGCATAGCTTGACAAGATTGGTCCAAAAACCTAACTTCTGAAAAGAAATAAGTCAAGCATTTTGGATGAGTTACACTAGACATGAAAATAAAGCTCTCATCCAAATATCAAACTCAAAGCATAAGCCAATTGAGAAATAAAAATCGTGCAACAAGGACAATGTGCAGAGCTACAAATTTTGGTTCAGTCAAGGAGAAGACATTGAAAACCTGGCTTCCTAATGGAATTGGATCAAGCCCTCTGGATGGAACACACTATACATGAGGATGGACTTTCCATCAAATTTTCAGACCTAAACTATGAACCATTTAGGAATTAAAAATCCCACAAGTTGACTTAGGTGTGCAACAACCAATCTGTGGAGGTCGGATTGCACACACAAAAATCAAAACCAAAACAATGAACTGAGTCAAGACCTTTTGATCGAGTATGGCTCATGACAAGGTTCTTCTCCACACAAAATTTCAGAACAATCCAGTGAACACACGATTTTACAAGAATTTCACAACACAATTGGACACAGAAATCATACTCATGGGAATCGGGTTTAAAACCCTAGAAAACGACCAAATAAGGTCTGGACCCCAACTGATGAAATAAAATAGACATCAAGACAAAACCATGGGCACTGGAATCACCTGATTTGGACACCGTATGATATTTCTACGAATTTTACAACATAGGACAGATTCCTGTCCGAAAATCAAACATCACCATCTCAAATTTAGCAAAGAAGAAAAGGGTTTTACCATAGATTTTCGTGTTCCAAAAGGTTAGGGAGGCATGAGGGTCTTGAGACTCGATCACCACAACTAAGGCTCCAGCCCTGGCTCCTTCTTTGCTCCGGTTTGATGGCGGCGATCGGAAGAAACGAGAGAGAAGAGAGAGTGATGGAGGAGGGTTTTTGTTTTGGTGTAACAAGATGGTCTCCCCATTTTTTCTGATACGTGACCCCAAGAAGAGAAGGAATCTGATTTTTAACCTAGTTAAATGGAAATTCCGAAAATACCCTTACTTGTTTGATGCCTTAGAAAATTCAGCAACACTCATGAATTTTTCCTGATTTTCCCAAAGTCGTAACTTCTACTTGCGACATCTGAATTTTACAAAACTTATACCTTTAGAAAGGTGAGAATAAAAGTTACAACTTTCTCCTACTGACTTAAGTCTGAATCTAATTAGAGTTTACGTTACAGACCCTCAAACATGGACTAACAACCATTTTTGGTCAGTTTTTGGTCAACTTTGACCTGTCATAACGTCTTCGTTTTAACTCCAAATGATATGAATATTTTTCCTATCATCTTATCTCATCAAGATCTATAAAAGTCTTCTTGATGACTTTTTCCCAAATCCGTATAGATATTTACATATTAATTTTTTTAAAGTTTAAGAATTAAATCTTTTCATTTTTACCCCAATTTCCCATTTATTCCAACAAATTTAAGTTTATAAATATGACATAAACCCTCTACTATAATTTCCAATCTAAAAACATTACTTCCATTATTTTCTTTTATTATCAATATTATTATTTATTTTTTCGTTAAAATAAATACTTAGTTGCTAAAAATAAAGAATTGGGAAACGGGTGTTACAAATCTCCCCCACTTATAAGAATTTCGTCCCCGAAATTCAACACCAATATATTAATTAATCAAGGTTGAAACTTTCATTAGCCCATAATTCCACCAGATTAATTATCTGTGAATATAACAGCCCATTTGTCATTTTCATTTTGGTCTAGTATTTTGCCCATAACTACTAGCCCAACGATATGAGCCCAAATAAGTTAAACTTTAGCCCATTAGGCCTAAAGTCCAACACTTTGTTTTTATGTGATATCACATCACTATTGATCAACAGCGTTCATCAGTCTGTATTAAAGTAATCAGTAAACGACACCATTATATTCACCTTTATTCCAAAAAAAATCTCATCAATATCCCTTTATCACTAGAGTCTAGCAGCAAATTTTGAAAATTAACCGTCACTCAGGGTAGTGGAGGGTCGCATCCACTGTAGATGGTTTGAATTTTGGTAATAAGAACGTAAAGTGTCCTTTCAACTACATACGTCCTTTCGGTTCCAGCTGCAAAATGCTATATATACAGGTAAGTAGCATCATTTATTTTCACATTCATTTTCAATCCCATT
Source organism: Cichorium intybus (assembly GCA_023525715.1). Taxonomy (NCBI): domain Eukaryota; kingdom Viridiplantae; phylum Streptophyta; class Magnoliopsida; order Asterales; family Asteraceae; genus Cichorium; species Cichorium intybus. The sequence continues at coordinate 27,993,344 of CM042014.1, forward strand.
CTCTTCTATCACTAGTTTATTCGTATACGAACTCACATTTAAAGCTAAGTCATGGAAAACAGATCTTCAATGGGCGATCTGTCAAACCCTGGACCTGGTTTTCCGCAAGGAGAGGGTTCTTCAAATCAAACATCTTTACTGGAGTTCGGTGACTTTAACATTCTAAACATCCATTATTTTTTATTTTTTATTTTTTCTAATGTTTTGTTGATTTTTAATTATGGTACAGTCTTCCAGATATACAATCTATAGAGCCACTCAACGATGAGCCGGAAATTTTTTCCGAGCTAAACATCAACTTAGACGATCCGGTGAATGTATCTTTAGACCATGCACTTGATCAAACTCCACACCTTCTACCAGGTTAAATTCTTTTAAATGATTGCTTTTATGAATATTCAATTTTGTTTTATCTTCTGATAATTGTTGTTTGTAGACCCATCTGTGGATGATTTATCTGGCTACAATCCATTCATCGACGTACCCTCAACGAGTAGTGAGATCATCCCCATGAATCAAGAATTCATGACTGACATTCAGAATGAAAGTCAATTACAAACAACTCATAACCTTACTATTGAAATGAATCCCGAACTTGGGGTTGGTTTTCAATATAAAAATCACCTTCAGGTGATTCAAAGGAACCTAAAAGGATTTCAGAATCCTGGGTCCATGATTGAAAATCTACAATTACCACCGATAGAAGCTACTGATTTTAATGAATCAATGTCCATCTTTGATTCAGAAAATCAGGATCATGTTCAAATGATCCCAAATAATAATAATAATAATACATTTGAACTCAATCCTTCAATTCCGACAACCACAGCAGTTGGCAGTAGAAGAGGTTTCAGACACTCATTAAGTAGGGAAATAATAGCTGAACACTTTAACGAACCAATTGAGAAAGCTGCGAAAGAACTCAACATTGGATCGACACAGTTAAAAAAACGCTGTAGAGATTTAGGTATCGATCATTGGCCCCAACGACAACTTAAGAGTCTGCAAACTCTTATTGATCGTGTTGAGATAAAGAATTACATTTCTTTTTATATATCATAAAATTGTAATTACTAAAGTTATTTGTGTCACAGGAATTTGGCAACGAGTTTAGTGGAGCAGCAGGATTATCGAAAGATTTATTACCCAACCTAAAAAGGGAGAAAGAAGCAATAATTGAAGGGTCGCAATCAGGTCTAACAGAAGGCACAAAGAAACTAATACAAGCTGCTCATAAGGTTGAATATAAGAAAATAAAATTTCTGGAAAAGGGGGAAACTTCATCAAGAATTCATACACAGCAGCAACCTCTACCATCTAATTCTGGTACGAGCAGTATTAATCCTGGTTTACTCGAACATGCGAGTGAGGATAATTTTGGAGGCTCTGTAGGTAACCTAGCCTTGTTTCCTCCTTCTTATAGCTACCCCCAGCTGGTTCCAAATTGGAACCCTTCCTCATCACTTCCATACTTACACACTCCTCAGACGAGTCAATTTTTAACCCATACTCATGGGGTTACGGGTTCCAACCTATCGAGACCCCACGCCTTGGAGCTCCTCCTCCAATAACTGAAAACATACCCCTTCCAAATCCTCAAGAAGGTACAAGTCGACCTACAGATGACAAAGAGTGGAGTGTAGAAGATCTTTTTTCGCTTCCTTCTGATTCTTCAGTTTAGGCTACTAGTTCTGTAAACTTTCTTAATGTATTAATATAAAGTTATAGTAATGGGTCACATGTATCGATGTATTACTACTTTTATTTATTATTATTATTATTTTCCAATCTTTCTTTCTTTGGTCACTGTAGTGACACTACTTTTATCTTTATTCTATAATTCCTAATTCGTTTCCGTTAGACAACGAAATTTTCAGTTATACACTTTTTTTTTACTATATACCCCATTAACATTTTCAATATATTTATTCCTTCAGGCCATGTCTCTTTTACTGGTTCCTTTAATATTGTCTCGGGAGTATTAATTATCTTATTAATTTCTTTTACCTTGTCATATTAAGTGGTATATATCCACTGCATTAACCTTTAATACTTATTACATAGGCATATAACCTCTATGTTATTCTTATTACTCTCTTCACAACCTTACTCACCAGACTACCATAATTCCTTTACGGTTCCACCAGTCTCAATACATATACTGTGATTATGATAATACGGGCCCATATTACCATAACCACCTATACCTATTGATTCTGTTGTTACCACAAAGTTTCATGGGACACTGGTTTTTTTAATATATAACACCATTACAAGTACATGGTGATCATTACTAGAAATCTTACTACTTTATATACATAGTCTTTAATAAATATAGACAGTTATGGAAAATATTATACCATTTTCTTAACAGTCAAACTTTTGCTCAATCAAAGCATTAGCTAAACATTTCTTAAAGTTATATATATATATATATACATATATTAAATGATGCGTAATATCTTAGTCATTTAAGACATCATATAGTATACTTTCATGAACTAACATTCCTATAGCACGAGTTTAAGCCTAGGAGTGGAACAAGCCAATCCTAATTCGCTTAAACTATGGCTCTGATACCAACTTGTGACACCCCCATTTTTTCTGTTAGCAAATACTATGGTTTTGCATATAAATACATGAATACAAAAATACGATTTATCAAAAACCGATAATTTACATGTTTAAAACTGTGGGTGTTACAAATCCATACCAAATCTAACCATAGTAAGCAAGAAAAGGATTAAACCTCGTGTCCAAAGTAGGAGCTAACTCAAGCTCCACTCCAGCTAAACTTCATCCCGTCTATAGCAATTTATATTAACCTGGAATACATGGCAAAACATAGAATACGTAAGACAAAAATGTCTCGTGAGTTACATGAGTTTTAGACTCAAACCTTTAACTTCTTTTTCCAACTTTTATAAAACTTGTAACATATAACATCTTTCAAACCTTATTAGTCATAACATACTATAACTCTTTACTTCTCAAAAATCATTTCATGACATACTTTACAAAATTAACATCTTTCAAATTCACTTCATAATATACTTTTCAAAAATAGCTTCTTTCTTACTTACTTTGACTGGTTTTATAAGCTTGCTGGATTTTTATACTTAGGGCTTTAATCACCATAAGTGATACCCCAAGTCTCTATGGCTAGAAAGAACGGATCAATCCTCACCATAGAAGTGCTGAGGCAATCTACTTCGCGATGGGGCTTTTTCCCCAGTAGATCCCTTACCTAACCCGGGTAGGTTGGAACATAGTTCCCTTACTAACGCTGCTTGCTACAATTACCAGTCATACAAAATACTTGCTGCTTGCTTGAATATTTCTCATAAACATATAACTTGTGGCTAGATGCCAAACTACATCATTTTATGTCTTTATGGCTAGATGCCAAATATAGCTTTCATCACATAATAATCATATGTTTAAAACATATTTTTCTAACATACTAAGCTTTATGCCAAAATATACTTTTCAACATCTTATGGCTATATGCCATTCTTACTCGAAAACATATATAGTTTATAACTAAAACATACTTCTTAAACATCTTGAGGCTATATACCATTCATACTTGGAAACATATATCACTTGTAAATAAAAAAAATATACTTTCACATATAAAAATTTTATAAGGAAATCTTGAAAATACTTACTTGCCATGTACCCCAGAATGGGTAAAAATACTGCATGTACTCACCTCAAGTCGGCAATGTAGAAATCTGTGCGGCAACTCCGCAAATCCAACCAAGCTTAAAACCGCACACCTTATACTCCTATAAGGTATATTAAGTTAATTATTACCAAATACACTAATTAACATTACTATAATTAGATACTTATAGCGTTGCATATAGTTTAAATGTTTATAACCTTCGACATGCACCGTGTCTCGACATATACCCCCACCCCTTTTTATTTACTTTTACTCAACAAATAATTTATTATATGATTCAATTAATTTTAAGTAAACTCAAGCCCACATCATGACACCCAAAACCAAAAACTAAGATGATTAACACAAAAGAGGAAACTGACAGCAAGGCTGATTTCTGGACCCTCAACAAGATTTGCAATATTAGGTCAAGGAAAGATTGAAAATAAAATCCAATAAAAATCATGGGTAAACCAGACCCAAGGGAAAGATCACAGGGCCTGACCTCAGGTCTTTTGCATTCACCAATAAGAAATGATAAATCGACAAAGTTGAATGAATTGATCAGTCCACTCACAGGACCACACCTTAAAGAAATATTAGTCGCTCAAAATGGGTTACGAATTGAACTCTGAAATTTGGTATGGACCAAATAGACTTCAAAAGTGAACTAAGGCCAAAGACCTTGACCCCAAAAGATTTTTGTACAATTTATAATGAATTAATCAAGACAGGGGACCAAAACTGACAGCACCTGGACCAATTAGTGGAAATGGACAATTCCACATGACTTAGGATCTGAATCAATTCATAACCTTTTAAGAGGACAAACTAGGCACAATTACCAATTTAGGGACATAAAATGCAATCCAATTGGACACTCACACGATTTTATATGAATTTACCAATTTAAGAATTAACAATCACACAAAAAGAAGGAAATGAGCAGCAACATTTCTGTCACAACTCAGCATAGCTTGACAAGATTGGTCCAAAAACCTAACTTCTGAAAAGAAATAAGTCAAGCCTTTTGGATGAGTTACACTAGACATGAAAATAAAGCTCGCATCCAAATATCAAACTCAAAGCATAAGCCAATTGAGAAATAAAAATCGTGCAACAAGGACAATGTGCAGAGCTACAAATTTTGGTTCAGTCAAGGAGAAGACATTGAAAACCTGGCTTCCTAATGGAATTGGATCACGCCCTCTGGATGGAACACACTATACATGAGGATGGACTTTCCATCAAATTTTCAGACCTAAACTATGAACCATTTAGGAATTAAAAATCCCACAAGTTGACTTAGGTGTGCAGAAACCAATCTGTGGAGGTCGGATTGCACACACAAAAATCAAAACCAAAACAATGAACTGAGTCAAGACCTTTTGATCGAGTATGGATCATAACAAGGTTCTTCTCCACACAAAATTTCAGAACAATCCAGTGAACACACGATTTTACAAGAATTTCACAACACAATTGGACACAGAAATCATACTCATGGGAATCGGGTTTAAAACCCTAGAAAACGACCAAATAAGGTCTGGACCCCAACTGATGAAATAAAATAGACATCAAGACAAAACCATGGGCACTGGAATCACCTGATTTGGACACCGTATGATATTTCTACGAATTTTACAACATAGGACAAATTCCTGTCCGAAAATCAAACATCACCATCTCAAATTTAGCAAAGAAGAAAAGGGTTTTACCATAGATTTTCGTGTTCCAAAAGGTTAGGGAGGCATGAGGGTCTTGAGACTCGATCACCACAACTAAGGCTCCAGCCCTGGCTCCTTCTTTGCTCCGGTTTGATGGCGGCGATCGGAAGAAACGAGAGAGAAGAGAGAGTGATGGAGGAGGGTTTTTGTTTTGGTGTAACAAGATGGTCTCCCCATTTTTTCTGATACGTGACCCCAAGAAGAGAAGGAATCTGATTTTTAACCTAGTTAAATGGAAATTCCGAAAATACCCTTACTTGTTTGATGCCTTAGAAAATTCAGCAACACTCATGAATTTTTCCTGATTTTCCCAAAGTCGTAACTTCTACTTGCGACATCTGAATTTTACAAAACTTATACCTTTAGAAATGTGAGAATAAAAGTTACAACTTTCTCCTACTGACTTAAGTCTGAATCTAATTAGAGTTTACGTTACAGACCCTCAAACATGGACTAACAACCATTTTTTGTCACTTTTTGGTCAACTTTGACCTGTCATAACGTCTTCGTTTTAACTCCAAATGATATGAATATTTTTCCTATCATCTTATCTCATCAAGATCTATAAAAGTCTTCTTGATGACTTTTTCCCAAATCCGTATAGATATTTACATATTAATTTTTTTAAAGTTTAAGAATTAAATCTTTTCATTTTTACCCCAATTTCCCATTTATTCCAACAAATTTAAGTTTATAAATATGACATAAACCCTCTACTATAATTTCCAATCTAAAAACATTACTTCCATTATTTTCTTTTATTATCAATATTATTATTTATTTTTTCGTTAAAATAAATACTTAGTTGCTAAAAATAAAGAATTGGGAAACGGGTGTTACAAATCTCCCCCACTTATAAGAATTTCGTCCCCGAAATTCAACACCAATATATTAATTAATCAAGGTTGAAACTTTCATTAGCCCATAATTCCACCAGATTAATTATCTGTGAATATAACAGCCCATTTGTCATTTTCATTTTGGTCTAGTATTTTGCCCATAACTACTAGCCCAACGATATGAGCCCAAATAAGTTAAACTTTAGCCCATTAGGCCTAAAGTCCAACACTTTGTTTTTATGTGATATCACATCACTATTGATCAACAGCGTTCATCAGTCTGTATTAAAGTAATCAGTAAACGACACCATTATATTCACCTTTATTCCAAAAAAAATCTCATCAATATCCCTTTATCACTAGAGTCTAGCAGCAAATTTTGAAAATTAACCGTCCTCATATGTGTTTCAGAATCTAACCACGACATAGTACAAGAACTCATAAATAGTTGGAGAAGGAGACAACCTCTTGCTTATTTCGTCCATAAAGTACACATTGGCCTTGTTGGTTAATAGAGCTTGCTAATAACCCTGATTTATATGATATTTTAGAGAATATAGATAGATATTAAAACACTCACGAAAATACAGTCACACATTCACGTATATATACTTACACCAACTCAAATAATTTCAAACACTCGCGATAAAAAAAACCCTCGAGAGCGTTTGAAAAATGATGTTAGTGCCGGACAAACACTACAAACACTGACATACGCCCTTTTTATGACAAACAAAAAACTATGTCATTATTTATAAAATTTTAAAGATCTACAATAACGATACATGTCTGTCGTAAAATGATGTTAACTTTCCTCAGAGTTCATGATTAACATAGATTTAGGTCATCTTTTACTGTCATGGAAAAAACCACTAAATACCTTCATTTTATATTCTCATCTTGTTTCACCATTTTTCATTTTCAAATGTTCAAAAAAGTTTCTCATGATATGCATGTACTTGATCTTATTCCTCTATGTAGCTATTTAGGGTTGTTGCTTATAAGAATTAAGACTCTCACACTCAAATGTCTATCGACCTTAACTCATACTTTGATTTTGATTATATCTTTTTTGTTTCATTGCATTACCAATAAGAGTTGTGGGAGTAACCATTTGAATGGAGAAAGTCAAAATTAGGGATTTTGGTTGTGTACTTGATGAAGCAAATTTTGACCAGGGTCACTACGATTGCATCCTTCACTCAGATGAATCATACAATGACTGGGAACAGGACTTCAAACTTCAAAAGAAGTCGTCAGTCGTACCTAGAGGTGGCAAACGTGTCGGGTTTGTGTCGTGTCAAAATTTAAACAAGTTGAAAACGAACGATGCGGATTCGACACGTTTAATAAATGAGTCAGAAAGTGTTTACATGAAATCGACATGCCTAAATAAGCCTAACTCGACACGACCTGTTTAACCTGCATACCCGTGTAACCTGTTTGACCCGCTTGACCTGTTAATATAACAACACTAAACAAATTTCACATTTTTACCAAAGCTAATACTTTAAGCATACAATTCAATGCATCAAACATTCAAACATCCATTGAAAGCTTACAAACCCAAAATAAAAAGTACATGTTTTAAAAACATTAAATCGTTCAAAATATTAAAAACAACCAACAAGTTTTCAAGAATTTCAACTTCAAGTCTTCAACCTAATTCAGATCGTTGAGTTTGAGGACTTGGACAACTTGATATATCATCTTTATTGTCTTCATCAACCTTTAATCTTAAAGTTTGCTTGCAAAGCTCCTCAATATCTGATTGTATTGATCCTACATGTACCAAAACTGATTTAGCAAGATTTAAAAATAAAATGTAGATATTTAAAAATTAGGAATTTATATTACTGTTTTTTAAATGTAGATTTTTAAAATGTTCTTTTTCAATGCAGAATATTGTAGTGCAATTTTTTAAATGCCAAATTTTAAAATGCAAATTTTCAATGCAGAATTTTTGTTTTTTAAATGCAGAATTTTATGGAGCAATTTTTTTAATGTAGAATTTTATGGTGTAGTTTTTTTAATGCAAAATTTTAAAATGCATGTTTTATAACATAAAAAAATTTACATTATTACCTTCATGAAAAGCCCAATCTCTAAGACAAACCAATGTTTCAACAGTATTTGACTCCAATGAGCTCCGATAAGCATCAAAAACTCGTCCCCCAATACTAAAAACAGATTCGGAAGGAAAAGTAGAGATTGGGATGGCCAAGATATCTCTAGCCATTTGAGAAATATGAGATATCGTCCTTGAAGGGGTTTATAATACTCCAACACTTCCAAATCACCCATGCGAGGTAACTTTGGCTCCTCTAGATAAGACTCCAACTCCGATTTACCATCAGTAGTAAATTCACAGCAAAAGAAATCATCAAGATCCTAATAAAAACAAAAGTTGGATAAAATACAAAAAAACAGAAAATAAAATAAGGAAAAATCAGTGTTGTAAAAGTCGGCCTAGGCGGCTGCTTATGTGGCGCCTTAGCGCTACACGGATGGGTTCTGCCTACGATTAGTGCTAGGCGGTCAAGTTAGGCAGATTTGGTCAACAGCGGTCACAATCGGGTTTAGGCGGGTCTGCGCGGGTCTAGGCGGCCAAATTTTCAAATTTTCAAATTTAAAATTTTCAAAAATCTTCAAATTTTCAAAATTCCTAAATTTTTAAAAGTTTTCAAAGTTTTTATTATATATATGAATTATTATAATCAATGGCTAAGTTATGATTATTGATGATTAAAATTGTCAAAAAAAATATTATTAATTAGTCTAAACATTCTGATTTTTGATGACTTACATATTTAAACACCTAGATGTGTCAATTTTTATTCTTATTTATTAATTTTGTAGAGATATAGGTGTAACACCCGGCTTTTAAAACAAAAACACCCCTGAAAATTTTTTATTTAAAACAAAGGTTTCAATACATAAAACCATAACAAAAGGGGTATATTTTATTAAAAACGGGTACAAGTGTATCAAGGAGAGTATAAAATACCATAATCTCCCTTGAAGCCGGGCTGCTACTAACAGCATCTAAAAGTCTCACTTCTTTAGTCACAGACTCTATCTTTTCCCATACCAGGATCATGCTAACCTGCAGGGACATTTAACAAATAACGTGAGCTATAAAGCTCAGTGAGTAATCATATCTGCAAATAACGTCACACATATATAAGAGAATAATAACAATTAAACTCTCAAAACAGTTTTTGTCCCACAAATCATAGTCATCATTGACCGTACCATATGTCATAGCCATATATGTGACATCCGCCTAAAATGGATTCGGGTCAACCCAACCCAATTGGGAAATTTAATAAACCCTACTCAATATTTACTTGACGCTAATAGGATCAAAACCTATACAATACGATATAAATTGACGTTAATAGCAAAATAGCATAGTATAACGTTATAACTATAATCAAATTAAATTATGATACCATATTAAAATCAAATCAAAGTATGATACTCTAATTAAATTAAAAGAGTCAAACTTGAATACTATAATTAAACTTCAAATCAAAGTAGATTGTTATAATCAAATAATAACCTATTTTTTTTATAAAACTCTATTTTTATAAACTCTACATTAAATTTTATAAAATTCTTATATTAATTAGTGTATTACATAGAGATGCTTGTACTAGTGGGAAATTATGAAGACCACCTAAAGTCAAAAGTTATTCCCATGGTCTCCCACTCACACCTCCTATCATCTTTCCTTTTATTTTTCTCCCAACACATTATTCTCATCACCACTCAAACCCTCTCTATTCTTTCTCTCACTCTCAATCTCGAAATTCTTCCAAGAAATATCAATTTTCCAGCCAAGAACAATTCCTCATACTCAAATCTCCATCCCTCTTGAAGCATTCATCAAGGTATGTTGTTAAAAGTTCCAAATTCATACATGAAACAAATTAAATCCACCAAAATATCTAAAACTCATTTTATTCATAAACCTGATTTTTCTCAGACTCTCATAAATAAAATAACAAGTTCTGGAAATTTTCAGAAAATAACTTATTTTTATTGAATTACTATAATTATTGCAATAAAATATGGCAATAATTCACATAAAATACTTTTTGCAGTCAATAAATTCTGGGAAAATTTTGGAACAACCCTTATATTGAGTAAAGTGGATTTATAAAGTTTCATGCATTTATATTGCTGTTTGATGCTTATTTTGTATTTTATTTTGTTGTAGATAAATAAATTGCAAAATATAGTTATGTATGTTAAAAACTAGATTTTATATTTTTCGCACCTTATTAACATATTAGAGACTCCATGGAAAAATTTACAGATTTTTGTAATAATGTTTGCTTATTTTTCCTGATTTAATGATTATTTAATGGTTTAAATAGATAATAAATAGCTACACATGTCCAAAACTTATAAAACCTTATCAGAATATCTTATATAACATGTTAATCATAAATAAAAAGTCTAATGAATTTCTCTTAATATTTTCCTATTATTTATGATTTTAGTGATTAGTTAATAATGAAAAACATAAGAAATACTTCCCTTAGTCCAAAATATCCAAAATATTTACAGTAGGCTCAATATAATGTTAGAAAACTATGGTTAATTTACCAGAATTTTTGGGAATCATTTATTATTTTTCCCGAATTTTGTTGTGGTTTAATTATTAAAATACTAAATAAATACTAAAGCAGTTAAGAAAAATATGCAAATTTTACAGTAATTACCATTTTATGAAATAATGATTTTCTGAAAATTTCAGAATGTTTTATTACTGTTTAGTATTTAAAACCATTTTCCTAAATATCTAAGCATGTAAAAATGCATTTTTAATGATTATTTCATATAAATAATTGTTTATAATATATAAAATCTGTAAATACTTATAATTTGACTAGTTATTATTTTAATAAGAAATTATTAAAATCTTGTCTAAAGTGAAAATATAAATTAATTAAGCAAAGTAATTAATTCAATTTAAAATTCATTTAACATATAAATACATTAATATTCAAAACAAAATTTGGATAATTGTCAATTCATCTAATATAAGAATATGTGTCTAATTATTCTTATTAATACTATATTACCATTTATCGATTCCTAAACCAAAACTATTAATTATAATAGGTTCCACGTCGTTTTGACCCGAGCCGTCTATCGTACAACACGCGTATTCCGTTTGGACTAATGTGAGTAATCTACCCCATATTTTATAATTTTCAATACTTTTGGGGTGTATCATGTGGTTTTAATATGTTCCAACTTCATTTTATTATTATTTCACCATTTAGACATTGTTGGGACATTTATACTTGAATCATTATTTGTATAATTATTGTTTGTTTACGCTACATGTACTTGTAGTGCATTATCATTTTTAGTCTAATCTCCATGACTATGCCCGTATTCTTGAGGTACGTTATGGACAATAATAGCGCTATTGGGTTGACCACCCCGCCTTGGGACGCTAAGGTGATTGATTGCACGTGGTTGAGTGTGTATGATGATTAGATGCTCCATCCTATATATATACATATATACATATATGTATATATAGGGTGAGGACTTATTGTTGTTGTTATCATTTGTTAATCAATTTTTGATTTATAAACCATTATCTCAATAATACTTACTTGTCGATTTCCAAAGAAAACAAGTTTCAAATTATAAATTTTTCAAAATCACAATTTTCTTTAATAAAACTAGATTACTCACCAACTCTCGTAGTTGACCTGTTTTTACCCATGATGCAGATTTGAAGAATGAAGTTGATGAAAAGTAGGGTGTATCTTAGAAACCCACAAGAGTATTTAAATTTGATGTAATAAATGTTGTTTGTATTGGAATTTGTATTTGTATGTTGTGGATCTTGTTTGCCTACTTAGTACTTAATTGAATTTAATCATATTATAACATAGTTGTCATGAGACTTTGAACAATATATCACGCCTTGATCGATTCCGCCAAGGATCGGGGTGTGACAGATTGGTATCAGAGCCCTTGACTATAGGGAATTAGGTTAATTGCCTTGACCTAGTCTATAGCCTCTAGGGTCCTCTCGTATGCTAGTTTATAAAATGCACACACCACTGCATGCAATTCGCACTTAGAAAATCCTAGGAATACCTTTGTGTGCTAATTGCTCCCTTATGTGCTTACGTATTATTCCCGACACTTATATGTGTGCATACACTTGTGAATTTTCTCCTCTTTCTCTTAAAATCACACGCATACTCAAATGGTTTCAAAATAAAAATTTATATACATATATATTCCTTAGAGCTCATAGGAAATTAAAAGTCATCCACTCTAGTTGGGTAGGATCAAAGTAATGGACGCGTAGTAACTGGAAGGGGGAGGTGCCGGTAGCCCGAAAGTCCTGACTAGGTAAGCATTCGTATACATCCCAATCAACCGAGGGACCAGTTTGCTTACCTGGGGACCAAAGGCGAGAGTTCCCAAACCTATAGGCCAAAGCGCGTCATTCACATTACTTTTGAGCCATCAAAATACCCGACCTTATCAAACGTATCCGAAAGGATACACTCCAAAATGGCCAACTCATTGGACTATTAAGTTCCCTAATGGGCCTTGAAGTGGGAAAAACATGTGAAAACTTAGTATTGTGGGGGCCCACGCAATTGCTACATGCTTCACATTTAGTACCCATGGAAAGCCCAAAAGGTGCCCAACACTCCTAACCATGGCCCAACAAGTGTTTTACAATCATTTTACCCAACAATGTCTACAAACTTAATTTCCATAATCAATTTACAAATAACTCACAAGTCCATATGCGTGTTTCTCATAGATGGCATTACGACCCCCATACGCTGCTCGTAACAACCGAAAGCTAGCTGCCCTTATCGCTAAGGAGGTAGCGAATGTCATCCCAACAATTGCAACCCATCTTCAAACTCTTCAGCCGCAAGCTCCAGCAACCACTCATCGTTGCTCGTTTAAGCATTTTCGTAGCTGTAATCCGCCTTACTTCAAAGGCATAGATGGTGCCACCGCACTCCTCACATGGATAGAAGAAATGGAGAGTACTTTCATCCACAGCGAGTGCCCTGAGGACCTGATGGTCCGTCACGCTACAGGGTGCCTCCAAGGTCATGCTCTCTCATGGTGGAACCTAGAAAAACGGGCAAAAGGAGAGGGTGTTGCCTTGGGAATGACCTGGTCAAAACTAAAGGAACGCATGATAGAAAAGTTCTGCCCGGACAGCGAATTGCAAACTCTCGAGGAGGAATTCTGGAATCTGAAACAGGTGGGAGGAGACAACGCGACCTACACTAATAGATTTTATGATCTTTCAAGACTCCTACCTCACATGGTTCAACCTATGAAAACTGCAATACGTCGCTACATCAAAGGGTTACCACGCCAGATCCGTGATTCGGTGACCAGCAGCAGGCCATCTACTTTGGAATCTGCTATTGAAATAGCAGGTCAACTCAACGAGGATAATATGAACGATGGTGTCCTCCCACGCAAGGGTTCAAAGATGACAACTGAAAAGCCGACCCCTGAGACCCCCTTAATTGTCAAGTCCGAGTCCTCACACCGACACGACAAAAAGAAGCGGAAAAGCCATCACCACAACCATGCTGTTATTACCCCTACTGCTCCTATCACCCAAGTCACCCAACCAAACAAAAAGCCGTATACCGGACCTCACCCCCTCTGTAACCATTGTAACTATCACCATATGTCCACCAGCCCGTGTCGCCTTTGTACGACTTGTGGTCGCTATGGCCACTTGGCGGACACATGTCGTGCACCAAAAACTCAGCGACCATTCGCTCTACCCTCAAATCAGCAAACACAAACCCGGTATCCAACTGGAACATGCTTCAACTGTGGTGACCCCACCCATTTCAGAAACGCGTGTCCTAGGCTTGTCAATATCATTAACACTCAAGCCCAGGCAAATCCAACAATGCAGGTTCCAGCTCCCAAAGGCCGAGCATTTGTCATTACCGCAACCCAAGCACAGACCGATAACAAGGTCGTAAATGGTACGTTTCTCATAAATGACTGCTACGCATCAGTACTTTTTGATTCAGGTGCCGATAAAAGTTTTGTGTCTTTGGAATTTGAACCCATACTTCACACACCTCGCACGATACTTGATGAACACTTTACCGTAGAAGTCGCCAATGGAAAAAACATTTCACTCAATGCAGTCATCCAAGATTGCACTTTCGATTTTTGCGGTCATAAATTTTCTGTCAATTTAGTTCCTATGGAACTTGGTAGCTTCGACATCATCGTGGGAATGGATTGGCTATCCCAAAACCATGCTGAAATAGTGTGTTACGAGAAGTTTATTCGTATTCCTCTTGCCGACGGTCAAAGTCTTCGTATTTATGGCGAGACTCGTTCAAAAAAGCTTAGTCTTATGTCATGTACTCAAGCTCGATCGTATCTACGTAAAGAATACATGGCTTTCTTAGCCCATGTGGTGGAAACAAAGGTCAAAGAAAAGAAGATCGAAGATATTCCGATTGTACGAGACTTTCCCGACATCTTTCCCGATGACGTATCTGGACTCCCTCCAGTACGTGAGCTAGAGTTCCGCATCGATCTCGTTCCTGAGGCTGCTCCCATAGCCAAGTCTCCATATCGGTTGGCTCCAACCGAGATGCAAGAATTGGCAAGTCAGCTCCAAGAATTAACCGATAAGGGATTTATCCGCCCTAGTACTTCACCCTGGGGAGCCCCGGTTCTCTTCATCAAAAAGAAAGATGGTTCGTTCCGTATGTGTATCGATTATCGGGAGTTAAATAAATTGACCATCAAGAACCGATATCCGTTACCTCGGATCGACGACCTTTTTGATCAGCTTCAAGGAGCTTCATGTTTCTCAAAAATCGACCTCCGCTCGGGTTATCACCAACTTCGAGTACGGGAAGAAGACATCCCCAAAACCGCTTTCCGAACCCGCTATGGTCATTACGAGTTCACCGTTATGCCTTTTGGCCTAACGAATGCCCCTGCCGCATTCATGGACTTGATGAATCGAGTATTTAAACCTTATCTCGACCATTTTGTTATCGTCTTTATTGATGACATCCTCATTTACTCCAAGACAAAGGCAGACCATGAAAGACACCTTCGTCTAACTCTCCAAACATTGCAAGGAAATCAGCTCTATGCCAAATTTTCGAAATGCGAGTTTTGGTTAAATGAGGTACAATTCCTCGGTCATATTGTAAGTGACAAGGGTATTTTAGTCGATCCCGCAAAAGTTGAAGCGGTTAAGAATTGGAAAGCCCCACGTAACCCCAAGGAAATTCGGTCATTCCTCGGTTTAGCTGGCTATTACCGGCGTTTCATTTCAAATTTCTCAAAGATCGCTTTACCGCTTACTTTTCTCACTTGCAAGGGTACGCCATTTGATTGGGGACCCAAGCAAGAAGACGCTTTCCAAACCCTTAAACAAAGATTGTGTGACGCTCCGATTCTTACACTTCCTGAAGGTTCCGAAGATTTCGTGGTATACTGCGATGCCTCCAATCTCGGTCTAGGTTGTGTTTTGATGCAAAGGGGAAAGGTTATAGCTTACGCATCGCGACAACTCAAAATCCATGAAAGGAATTATACGACTCATGATTTGGAGCTCGGTGCCGTGGTTTTCGCTCTTAAAATTTGGAGGCATTACCTTTACGGCACTAAATGCGTAATTTTCACCGACCATAAGAGCTTGCAACATATTCTTAATCAAAAGGAACTCAATATGAGGCAAACACGATGGGTCGAACTCCTAAATGATTACGAGTGCGAAATACGCTATCATCCGGGCAAGGCGAACGTCGTAGCCGACGCGTTAAGCCGAAAAGAACATGCCAAAGCATTTCATCTAATATGTTCTCCTATCTTGTCCAATCTTAGTGACCGAATTCGAGGAGCCCAACACTCGGCAATTACCGAAAATGACATGCCCACGGGAATTGATGGGGAGTTGGAAAGTAAATCTGATGGTATTTTCTATTATCGAGATCGCATCTGGATCCCAGATCGCGACAATCTTCGAACATTCCTGATGGAAGAAATCCATAAAACTCGATATTCCATTCATCCTGGCGCTGACAAGATGTATCATGGCTTGAGAACCAATTATTGGTGGTCGGGAATGAAAAAGGATATTGCTTTATTCGTGGCCAAATGTCTTACATGTTCCAGAGTCAAAGCAGAACATCAACGACCCTCTGGACTATTGGTCCAACCGGAAATCCCCGAGTGGAAATGGGAAGCGATCGCCATGGATTTCGTAACCAAACTTCCCCGTACCAGAAAGGGACATGACAGCATTTGGGTAATCGTTGACCGTTTGACTAAATCTGCTCACTTCCTTCCCTTCCGTGAAGATTTCAAGGTCGAACAACTTGCTCAGATTTACGTCGACGAGATAGTTACTCGGCATGGCATCCCTCTCAGCATCATTTCAGATCGTGATGGGAGATTTCTCTCTCGGTTCTGGCAATCACTTCAAGAAGCCATGGGAACCCGCCTCGATCTCAGTACCGCCTATCATCCTCAGACCGATGGTCAATCTGAGAGGACAATTCAAACACTCGAAGATATGTTGAGGGCGTGTGTCTTAGATTTCGGAGGAAACTGGGACTCTCATTTACCGTTGGTGGAATTCTCCTATAATAACAGTTATCATTCTAGCATCGGGATGCCACCATTTGAGGCATTGTATGGCCGTAAATGCCGATCTCCTATTTGCTGGCATGAAATTGGCGAGTCCCACGTGATTCGCGCAACAGTGGATTCTCCAATCGTTGGTCCTGAGCTTATCCAGGAAACAACCGACAAAATCACTCAGATTCGCAATAACCTTCTCACAGCTCGTAGCCGACAAAAGAGTTACGCCGACAAGCGACGCAAACCTCTTGAATTTACCGTGGGTGACATGGTCATGTTAAAAGTGTCCCCATGGAAAGGTGTGGTTCGATTTGGACGCAAGGGTAAATTGGCACCCCGCTACGTAGGGCCGTTTAAGATCCTGAAAAGGATCGGACCAGTAGCCTACGAGTTGGATCTACCAATAGAGCTTAATAAAGTTCACCCAGTATTTCATATAGCCAACCTCAAGAAGTGTTTAGCAGACGAGAACCTTCATGTTCCTCTCGAGGATATCCAAATCGACGAGACAATGCAATTTATCGAGAAACCCTTGGAAATTGCCGACCGAAAGGAAAAGCAACTCAAAAGAAGTCGCATTCCCCTGGTCAAGGTCAGGTGGCAGTCAGCACGTGGACCTGAGTATACATGGGAGCGTGAGGATCAAATGCGTACCAAATACCCACAACTTTTCTCTTAAGGTACTCTCTTCTTAAATTTCGGGACGAAATTTCCTAAAGTAGGGGAGACTGTGACATCCGCCTAAAATGGATTCGGGTCAACCCAACCCAATTGGGAAATTTAATAAACCCTACTCAATATTTACTTGACGCTAATAGGATCAAAACCTATACAATACGATATAAATTGACGTTAATAGCAAAATAGCATAGTATAACGTTATAACTATAATCAAATTAAATTATGATACCATATTAAAATCAAATCAAAGTATGATACTCTAATTAAATTAAAAGAGTCAAACTTGAATACTATAATTAAACTTCAAATCAAAGTAGATTGTTATAATCAAATAATAACCTATTTTTTTTATAAAACTCTATTTTTATAAACTCTACATTAAATTTTATAAAATTCTTATATTAATTAGTGTATTACATAGAGATGCTTGTACTAGTGGGAAATTATGAAGACCACCTAAAGTCAAAAGTTATTCCCATGGTCTCCCACTCACACCTCCTATCATCTTTCCTTTTATTTTTCTCCCAACACATTATTCTCATCACCACTCAAACCCTCTCTATTCTTTCTCTCACTCTCAATCTCGAAATTCTTCCAAGAAATATCAATTTTCCAGCCAAGAACAATTCCTCATACTCAAATCTCCATCCCTCTTGAAGCATTCATCAAGGTATGTTGTTAAAAGTTCCAAATTCATACATGAAACAAATTAAATCCACCAAAATATCTAAAACTCATTTTATTCATAAACCTGATTTTTCTCAGACTCTCATAAATAAAATAACAAGTTCTGGAAATTTTCAGAAAATAACTTATTTTTATTGAATTACTATAATTATTGCAATAAAATATGGCAATAATTCACATAAAATACTTTTTGCAGTCAATAAATTCTGGGAAAATTTTGGAACAACCCTTATATTGAGTAAAGTGGATTTATAAAGTTTCATGCATTTATATTGCTGTTTGATGCTTATTTTGTATTTTATTTTGTTGTAGATAAATAAATTGCAAAATATAGTTATGTATGTTAAAAACTAGATTTTATATTTTTCGCACCTTATTAACATATTAGAGACTCCATGGAAAAATTTACAGATTTTTGTAATAATGTTTGCTTATTTTTCCTGATTTAATGATTATTTAATGGTTTAAATAGATAATAAATAGCTACACATGTCCAAAACTTATAAAACCTTATCAGAATATCTTATATAACATGTTAATCATAAATAAAAAGTCTAATGAATTTCTCTTAATATTTTCCTATTATTTATGATTTTAGTGATTAGTTAATAATGAAAAACATAAGAAATACTTCCCTTAGTCCAAAATATCCAAAATATTTACAGTAGGCTCAATATAATGTTAGAAAACTATGGTTAATTTACCAGAATTTTTGGGAATCATTTATTATTTTTCCCGAATTTTGTTGTGGTTTAATTATTAAAATACTAAATAAATACTAAAGCAGTTAAGAAAAATATGCAAATTTTACAGTAATTACCATTTTATGAAATAATGATTTTCTGAAAATTTCAGAATGTTTTATTACTGTTTAGTATTTAAAACCATTTTCCTAAATATCTAAGCATGTAAAAATGCATTTTTAATGATTATTTCATATAAATAATTGTTTATAATATATAAAATCTGTAAATACTTATAATTTGACTAGTTATTATTTTAATAAGAAATTATTAAAATCTTGTCTAAAGTGAAAATATAAATTAATTAAGCAAAGTAATTAATTCAATTTAAAATTCATTTAACATATAAATACATTAATATTCAAAACAAAATTTGGATAATTGTCAATTCATCTAATATAAGAATATGTGTCTAATTATTCTTATTAATACTATATTACCATTTATCGATTCCTAAACCAAAACTATTAATTATAATAGGTTCCACGTCGTTTTGACCCGAGCCGTCTATCGTACAACACGCGTATTCCGTTTGGACTAATGTGAGTAATCTACCCCATATTTTATAATTTTCAATACTTTTGGGGTGTATCATGTGGTTTTAATATGTTCCAACTTCATTTTATTATTATTTCACCATTTAGACATTGTTGGGACATTTATACTTGAATCATTATTTGTATAATTATTGTTTGTTTACGCTACATGTACTTGTAGTGCATTATCATTTTTAGTCTAATCTCCATGACTATGCCCGTATTCTTGAGGTACGTTATGGACAATAATAGCGCTATTGGGTTGACCACCCCGCCTTGGGACGCTAAGGTGATTGATTGCACGTGGTTGAGTGTGTATGATGATTAGATGCTCCATCCTATATATATACATATATACATATATGTATATATAGGGTGAGGACTTATTGTTGTTGTTATCATTTGTTAATCAATTTTTGATTTATAAACCATTATCTCAATAATACTTACTTGTCGATTTCCAAAGAAAACAAGTTTCAAATTATAAATTTTTCAAAATCACAATTTTCTTTAATAAAACTAGATTACTCACCAACTCTCGTAGTTGACCTGTTTTTACCCATGATGCAGATTTGAAGAATGAAGTTGATGAAAAGTAGGGTGTATCTTAGAAACCCACAAGAGTATTTAAATTTGATGTAATAAATGTTGTTTGTATTGGAATTTGTATTTGTATGTTGTGGATCTTGTTTGCCTACTTAGTACTTAATTGAATTTAATCATATTATAACATAGTTGTCATGAGACTTTGAACAATATATCACGCCTTGATCGATTCCGCCAAGGATCGGGGTGTGACAATATAGGCCGCACCAAAACATTTAACATGCTCAGATCATAGCCCTAAGGCCGCACCAACAGTTTCCTCGTTTAGATCATAGCCCATAGGCCGCACCAGTTTCCTAAGACCGCACCATTTAATTTCAAGGACAATTATCATATCTAACCTGTTATTTGCATATTGATCAAATCAAAGCTGTTAGCCACATAAACCCACATGTATACAAGAGAAAATAAACATATAAATTCTCAATTACCATTTCTGTCCCATATTTCTTAGTCACGATTGACTGCACCGTATTTCATGGCCGTTTAAGCCGCACCAAACAATTTCAACATTTATATCATAGCCCTAAGGCCGCACCAACAGGTTTTATAACCCGATATCATAGCCATAAGGCCGCACCATTTGGATTCAAGTTTAATATCATAGCCATATAGGCCGCACCAAATATCATAGCCATTTAGGCCGCACCAGTTGGATTCAACATCCAATATCATAGCCACAAGTGGCCGCACCATTTAATTTCATTTCATTTCATAATCATTGATGGCTCACGGCTCCGTTCTTGTCATTTAATTGACTCACGGCTTATCCGATATTGCCTTTTCACCATATCTTTAGATTATCATTTTCGTCCCCCAAAACTGTTTCAATCTGTAACAGTCCAATCAACACATATCATATGTGATATAAGTGAGATTACTTACCTGGAGACTAGCTGCATTTAAATTCCAGTTGTTTCTTGCCTTTGCATGCACCACAACCATTTGTCCCATACCTATATAGTCATTTATATATAAAATGATAATAGCTTAACAATCATTTTGATTGACTCTATTACACAAGAGTCCAATATTATAACATTACAAACAATGTCTAGATGATAAACTTTCCACTTACCGTCTTTTCATGAATTATACGCTTTACCGAGGCATTCGTATTGTTCTACAGTGCCCCCGAGGAGTCAAAAACTCAATTTAGTATTTTTCTAGGACTTTTCAAACCATCATGGACTTATGGTTCAAGTTTGAGGTAAATCGGACATGCCTAGCAAAAATTTACGTTTTTGAGTCCCCTGCCAGGCAAGCACGACTCGTGCATTTTTATGCCTTGAGGAGCACGACTCGTGCAAGGCTTAAAATGCAATGTATTTTTATTTCCAGGGTATGCACGACTCGTGCATAAAGAGCACGACCCGTGCTCTTGCTGGGCAGTCCAGATTCAGTCCCGATTTTGCACTGTAGCACCCTGTTTTGACATATTAAGTTCTTATTCTTGTTCTTAATCATATGGGGTTTATTTCCAGACTAAAACCCTCCATTAATACAAGGTTTTAATCCATTTAAATCAACTCAATCAATCAAAAGGAAGAATTAGGGTTCTTAGTTCCAAAAACCCCCAAAACTTCAAGTCTAACAAATTCAATGGTTTCAATGTCACATGTTCTTATCATATGAACATGTTAGAACCCAGAAATCAAATACAAACTTCATGGATTACACTGAAATTACAGATTTCAGTTTATGCATAAAACCCACCAAGAACAATCTAGGTTAGAACTTGAATTACTAACCTCCAATGCTTCCAAATCTTCAATTCAAGGCAACAATCCGATTTCTAGCTTCAATCTTCAAGATCACTCCAAGATTCTGCAGAGAATTTGCACAGTAAAACCCTCTCCCATAGCTTCTCCATTTTCTGCACATATGGGAGAGCTTTTCCACTATTTATACTTCCAGAATTTGCAGTTTCGCCCCTGGAGTTCTAATTCTTGAACTTTTGGCACTATAACCAAATTTTATTACAATAAAACTTTCATTCTTTATACTTTTGCCACAAGCAAACAATATTTTTACATGATTGGTCCTTTACATGGTCAAATGACCAAATTACCCTTCTAAGGTAAAATGACCAATTTACCCTTTTATTATATTTACATATAAAGAGTATCTTGGTGTTACAATAGGTAATATTTAAATTTTAAAAAATAAATTTTATTACAATTAATACTCACTGCCTAGGCACCCGATTAGTCCTCGCCTAGACCGACTGGTCCTAGGCCCCAGTCTACCGTCCGCCTACCGCCTAACGACTTCTACAACCTTGGGAAAAACTATTACCGTCATATATGTGTAGGGCACATTATTAGCAACATTATCACCAAGAGATGAGCTTTAATTTGCCTTGTTTGTGGCACTAACCGATACATACTCATCAAACAAGGAAAACAACTTTTCCTTAAACAATTCTAAATCATAATTGGAAGATGACTCTTACACTTTCCTGAATGCCCATTCAATAAAATGAAACTTGTAACGCGGATGAAAAATAACAACTATACCCATGGTAGTACTAAACTCACGCTAATACTAGTCAAAATTTCAAATGCATCTTATTAGCCATGTCTTTTAAAAATTTATCACTACTTTCCATCTCCTCTTTCAAAAGTAATCATATCTTGAAAACATTAAGAAATTAAAGATTGGAGGTTGAATACTTAGAACCCGAAAAAGCTAGAGTCACGTCATGGAAAACCTTCAAAAACTAAGAAAATTTTTCAATCTTATTCCACTATTCACTACTTGGGCAATGAACAAAATTAGCATCAGTTTTTCCTAAATGGAGAAGCGCCTTTTTGTAAAATAATGCACTATCTAACATGTGAATTGTAGAATTCCAACAAGTGGGCACATCTTGCCTTAAACGGGTTAGTTTCGAGTCATCTTCGAGTTGAAAACGTTAATCCTAACCCAACCCGTTTAATTTTCGTGTTGTGCCATGTTGACCTGTTTATTTAAATATGTGAAAAACTTTTACCCAAACCCGTTTATTTCGTGTCGGTTTGACGGTTCGTGTCGGTTTTTGCCAAGTCTAATCATACCACTAGGATTGGATCCCAGGAGCATGCTTCGATGGTAAAGTGAGTGGTGGTACAAAATGGGAATCACTTGAATGAGAGTATTCCTTTTCCTGTTAGGGTTGTTTCCTTTTATACACAGTCGTGATGGCGTTTTAGGGTTCTTGCATGAGGGTCGTCCTCGTTTGTTAACTGTTTTGGGTGTGTATGCCGTTTCTCAGAAAAATTCCTTATTGATTGATACAAAATCTTTCGTACGGGTATGGAAGATATGGTTGTTGGGGTAACATTCTACCACCAGTATTGTGGAGAAGTGTGTCCCTCTAGCGAGGATGGGGCAGTGCGCTATTTCCCCTATGGTCTCTTCTCTCCCGCTTGATCGTTCAAAGTAACACATAATAATACAAATAATGATTATTTGTCTCATTTACACTTATCTCGTTTAATAAGAATTTATTAAATAAAACATAAATTAAATAACTTACAATTAATCATACCCTGGCCCTATATGTTGCATCTCTTATCAATAATTAAAAAATTAAAGACAAATAAAATGGGAAAATTGTATTTCTTCCTACTATATCCTCCTACTTCATCCTCCAGCCCACTAAATAATGACATGTGGAATCACTAATTCTTTCTCTTAATCTCCTCTCTTGATTTTGACACTTGTTTTAATCTAGTGAGTAGGAATATGAGTATGAATATTTAGTAGGAGAATATAAAACCTATCAATAAAATAATAACAACATACTTTTAAGGTCTTTCGCTCACCCTATATACATATCATATATCTACATTACCTACATTATACAGATCACACCATTAACACCCTATTATAATATAGTTGTGTTAATAATAATAATAATATGGTATCAAATCATGAAAAATTTAATAACCTATTACCGCATCTTGCAGATGCTAAAGTGGTTCCACTATTAACGTTATATTGTACGTCAACACAAGAAGATGGGGGCGTCTTATTCAAACCTAATAATCCAAAAAGATTACCATAAGCACAAAATGCTTAAAGCAACTATTGATATTATGGTAACCCTCTAAAGTGACTCCCTCAAATGACTCGTTAACATCACCTCCAAACATCTAACAGATACCCAACAATAACCAACACATGTCCATGTTTATGTTTCAGAAAACCCCTAATCGGGAAACAAAGTTTTGCTACGAGATGAAAGTTCACATGTTACCCTTAATGCTCTTAAAGAACTCTCTGGTTCTCTTCCAATAGAATTTCCTCAATATAGTTCCTTTAAAGAATACAAAAAGTCCCAAAAGAGTTTCCATAAAAAAACAAGGCGAGCGATGAAACATCAAGACAAATCCATAACCAAATTGTTATGACAAACAAGGTGGACTGCCTCATCGCTAGATCACTCGCCACAAGGATGACAATAATCTATAAAAAGAGGATAAGCAGGCCACAAACTTGCAAAGAACATAACAGGTTGATACAATGCTATTGACGGATTTATGTATTGTGTCTAGCGATTCCCCTTGTCAAAATCTATTGTAAATCCATTGGTTGAATTTGAAAATCACTCAAACTTGAATAAATATAATATATTAAGCACATGAAAAACATAAAATTTGAAGATAAAAAGATATCTAATATAAACATAAGAAAATTGATATATTAAGCACATGAAAAACATAAAATTTGAAGATAAAAAGATATCTAATATAAACATAAGAAAATTGAGAGATTTTTTTATTGAAATGTTTAGATATGCAAGTAAAATAATTATTGTACTAAGATTCATAATAATATGTTTTAACATGTGATATAATAGTTAATCGTTTGATTATTTAAAATATTGTGTATAAAAATATAAAGTTGTATAATATAATCATCTTTTAACCCTTTATATTTCAGTTTCCCGATGACCGATCGACGCCAATCGCTAGGCGCACCCACTGTAGAAAAGGATTCGTCTCTCTCGTTTTTTCTTTATCTATTCACCCGTTTTGCCGACGACCGAGCGTAGACGAAGAGCAGAGAAGAGGCAGATTATCATCTCTACATCTCTCTGTTCGCAATCCGTAAGCCCTAATTTTGCGTTTAATTTTCGCGCCCGTATCTATAATCAGCACTAGTTTTGTTGCATAGAGTTTATGTTTACAGGTAACGACTGCTTTGTAGTTTAAGCTCTTTGTTAATTCATATAAATTGTACTTTTCATGGAACGCTGTTCTTGACTTGTTGTTATAAGTCGTTTTGAATGGTTCTGCGTAGTTGTTGGTTGTTTGGCAATTTCTATATTCCTGCTAAAAGGACATGATGCTTTACAATCAATAAATGGATTATAATAAATTCTCGTTTTGTTCTTCACACAGGATCATTTCCTTTTGGCAATCGGAAGTACGCCCATATGTGGAACTTTGCATCCAAATGTCTAGCTGGCACCGGTGCCCTAAGATTTAGAAACGGCTTCAAAAAACTTAAGCAAGATGCTAAAGAATTATCGGACGAAGAAGCTTCTTCTAAAGAGGATGGATTGGAGTGCCCAATATGCTGTGAATCCTTCAACATGGTCGAAAACATACCTTATGTGTTATGGTGCGGTCATTCACTCTGTAAAAACTGCGTGTTAGCTCTTACCTGGGCTATTGTGAAGATCCCTCCTTTACCAATCCAACTACCCCTTCTAATATCTTGCCCATGGTGCAGCCTTTTATCTCCCCGTCTTATATTAAGAGGAAACCTGAGGTTTCCTCGTAAGAACTACTTTCTTCTTTGGATGGTTGAGAGAGTTAACACTGACAAAGTGAAATCTCACACTGATTCTTATGGTGATTGTCGATCTCTGTGGTCATGTAAGTCAACAACAAGAAGTGAAGTCCACAGTGGTCAACTGTCAGGGGCAAACACCAGTAATCATGATGGTGGTGTTGGAGTACAGTCTTACATTCATAAGGCTTTGATTTTCTTGTTTGAATTAACAGCTAAGTTTCCATTGGTTCTGATATTTCTTCTGATCGTGTTATATGCGATTCCTGCAAGTGCTGTGGTTTTGGCTTTGTATGTCCTGGTAACTATTCTGTTCGCGCTTCCTTCGTTTCTCATTTTGTATTTTGCTTATCCGAGTTTGGATTGGCTGGTGAGGGAGATCATGGCTTAGGGTTTCTTTCTTGAATCTTGTAGTGTGTGATTACAGTTGATACAAATACCTCATGGTTGTCTTTAGGTACTATTTGTTGTTTGGAATATTTGAATGATGATGCCCTTGGATCATATCTTATGATAAGGGTGGTATAATATTGGTGAAATTCTTACATAGTTCCCATCGGTTGTATTTGAATATTGTAACATTTGATTGTGATGACGAAGGTGTATAAGGTTGTATTGTATTTGTATTATAGAACTTTATGGAGATAGTAGCTTCGTAAAACCAGTTGTTAGAAAAATACATGGAACATGTGAAACAACGGAAGGGATACTTCGTAGACTATAATCTTTTGTTTTGTAAATTCTGTTTAAACAAATAAGCTTATAAATAAGTTTAGGTTTAATTTAAGTTAATAGAAAATTCTGTTATTAAGAAGGGGATGCAAATGAATAACTGATTTTGTTTGGATTTTTGTTTTCCCTCGAACCACTTTACTTTTGGGAAAATAGTATCGAGAAATGTGTACGCATTATGAGACATATTTCACTTTGAAAATTGGCTTTTTGATATGGGGCAAAGGGAAAGGGTTGCGAGTGTGGTTTGCGTAAGGGGGAGGAGATTGAGAGGCGGTGCAATGGGAAGAGGGGGCTCATCGATGATGGACATGGGGAGGCGGTGGTGACTTTGGGTGGAGAAGAAGAGCGTCAAGGGGAGTGATGGTGGATTGCGGTAGAGGAGGGGCTGATTGTGTGGTTGCATCAAAGGGGGAAGGGGACGACGAGCTAGTGGCGTGATGATGGTGGGATGGTGGCCACTATTGGAAATGCAATGTCATTGCGGTTATCTACCGTCCAAATCATAGAAACATCTATGAATATGGTGTAATTTTGAAGTTCATCAATATCAACACATATCTTATCTTATCTTATCTTATCTTATCTTATATCTTATAAATGAAGCATTTTTCCTCTCATCATATGCATTTGAAACCTCCATGACCTTTCAAATTCTCACATAATATAATCAATCTATTAATTTAAATATTTTTTACCATATTAATTTGAGATTTTTTTTTCTTTATCCCACATTGCTTCACATACATATATGACCTCTTCTCTTTCTCTTATATAATACAATTCATTTGCCTTCATTATCCATCAAACTTGATCTCTCAAGTCTATTATTAAATAGTGATCATTTTATCATATAAACATTATTTTATAGCAAGTTTTAAAAGATTTTTACTATTTAGTTACAACACTAAAGAGTATTGAAACTCATAAGTACAAATTAGAAATAATTAAAACTTTTAAAAACTTGACTAGGTTGGAAGTTTATAGTATGTCGTTTTTAAAAAATGACATCGGCGTAAACATTTTTCGAATCACCAATATGTATATACGTAGAAATTTAGTTCCTTACTTAAAACTTTTAAAAACTTGACTAAGTTTAAAGTTTATAGTGTGTTGTTTGTAAAAAGTGACACTCATGTAAACATTTATCGATTCACCAATTTGTGTATACGTAGAAATTTTTATTGTTAATGTTTTAAGTATCTATTATAAAAGAGATCATTCAAAACAATATGGTTCAACGTTAATAATTTATTTTTTTACCATATTATGTTGATATTTTTATACCTCACGTCGTATCATACATTTATCTAACATTTCATGTTTTATTTATACAATACCACTAATTTGATTACATTACATGCGTTTGAATCCCCCAACTCTTTAACTTCCAATATTTGATTTTTTTTCTTTGTCCCACATTGTTTTACACACATATATGACCATTCCTCTTTCACTTATATAATACCACTTAATTGCTTTCATTATCCATCAATCTTATCATAATATGACATTCAAGTCTACCATTATTTAGTGGTCATTTTATCATAAAAAATATTTTTATTGCAAAGTTTTAAAGGATTATAATTTTTAGTTTATTGAAACTTAAAAGTGAATTTAAAATTACTTAAAACTTTTAAAAACCCAACTAGGTTGGAAGTTTACAATATGATTTTGTAAAAAGTGACAACGGTGTAAACAATTCTTGATTCACCACTATGTATCACATATATTTTTTAATAGTGAATGTTTTAAATATCTATATATCTTATAATAGAGGCATATTTCAAAGCACCACATGCATTTGAAACTCCCATGTCTTTTCATATTTCCATTGATTTTCTAACTTTCTATGTTTTTTCATATTTCCACAACTCAAGAGTTTTTTAACCTATGATACTTTATTGTTAGTTATCACACCTAATTAATATAAGAGTTATATATAATTCACATATAAATTAGATTCTAGCATGAAGAATATGATGGAAGAAAAGATGATTTGAGAAAACACACACTTTGAAGTTGCATATGTTTATATTGTATTACGAAGGAGAAACATGAAGAAACTATAACAAATTACAAGTCGCAAGGCAACAGAAAAACGGCATGATTGAGAACACATATTTCGAAGGTACATATGTTTATATTGTATTGGGAAGGAGACATGTGAAGAAGCTAAAGCAAATTACAAGTTGCTAGACAAGAAACAAAATGCATATTGGTTCTACCCCAACATAATGGTAGGAAGATATATAATAGATTGATTATTCATTGTAACGTTTTCTAATCCATATTCACCAAAATGGTTTTATATTGTTTGAATAAGTAGGCTTATGTTGTTTGATAAAGTATTTAGTGGTCATTTGGTTCATATAATATTTTTTCATATTAGTGTTATTTGACAAGGCTAAATTATATTTATTTACCTACAAGTTTTACGAAGAAACGATCTACAATAATACATTCCTAACAAAGATAATATATGTATTATTTTTAGTACGTTTTATTTTTTGTATTAGATTCTAATGTAGTTCATGTTAATGTGTTATATTTTTAATATTGGATTGTCTATATACAATTGACTTAAAATAAATGATTATATTGTTGGTTGAGTAACAAGTCATAATGTATTCAACTCAAGACTTACAATTCCCGAATACATAGAAGTTTGACATACGAATAATTAATGTATCAAATTGAATTATTAAACTATTAAAATAATAAATTATCTTTTTCTATAAAACGCTTCAAATGTTCTAAGCACTTAATACATGCTAGACTTAATTATATTTCTATAATTTTAATTATCGATTTTTAAAGACTGACTCATTTTTTCAGATATATTTTAAATCTAGATTTTATATCACTAAATATTGATTACGATGAATGATTTATAATAATTTTTACATTTATTAGAGCATTTTACTTTCATCATATCGACTTGAAACTCTTAACTATTCAACTTCCAACATTAAGTTATTTATTAAATATAAAATATATCATCTTGATGATCGAATTTTTGAATTATTAATATACTATACTTAAGTTGTTAATTAATGTATGATGTTAAATACAAAACCTAAGTTAAACTTTTCAATTGACAATATAATACATTGAATTTGTTGATCGAAAGATGGTCTAAATGCAAAACTAAAATCAAAATATAAACTAAACTTAGATAATAATCAAATATTTTTTTTTTCAAAATAGTTAAAAGGCTTCAATCTGTAAAATATAAAACCTAAATAGAAATCTAAACCTAACTAAAAAAAATATATAATTTATTTTTTATAATAATTGAAAATTTTCACGGGTAGTTATAAATCAATTAACAATCTACATATTTATATGAAGATATATTTTTTATAAATATATAATATATGTTTGAAACTTTCAACACTTCAAATTCCTACTATTACCAACACCATTAATTTATTTTAATACACAATCTCTTCAAATTTCAACTAATTAACCACTACAACCCAAAAGTTTTTGAGCTTATGGTACTTAATTGCTACTTATGACACATTAGTTAATATAAAGATATATATAGTTCGTATAGGTAGTTTATTTTGGTAGAGTTTGGAAAATAAGATGGAGGAAAATACGACTTGACAACATACAATAATTATTTTAGACTCTTATTTATGTTATTACTGGTATGTTTTATTTTATATATATTTTAAATTCGGAGATAATTTATGTAAATATATTTCTATATATTTTTAATGTTGGACCATCTATAATAATTAACTCCAAAAAAGGTGTTATGTTTTTTTGTTTGATGTTTGGATGAAAAATTATTATTGATACATATGTCATATGTTTGATTTATTTTTTGTTTTTCATATTTTGATTAATTCTAAAATGTTTATGTTTATATTTGATTGGTCATTATATTTTTACTATATTAATTTACTCCTGCGCAACGCGCGGGAATACGCCTAGTTTCTTATAAAGGAGACCTTCTAAAACAATATGTTAATGATTTATTTTTTAATATATTATTTTGAATTTTTTTTCTTTGTCTCACATCGATTCACACATCTATCTAATATTTCATCTTTACGTTATATAATACCACACTTTTAAAAATATTGAAACTTAAAAATGAAGTTAAAATTACTTAAAGCTTTTAAAAACTCAACTAGGTTGGAAGTTTATAGTATGTTTTTGTAAAAAGTCACAATGGTGTAAACAATTCTTGGTTCACCACTATGTATACACATTTTTTTTAAATTGTGGATGTTTTAAATATCTCTTATAAATGAGACTGTCTAAAACAATGTGTTAATGATTTATCTTTTAACATATTATTTTGAATTTGTTTCTTTGTCCCACATCGATTCACACATCTATCTAACATTTCATCTTTACGTTATATAATACCACACATTGGATCCCATATCCATCAATCTTGATCATGAATCGACTTTCAAAGTCTATTATTAATTGATTGTCAATTTATCTTAGAAACATGTTTTCTCAAAATATTAAAGGATTCTACTATTTGGTTTTGGCTTCCAAAAGTATTCAAACTAAAAAAATACAGATGAATGTTACTAAAAATTGATTAGGTTGTAAGTTTAGAGTATGTCGTAGTAAAAAAAGTGATAACGATGTGGACTTTTTTTATTCACCATGATATACATACATAAAAATTTTCAATAGCGAACATTTGAGAATTATTCAAACAAAAAAAGTTGAACCATTATCTATGTATTAAAAAAATCTATATATATGCATATTTGTTATAAGAAAAGTCACCGAAAGAATACATTTCAGGATAAACTATTTATCTTCTACCATATTAATTTAAAGTTATTTTATTTGACTCATATTACTTCGCACATCTATATAACATTTTATATTTCTCTTATTTAATACCACCATTAGGTTGTCTTATCCCATAATGTTGATTAAACCAAGGTTTTCAAAACTTATTGTTATAATAGATGCCATTCCATTAATAGAGATCAATATGAATTTCTATCAAGAAACTGAAACCAGTGATTGATGGAACGTTGCAACCAATGCCTAAGTCAGTTAGAATCAAGAACATAAAAAGAACAAATATATGAGAGAAATGGTTTTAGCCGCTATACTTATAGATGCTTGCTTTCCCTTGAAATTTTGTTCTTAAGTTGTATGAGATGAGAAATGTATTAGTCTCTTTATTTATAGATGTTTGATTTCCCATAAGTTGTGTTTCTTAAACGATGTGGGATAAGAAAATGACACAAAGTAGAACACTATGAATGAAAGTTTGATCCCACATCGTCATGACAAACCAACGTAAGAAGCTTTCTTAATCTATAACTAAATGTTTCCCTTAAAGTTAAAACAATTATATAAATCATTAATCATTTTTATTGTTGGAAACATTTCCAAATAATTAAAGTTCATGGAAATTTATATTTAAAAGTTTAATTATTTTTATTTAAAAGAGGTCGAGCTTTAAAGATAGCAAGTCGATTTCAACATGAGCTCTGAATCTTCTCCAAAGTGTATAAAACCATATGCACTGTACCACATAATGCAATTTGAACTTTTGCTAAACAATTTATGCTTTTCAAAATTCCAAATCGCATATGTCGTGCGATGTGTGGTTTTTACTATATATCGTACCACACATACCATTAACCGATATTATTGTCATTAAAAGTGTATTTTCTAAAATACTTGAGTGACAATGAAAGCCTTTTCTAAACTATGGACTATCATTCAATTATAGTACAAATTTGTAGATTTTATCCTTTTTTAAACTACATAATTTTGATTTCCGTGCAACGCGCGGGAATTCGCCTAGTTTCCAATAATAAGATGGGGGTAAGGGGAAGGTAAAGTGTAAACAACAATTTCACGAGGATGAGGATAAGGAATTAAGGATACTACTTCCATCAATGACCTCCATCATAAATAAAAAAACGCAAGCGTATATCAGATGATCTACTTAAGGTAGGGCAGCACATTCTGTAAACCGCAAAGGAGAAAAAGAAAGAAGAAACTCGAGCCTACACTTGGCGATTTCCTACATATGAAATTGCCAGTCCATAATAGATAAAAAACATTGTTGTGTGGCTAAAGAAAACCATACAAGGAATAGAGATGTAAGTAGGGACAAACAATGGTAAGGAAGAAAGTATTGGTTGTGTATAAAGTCATATACTAGTAAAATAACGGGAAGTTCCCATCAATCCTAGTTTAGAGTATAAAGCACATTAGTGAGAAAGAAACTATTATCTAGCATACTCGTAAATTACTCTATCATCTTGATTATACGCCTCCATGCTCTCCAATATTAGGTCATGCCCTTTGTAACCTACGACTCTTCTCACCGAAACATCATATTATCCTCCTACTTCCTTCTTGGGTGTCCTATATTCCTCACACCACCTACAGTTACCATCACCACCCTCCTAACCACAACCGTCACTTGTCTCCGATTAACATTTCTGAGCCATTACAATCTTCCTTCCCCTAGTTTCTCAGTGATTTGTGCCACTACTATATCCAACAAATTCTACCATACGTTTATAACATCACAACATCCTTATTTTTGTGACCCCCTTCTTTGCTCCTTTTTAATCAGTCAAAATCTAAATCCACATAACAAGGTTATCCTTAAAGCCACCCTTTAAAGTTTTTCTTTTAGTTTCAGCGAGACCTTCTTGTCATACAGAATTCATGTGGTTGCATTCCATTTTAACCCTCCCTCTTTTATGCAATCGGTAACATCATCCTTGATTCCTTATTCTTTATGGATTGCAGAATCTAAGTATTTTAAAGTTGATTCTTTCGAAACTTTTTTAATTGCTTTTTAAATTTCATGACCTCAAACAAAGTTTTGCATATAACAAATTATAAATATGATTTAAATGTCAATGGTAAATTACTAGGAAAACACAGCAAACATTTAAAGATATATTCGTTATGACACCAATCATTTAAGCTTCTATAAAAATAAAGTGATTTAAAGATGATTCATTTTTATCACCTTTTGTTGAAGTTTGTTGCTCAAACAGAGTACTCATATATCAAATTATAAGTGATGAATTTAAATCTCACTATCAAAGTAATAAGGATGAAACTATTGACAAATATATTCATTATATGTTGTGTGGCTCATCATCTAAACTCATTTCTATAGTATAATGATAAGTTGGTTCATTTTCTATATTAGAAAAGGGTTCAAAATAAGGTATTGGATAATCACAAAATCTTGATTTCTTAATGATCATGTATTGTCACTTTCCGTATTGAAGTTTCCCCTACTCCCAACCTTCAATAAAAACAACGAGGGATAATCCTCAAGGACTCTTTATGTTTTAGACACAAAACAAAATGTATGTTACTTAAGAGTATATTGTTGTTCAATAGCTTGAACGCGTCCCAAAATCAACAAAATATGAGTATATATGCTAATAAATTCGAAATTTGGATAATTTTGACGAAATTCACGAATTATGTAGTTGAATACTGGAGTTGGAAATAACTTAGGCAGCTCGAGCTGCTTGAAAATGGCAATCAGATAGGTAGTTTGGATTCCACAGGCAGCTACGTTGCCATATATAGATTCTGCTGTCAAAACTTCAGCCGCCTCTGCCCCAAACCCCATCAGTTGCTCTGTAATATTGTATACTTCCCAGTTTTGTAGAGGTTTTGGGGGCTGCCCCAAACCTTATGAGGTGCTCTACTCCGTTAGATCCTGTCATAGGCACTACCCCTTGACCATACAAGGCAATACGGGCCCATTAACCCCCTCGTTTTCGTTGCGTTCAAGATCAATCTCACCTTTATATACAATAGTACACTCTGCACCATCTAACTTGTATTAAATCACAGCTTAACTGCCTATTAACACTCATGTAAATTATAATTACACAAAATGACCGATTGTACTAAATCACAACATTCCGTTTATAACTTATGTTATCTCAAATAAAGTTTTTCATATGACAAATTATAAGGTTCATATACAATTTATTTAATAAACAAATTAAAGTCGATCTAGGGAGAACCCATAACATATTAGGAAGAGTATAACAACTCATAAAGATGTTAGGTTTACAATCGATAAACACACACACACACACATTTTTAAGATACAAGCAAAATAAAGAACATAAGGATTTGCACGATTAACATGATTAGGATAGTTGTGCGATATAGGTTTCTTATTGATGATTGTATTAGGGTTTACAATTGCATGAGATCTATATATACTCTGTAAGATGATGCCATTGCGATAATAAAGTTGTCGCAACCATCAGTCTCCACAACGCAATAAAAAATTATCGTTTGAAAACGATGGATTGAAGTGGTGTTACCAAACCACCAAAAATCACTGCAGTTACAGATGATAATTACAATGGATAGAAGTGGGGGTAATATAGAAATTGAATATGAAGAAATCTTGAATGCTATCGTCATATTGAATAAGCCCTAAACAAATCCTAAGACTAAAGATGAAAAGCACGCTGATATGGTTTATAGCTTTTGCTACAAGATTGGGGTAAGAATATTTTTAATCAGATCCAAAAACGATTTTGGACATAGGTTCCAAAATCAAATGTGAAAAACCATAAAACTTTTTTACAAACCGAACAATGGATTTGAGTTTTAGAAAAACCTTCAACAATGAACATTTTTTCAAATCAAGAACAATATGGTTGAATGTGGATCTCAAAGTGATGAAAGCTTTAAAACCATTTAAAGTACTTAAATCAAGGGCATAGCTAAATATACACCCATTGTACTAGAAATACACTTATGTAAAGTCAATGTCTTTTTATTGGTTAAAATTACATTGTTTTCCGGAATAAATTAGATATGATTGGTTGAAAACAGTTTGACTTTTGTTTAAAGTGTATATGAGATGTATATTTAGTAGCACCCAACCATTGACCTACATCTTCACAAAATTGATTTGAAACCTTAAAAGCCACTGCAACCTTGTACTCGCAAGTGATTTGAGTGAATTCTTGAATTCTTTTTGGTCAACAAAACCTTGATATTCGTCCTCTAAATTTGGATATGAAATTCTTCGAACCGACCAAAAACTTGATATTGTCCTGCATGATAAATGTACGTATTTCAAACGCACCACAATGTCATGTCAATACCATCTCTATAAAGAATAGTCAATTTTGGTATATGTGGACACCATATGGACAAGAAACCGATTTCACCTACTTGATATAGCATGTTTAAATGATATAATAAAAAATAAAATCTACAAATTTAATGACAAATTCATATCTACTCGAATTTTGAGATCTAGATGAGTAAATTGGTTAATTTCAATGGTATATATGAGAACAAAAAGTCCCGATTATAAATAAGTGGTTAACTCTCTAATGGTGCATTTTGAATTGTAAGATTTATTTTGTGAGATTTTGATTTCATTAAATGATTCAGATTTAACGGATTTGTATGTGAAAGGATTTAAAATATGTGGTGTGTTTGGTTGATAATATTTGGTACAAATTCTAAATCATTTTCAATGTATTCATTGCATGTCAAACATTTACTTTATTTGTTTTCAACAAGTATTTGTTTGTTTTATAAACAATTCAAAAAAAAAAATCGATCTAGTTGTAAAAATAGTTCATTATCGTTTATTATTAATTGATGGCTTACTAAACATTTATTTAAAAAAAACTTGAAATAAATTTAATTATTATTAATATTATTTACTAATATATTGAATAAGTCAACAAAATTTAAATGGAATGAGATGTTCAAAACCAAAGCAATAAGTAAGGATAAGTTGGAAGAAAGAATTTTATTATAACGCATAAGGATAGGACTTTTAAGATCTCAGGTTTAATAAATTAGTGTAATCTGTTTAACAAGAACTTTTAAAAAACTTTTGTATTTTTATATCAAACAAAAAAATTATGTGAAATTTTAAATTCAAATCTTCCAAATATTTTAGGATTCCGTTAATCCAAACGAGTAAATTAACTAGGATGAAAAGAGAACACATATTAAGGGGAAAGTGATTGGATGGAAATAATGGAGTTATGGGTTGTGGTGGCAGGAACAGAAACAACTCGACAATCCTCGCGCTCTCTTGAACCATCCTCTTCCTTGTTCATATCCTTCCGTATATATATCAAACTGTTTCAACCCTCTCCTCCACTCATCACGTAACTCACAAGTTTTGCGTTGGAACTTACCAGAACCCTATCTTTCCCGTATTCCCACTCAATCCCCCCACTTTTCAATTCCTTGATCTCTCCCAAAACCTTGATTTATAGGTCACTGGACTCACACTTCTCCGTTACCGATGGCGACAACGGCGTCCT
Source organism: Cichorium intybus (assembly GCA_023525715.1). Classification (NCBI taxonomy): domain Eukaryota; kingdom Viridiplantae; phylum Streptophyta; class Magnoliopsida; order Asterales; family Asteraceae; genus Cichorium; species Cichorium intybus. Next base: position 28,030,327 of record CM042014.1, read on the forward strand.
TCTCCGGCGTCCGCATCCACGTTCCACGTTCCACCTGTATCGATAGAACTGCATTGTTTGCTCAAACGACTGTCTCCTTGAACTCCTTTTCTAAACCCAGAAGAACTACTCTACGCTCCTTGAAATTAAGGAACAGGAGTAATGATGTTTTGTTGCTCACTCGAACGGGTGATAGGTTTGGAGGCAGGAGTTCTCGGTCTTTTGTTGTGCGCTGTGATGCTTCTTCCAATGGAAGGGTAAACAACTACTAAACACCTCACTCTTGATTTATTGCTTGGACTTGTTTGTTTGCTTAATTTTCCTCGGTTTTCTGCCCTTCCTATTTCACTGTGAATTCACAGTCATAATTCTATAGTTAATCAGGTTTCTGATGATCAATTAGATTGAATGGAAGAGATTAGGGTTACGAAATGGGGAATCGATCCTTGAATTGTAAGATTCAAATTGGATGAAAAACCTCTTTGTTTTCATTACCTGCATCGGTATCCATGGTTGACCATCTTGGAAAAAGTAACCATTACTAAATTAATTCTCTTTTTAGAAGTTGAGTAAGTTCACGGCAACTTAAAAAATTAAGTTACTTTGTTACAAATAAAAATCACATCTTTGTAAACTTAACAATAATGCATATCTTACCAATGAGCTAATGTTCATTTTCTTTTTCATAATTTCCAAACTTTAAATGGTTTTTTCATCAGTTACTTCTTTCAATACTATACTTATGCCTGAACAATGCTTTATCAGATTACACAACAAGAATTCACAGAAATGGCATGGCAAGCAATAGTGTCTTCACCTGAAGTTGCAAAGGAGAACAAACATCAGATTGTGGAGACTGAACATTTGATGAAAGCCCTGTTGGAACAGAAGAATGGGCTAGCCAGACGAATCTTCTCCAAAGCTGGTGTGGATAATACCCGCCTACTTGAAGCCACTGATAAGTACATTCAACGCCAACCAAAGGTAATAATACATTCTTCTTTTTTCTAGTCATATTTAAATCCCCTCATATATGATTTACCCTGTATTTAATACTACCTTTTCATAATCACACTATGTTGTATAATGACAGGTTATTGGTGAATCAGCTGGCTCGATGTTAGGGCGGGATTTAGAAGCCCTAATGCAGAGAGCTAGAGATTACAAGAAAGAATATGGCGACTCTTTTGTGTCTGTCGAGCATTTAGTGCTTGGTTTTGTGCAAGATAACCGATTTGGAAAACAACTGTTCAAAGATTTCCAAATTTCATTAAAAACCTTAAAGAACGCAATAGAATCCATCAGAGGTCGACAAACAGTCATAGACCAAGGTAAATATCATGTTTATGATGGTTCATAATAAAATACAAAATCCTAATGTTTTTATGGTATTTTGAACTTCAGATCCTGAAGGGAAATATGAATCTTTAGAGAAGTACGGTAAAGATCTGACCGCTATGGCTAGGGCAGGAAAACTTGACCCCGTAATAGGAAGAGATGATGAAATACGCAGATGCATACAAATTCTATCAAGAAGAACCAAGAACAACCCTGTTCTCATTGGTGAACCAGGTGTTGGTAAGACTGCTATTTCTGAAGGGTAAGCCACTAACTACTAACACAAATGTTTTATTTATGATTTTATTCTACATTAATTTATACATGTGATATGTATTTAACAACCGTATTTGACAGACTTGCTCAGAGAATAGTGCAAGGTGATGTACCTCAAGCTCTAATGAACCGAAAGGTGTGTAATCCTATACTGTGGACTTCTAGTCAACTATCTATTTTACCTTTCACATTAACAGAGTTGCATTATTTACACTCCAGTTAATATCCCTTGACATGGGTGCACTTATTGCTGGAGCAAAATACCGCGGAGAATTTGAAGATCGACTCAAGGCAGTGCTGAAAGAGGTGACAGAATCAGACGGACAAATCATCCTTTTCATCGATGAGATTCATACTGTTGTTGGGGCAGGTACCCAAATAATCTTTTTTTGTTTCATGAAATATTAATATAGTAAATGTAAAGTTATTAAAAAATTGAACTTGTTTTTGTAGGGGCTACAAATGGTGCAATGGATGCAGGCAATCTGTTGAAACCAATGCTGGGTCGTGGAGAGTTGCGATGCATTGGTGCAACAACATTGGACGAGTACCGTAAATATATCGAAAAAGATCCTGCTTTAGAACGCCGCTTTCAACAAGTCTATGTTGACCAACCGACTGTAGAAGATACGGTTTCTATCCTACGTGGACTACGCGAGAGATACGAGCTACATCACGGTGTACGCATTTCAGATAGCGCGCTTGTTGAAGCCGCAATTCTCTCGGATCGCTACATCAGTGGTCGCTTTTTACCAGATAAAGGTAATCATCACCTACATATATTATAAACCATAAACCATAAAATCTCGTAGTTTGTTTTTTGTTTTTGTTTTTTGAATTGCAGCGATTGATCTGGTGGATGAAGCAGCTGCGAAACTGAAGATGGAGATCACTTCAAAGCCAACAGCACTTGATGAGATTAATCGTGCGGTTTTGAAATTGGAGATGGAGAGGCTATCGCTCACTAGTGACACGGATAAAGCCTCGAAAGATCGGTTGAGTCGACTCGAGGCTGAGTTGGCTCTGTTGAAAGAGAGACAAGCCGAGTTGAATGCACAATGGGAGCATGAAAAAGGTGTCATGACAAATATGCAGTCTATTAAAGAAGAGGTAAGTAACTCAAAAGTTTGGTTTTAAAACATTTCATCGTATCGAAACTAACTAACTAACCGGTTTCTGTTTTAGATTGACAGGGTGAATTTAGAGATACAACAAGCGGAACGCGAGTATGATTTGAACCGGGCTGCTGAGTTAAAATACGGGAGTTTAAACTCTTTGTTACGTCAACTTGAAACTGCTGAAAAGGAATTAGTGGAATACATGAGTTCCGGGAAATCGATGCTTAGGGAAGAAGTTACAGGTGACGACATAGCTGAAATTGTAAGCAAATGGACCGGGATTCCGCTTTCTAAACTCAAACAGTCCGAGAGGGAAAAACTCCTACACTTGGAGGAAGAGTTACACAAACGGGTCGTGGGCCAGGATCCGGCCGTGACAGCTGTCGCCGAGGCAATCCAACGGTCGAGAGCCGGTTTATCAGATCCGCACCGTCCGATAGCGAGCTTCATGTTCATGGGACCCACTGGGGTCGGAAAAACCGAGCTAGCAAAAGCGCTTGCTTCGTACCTTTTCAACACTGAAGAAGCGCTTGTACGGATTGACATGAGTGAGTACATGGAAAAACACGCGGTTTCACGGTTAATCGGCGCGCCACCAGGATATGTTGGGTATGAGGAAGGCGGACAGTTGACGGAGACAGTACGGAGGCGACCTTACGCGGTCATTCTTTTTGACGAAATCGAAAAAGCTCATGCAGACGTGTTCAATGTGTTTCTCCAGATTTTAGACGATGGAAGGGTGACCGATTCGCAAGGTCGGACCGTTAGTTTCACTAATACAGTCATCATCATGACATCAAATGTCGGGTCCCAGTACATACTAGACACAGATGATGACTCGATATCAAAAGAACGCACTTACGAGACTATAAAAAATAGAGTGATGGATGCAGCCAGGTCGATCTTCCGTCCCGAGTTTATGAACCGGGTTGACGAGTATATAGTCTTCCAACCGCTTGACCGTTCACAAATCAACAGAATTGTTCGGTTACAGGTAAGTTGGAAATTGTTAAAAGTTTTTTAGTTAGCAAATTGTTATTGACGGAATGTATGTTTTCTTTTTTTTGTTGTTATTAGTTGGAACGGGTACAAAAGAGGATAGCGGATCGGAAATTAAAGATAAATGTAAGTGAAGCTGCGGTTGAGCTTTTGGGGAGTCTTGGGTATGACCCGAACTATGGTGCTAGACCCGTGAAGCGGGTGATCCAACAACATGTGGAAAATGAGCTTGCCAAGGGAATTTTGAGAGGTGACTTTAAGGATGAAGACACGATATCAGTGGACACGGAAGTTACGGCGTTTTCAAACGGTCAACTCCCGCAACAGAAGTTGGTCTTCAAGAGAGTGGACACGTCACCGGGTGATACACCTAAGGATCAAGAAGCTTTCTCACAAACTTTCTAGAGGTTTTTGATTTTGCATATGTAGATGATGATACATAAGTTTATACGGAACATCATGGTTTACCATTAGCGACTACATATTTTTATCTAGCATGTTTAATAAATGCTTATGCTATTGGGAGTCTTTTTGCCACTTATGCATATCAAAAATCCTATTTATTTGATCTCATCTTTTCCGTCAGATCTCACAACATCATGGTTTACCATTAGCGACAACATATTGAAATGAATATTCATTTCAATATGAACCGGATTCATGGCTAGATAAACAATGCTAACATAGTCACAATAGACTATTGTTAGGTTTGATTAATTTTATCGTTGTTTCTTTGTTTGAATAATTCCCCGAATAACCGGTCAACTTTGACGAGTAACAGACTCCACTAGTTTAGCTTTTGTTTTGTATGGATTTTTAAACAGCCTTGCGTTCATTCAATAAATTCATCCGGTACATTTCAATTATTGAGTTTTGTGTCTGCCAATTATACTCTAAAACAGTGTCCAACTATGCATTCCCAATTTCGATGACGATTATTGGTGTCTGATCATGGATATCAAGTCTAGAGAATCAGTAATCTATTACTTTGCAAGTGTTTGTTGATCATGCATCAAGCTTTAACCCAATTGATGTTCCACGACCAAGTATTTGAAACTTGATGCTTTCAAATGAAAAACTAATGCAAAATCATTTGGAGTTGGTCCAGGTTATAGGCAACAACTAGGTGTTTCATTAATCCATGGCAAAATGCTTTACACGATGCAATCAAAAGACTTTGTCCTATTGTGTTTCTGCAGGGGATGTGGTTAGCATTTAACAATAAATGATTGAGCAAACTATGAAAAAAAAACATTATATGTTGGACAAATTTTACGTTTTAACCACCAAACTTTAATTTTCCAATCGAACTATAAAAGTTTATAAATTTACCATTTTGAGTTTTGACCCATACTTTTTATATCAATTTTTAGTAGTAGTTTTCCAAATTAATCATTCAAACATGTTATATGATGTGAAAATAGACAATTTGGAAAAACATTGAAAAGTTTATGATTTAATTGGACAAAATTAGGTATTAGTACTTAAACTGCACAATTGCCTAAAATTTTAATCGTTCTATGTAAATTTCCTAAAAATATAAACCAAAATTCGTTCATTTTCACATAAATGGGTTGAAATTAAACCCTTTATTTTTTTATGTATACTTATAATTTATGTGTTTTCCTTTATGTGAGCATTTTTCACTCTATTTTTTTTTATATTTATATAACTCTACTTTTTATATTTGTTTCAGAGGCTAAGGGTGCGTTTGGTTACGGAAAAATGTTTTCTGTTTTTCATTTTCATTTTCAGAAAAATGGAGTGGAGTTTTCGTTTTCATTTTCAGTAGAAAACGCGTTTGGTTAATCCAATTGAGTTTTCGTTTTCCGTTTTAGAAAATTAGAAAACGCGTTTTGATATATATTTTCTGTAAGTTTTCATTTTCTATTTTTTTACTTTAAAATAATACAAAACAATACATATTTATAAACCTACCCACCCTACCCCACCCCACCCCAATCCCACCACCCTACCACCCCCACCTATCCCCACCCCACCCCTACCCCACCCCCACCCTACCTTCACTCACCACCCACCCTACCCTATCCCACCCAACCCTACCATACCCCACCCCTACCCACCCTACCACCCCACCCACCCCTACCCTTACCCACCCTCACCCACCCTCACCCCCACCCTACCCACCCCACCCTACCCCTACCGGGTGGGGTAGGGTAAGGGTAGGTGGAGGTTGGTAGGGGTGGGTGGGGGTGGGTGGAAGGTGGGTAGGGTGGGGTAGGGTGGATGGAGGTGGGTAGGGGTAGGTGGGGGGTGTGTGGGTGGAGGTGGGTAGGGGTAAGGTAGGGGTGGTAGGGTGGGGGTGGAGGTGGAGGTGGTAGGAGTGGGTGGAGGTGGGTGGGGTGGAGGTGGGTAGGGTGGGTGGGGGTAGGTGGGTGGTGTTGGGTAGGGTAGGGTGGGGTGGATGGGTGGAGGTGGGTGGGTGTGGGGTAGGGGTTGGGGTGGGTGTGGGGGTGGGTAGGTGGAGGGTGGGTAAGGGTGGGTGGGTAAAGATAGGGTAATGTTGGGTGGGTGGGGATGGGGTAGGGTGGGGGTGGGTGGTGGGAGTGGGGTGGTGGGTGAGGGGTGGGGGTGGGCTGGTGGGTGAGGGTAGGGGTGGGGTTGGTTGGGTGAGATGGGTAGAATATGTGTGGAGGTATTGTATTTTTGGAAAAATTTAGAAGTTGAAAAGTTTGGAAAACAATAATTTTGAGTTTTCTAAGTTCTATGTAATTTTGGAAAACGGAAAATTTTCATTTTCTAGGAAAATTTTGGAAAATTTGATTAACCAAACGCGTTTCCAACTTTTCATTTTTCTTGGAAAATTTTCTTGGAAAACAGAAAATTTTCCACAACCAAACACACCCTAAGTATGTTAAAGGGTGTTTTTGGTGAGACTAACTCGAGAAAAGTAGCGACTTTCATTTCGTATGCACTTTTCTAATATAAAATACAGGATCTTGCTAGTAGTATATATTTTTCATCCAACTCCATCTTGTTCTAGAGTATGTAGGGTTGTTAACTCCCTCTTAATTCTTTCATCTTCGTAAAGATCTGTAAATTTTTTAGATACAAAAATGACGCAAGGGCCGTTTCTGGTAATTTTCAAATCCTTCCACTTTTGATTCTCCATAAATTCTTTAAACTTCTTGAAATAATAAAATACATCAGACTTGAGTTGTGGAAAGTTAACCCAACTCATTCTACTATAATCATTAGTAGTGAATAACACGAAGTGTCAAGTACTTGCAAGATGCTTGATCTTTATTGGGCCACATAAATAGCCATGCACCAGCTCCAACACATTGTCAACTCGTTTGGATTTTCCCACCACAAATATTTTGTTTGTTTTCCAAGTAGATGTTAGAAAATCGGGTTTAGAATGCCTGGAAACACTGAGAGTCGTGTGAATCACTTTCAGATTGAAAGATTTCGACGGTACTATCGAACTTCCAACCTGATGAAACTCAGTGCAATCAAGAACATAGAACTGAGGAAGGTTATGATTTTTCTGTACTAGTTCGTATGACCAAAGAACAAGGAAATAACTCCCTGCTCTTAATTGATGAAAACTGCTATGTGCAGTTTAAAAACTACTTCATAACTATTCTAAAACTGGGTGTAAGTTAGGTCAAAACGGTATTGTAATTAGGGTAAAACCCGGTTTTAATCAGATTCAAAAACCTGAGTATAAAAATAATATTTCGAAATAAACTCAAATAAATGTGCACTCCCATACCACTCATTGTTCAATGTTTATTAAGATTACATTGGTTATTAAGTTCGTCTCATTACACTTAAATAATCTTAGTGATGCAAATCGCCAACAGTAAACATCCTATACATACTTTTTTGTGGGTATAATATATGGTAAATTAACCACCATCTCATTTGGTTTCAACAATCAAAGACCCTTGTACTTTAAATGATAGTATCTCAAATGACATAATTCGCTTTCCTCCATGGTCGTGCTCATTATTGTTGACTCTCTGCTTGAAAAGACAAGTGAGAACATTCTATTTGGTGTCATGCGTGCACTCACAAGAATTTTACAAGTCATTTTTTTTGCACCACACACTTATAATCATCGATAACAATGCCGAATAGCCAGATTCAAGAAGTTGTCCCACACTCACCAGGTTAGGAGCTAAGTTTTGAATAAGGTGGACATCATTGGTTATTTTTCTTTCATCTCCTGAAAAAGCCATAGTTGCACGTATGTGTCGACGCTGAGGAGAGAGCGTGCCAGAAGAGAGAGAGAGAGAGAGAGAGAGAGAGAGAGAATGTATGTGTTGTAGCCTATGCACGATTTTAAGAGCAAGAGCATTATATAATTTAGACTCTATCTCATTAAATGTAAGGAATGACCACTAATAACCCCTTTTATTTGCGACAATTTGAGTTTTCTTTAAGCATTTTCTTGTCATTAAACTAAAAGTCCAAAACCAAACATTCTTAGTTCATAATTAGTAAAGTCCTTAATTAATTAATAAACTATCTTATCCTCCATGGTCGTGCTCATTATTGTTGACTCTCTGTTTGAAAAGACAAGTGAGAACATTCTATTTGGTGTCATGCGTGCACTCACAAGAATTTTACAAGTCATTTTTTTTGCACCACACACTTATAATCATCGAAGAATGCCGAATAGCCAGATTCAAGAAGTTTCCCCACACTCACCAGGTTAGGAGCTAAGTTTTGAATAAGGTGGACATCATTGGTTATTTTTCTTTCATCTCCTGAAAAAGTCATAGTTGCACGTATGTGTCGACGCTGAGGAGAGAGCGTGCCAGAAGAGAGAGAGAGAGAGAGAGAGAGAGAGAGAGAGAGAGAGAGAGAGAGAGAGAATGTATGTGTTGTAGCCTATGCACGATTTTAAGAGCAAGAGCATTATATAATTTAGACTCTATCTCATTAAATGTATGGAATGACCACCCCTTTTATTTGCGACAATTTGAGTTTTCTTTAAGCATTTTCTTGTCATTAAACTAAAAGTCCAAAACCAAACATTCTTAGTTCATAATTAGTAAAGTCCTTAATTAATTAATAAACTATCTTATCCGTAAATCCGTAATAAATAAATTATATTATCTATTTAACCATGTTTGAAAAATAAATAACAAATAATATTTTATTGTTATTTATTAGCCGGTAAACAAGAAAACTTCTACAAACTAGTTATAAAGCAAGAATAGTAAAAAGATAACTATGACTTATATCTAAAAATAGCGTCATAAAATTTTTTAAGTTTGTCAGAAATATTCGACTTTACCATTTTATGCATTTTTAGTTCATTAAAACATTAAATTTGGCAGAAATATTCGGATTTACCATCGTTTTTATAATTTTTTAAAAACATAAATCATTTTGTTAAATAAAAAAATTATTAGTTACGACTTTATACATGATACTATTGCCATTTTAGAAAATAACTCTTTTTTCATGTATTAATATAATAATATTTATTAGTGTTGGGGTGATTTTACTTTTATTTTACCTATTAATCATTTTAACTTTTTAGTGAGAAACTTAATACATCACATGTGGAATTAATTGGTAGAGATTTTTGTCGAAAACAAAGAAAATTTTCCGGTTTACATTACCGAATTCTACATATTTCTTGTATTTTCAAGCCAAAAGTTTGCATCTCAATTGCTAATTATCCTAACATTTTTTTGTTACTTATTTGCCAATAATTCTAGGAAAACATTTCAAATTTAAAATTTTAAAAAGTCACCAACAGGTTATCGCTGACGTGGCGGTTTCCATTGACTTGACATTTTATAAGAGTCCAAAAGTTTACACCCCAATTTCTAATTTACCATAACATATTTTTTGTTATTAATTTGCCACTAAATACATATTTTTGTTATTGATTTGCCACTAAATACGTATTCAAAAAATGTACTTTTACGTATTTATAAAATATTTTTCTATATAAAATACGTTTTTATTCACAAATTATCAGTATAAAACATATTTTGTTTAAAAATATGTTTTAAACATATTTATGTGTATTGAATGGTTGACTTGACATGCTAAGTGGGATTGAATAGCTACATTGTTTGATGACTGGATCGTCATGTAAGCGTATCTGTTAAAGAAACAAAAAGCAAATAAATGAGGGTGTACAAGAACTCGAACTCGAGACATATCACTTCTAGGACGCGTACTTTATCTTTCAAAAGACCAAAGTTAGCCTTTAGCTCACCAGCTAAAGTGGACGCCCTAGAAGGGACAGTTTTCGAGTTCTAGTCTTGTTGACCAATATTTTTTCGCTTTTTATTTTTTAATAGACATGTTGACATGGCGATCCAATCTGCAAGCCACATCACACATTTAATCCCACAAAGCATGTCAATTCAGCCATTAAATATACATAGATATATTAGAAATATATTTTTTTCATAAAAATATTTGTTTATACAAACAAAACTGTGAATAAAAACATATTTTATATAAAGAAATATTTTATAAATACGTAAAATGCATTTTTACAGATACATATTTAGTAACAAATCAATAACTTAAAAATGTATTTTGTGGCAAATCCGTAATAAAAAAATATTAGGATAAATTAGAAAATTAAGGTGTAAATTTTTGAACTTTATAAAATACAAAGTCAACGAAAACCGTCATGTCACTGCTAACAATTTGATGACCTTCAAAATGTTCAAATTTAAAACGTATTTTCAAAACTAATGACAAATAAGTAACAATATTAAGATAAATTAGCAATTTTGATAAAAACTTTTGAAGTTTTATAAAATTAACCCAATCAAAAATATTTCTCCCTTTTTACAATAAAACAGCCACCCTCGTATTTTTAATTTTAAATCTCCCACCCAGAATATTGCAACATCACTCCGTCCCACCACAACAACATCACTCCGATGAAGGCGCTTCATCTAGACGGGAAATCACAGTTTCAAAAGCACCCACCAACGCCTCCACCTTCGTCTTCATATCCCCCACAAGCTTACTCGCCGTCTCCTCGATCACACTATTAAGCAACTCCTGAGCTTCTTTCTTTCCTACCTCTTGATGCTTCAAATTTACTTTTTCCGATTCACCTTCTTCATCAACGTCCAACACTCTCCCTCTCCTGAATTTCACCTGCCCAGGACCATCTTTTCCGTCAGATCTCACAACCCTATGTCGGCGTGGTTTGTTGTCGTCGTTTTCCATCTCATCTTCATCACCTTCCATGATAAAACCTTCTTCGTCATATTCAATCTCTTCTTCTAGAATTTCTTCATGGCCAACGTCTTCATCGGCATGCTCAGATTCTGACTCTAAAACTTGTTCGTTAGACTCTGAAACTTGTTCATTAGACTCTGAAACTTGTTCGTTAGACTCTGAAGCTTGTTCATTAGACTCTGAAACTTGTTCGTTAGACTCTGAAACTTGTTCGATAGAAGAAGATTGAATGCTTCCAGATGATGAATCTTCCTCGAAAACCTCTTCAGAGTTTTGAACGATGGTTGATTCGGTTGTTACGGATTCAGGAGACTGGATCGTTTCTTCAACACCGACCTCTTCGGTTTCAGCTTCTTGCAATGTCATTTCCTGAATCTTTTCGGCGATCAACTGCCTGAGCTTCGCTTTTGTCATCACATATTGATCCTTTCGAGGAGACGCAAGTTTAGCGTTCCTGTTTTTGCTTCCCTGTGATGTATTTTTAGTAACCTTTTTGTTTTTCAGGGTAGATGATGAAGGCTTCACGGTCATCGGCTTCGTTTTCACACGACTATGGATTTTGAGCTCATTACCAGGTGCACGGATTTTGGGATCTCGAGTAGGATTAGGCTTTGTTCCTGTTATCTTCTTTCTTTCCACAGTAACTACAGTCCTTTTAACTCCGTTATTCTTTGTGACTGCCTTTTTTCTTGATGCCAACGTTCTTGTGGTTTTCAATTCCACCGACTCATCTTTACTACCATGTTTACACGAATCATGACAAGAACCGGTTGAAGGTTTGAGATAACGAGAAGTTGACATTGTGTACTTTTTGCTTACTCCCAATCTTCTGATATTTCCTAATTCATCCGCACCATGTTTACACGAATCATGACAAGAACCGTTTGAAGGTCTGAGATAACGAGGGCCGACATGGTATTGTTCTATGACAGTCGTTTGAGATGTTGTTGATACGGTGTATCTTCTGGGTTTGCCTCTTGCAGTACCGCCAACAGTTACCTTGTATGCAGGTCCTGATATGGATACCGATTTGCTTGTTGCATTTGCATCTACTGGGGTCTCCTTACCTGGGGTAGCCATTACAATTAGGAGAAAGCTTAAACCTGACATCAGACAATAGCATGTCACCTATGTGATGAACAAATCTTATATGAATGCCAATGGTATTTTACATCTTGATGAAAAAACTAAAATCCAAAGGTCTAATCCGGACGTCCTAGATCGAAATATAACATTCTGGAAACGTGATCAATGTATATCATTAAAGAATCTGTATGAAACCGAAAGAGAATGTTGATATCGTTTCCTACATCTACGTGATCATGGAAACATATAGGCATTCAATGGGGAAAACACAGCACGGATCACAAAGTAATGTAACAGAAACCAACGAATATCGATCTCAATAGGAGATCTCGTTTAGCACAATCTACGTAAAGATCAAAAACAAATTCAGAATAACTAGGAAACAAGCAGCAATTAACGAAATGCAGGTTGTATGCAATCATGATCCCTATCTTTCACATGCAATTTGCAATAAAAGATACAAAATTAAAATTTGGAAGAAGAAGAAAGCGAATAGAACATACGTACCTTTCTGTTACTTGAGCTTTTTTCTTAGGAGAAAGGGAAAAAGGCGCGTAACAGAAAGGCGATTGATTAGAAGGTCATGCCTTGGTTTAAGAAGCCTTATTAGACACATGGGATCGTATATAAACCAACATTCTGCGGGTTTCATGGCGAGAGACACGCAGAGAAACCAAGGACTTCAACGGTCCTTAGTACGTAAGACCAATAATATATTTATTTTCGACCAAAATTCCAAAAAAAATATTAAATCATAACCGAAACAAACAAGATGTTACTAAACAGGGCCAACGAATATTAAAGTTACAATTAATCACATTTGGGATGTTCATCCATAAAACTACTAGGATTTCAAGCAAAATCGGAGATACAAAACCAAATACGTGCACTGTTCTGTGTTTTATGAGACAAGGAAATTCGTAGAAAGTTGTAATGGGAATCAGACTTAAGGCTGTAAACGAACCGAACGAACACGAACGAGGGCTTGTTCATGTTCGTTCGTTTAAGTTAGCCGAACAAATAAACGAACACGAACGGATAAACGAACGAGTTTTCTTGTTCGTGTTCGTTTGTTTAACAAATTATCTTGTTCATGTTCGTTTGTTTATGTTCGTGAACATACTAAATGAACAAATATAAACGAACAGACATAAATAAACACAATTAAACATATATAACATAAAAAACACATAATATTGTAATGTAATCAAATACAATTGAACTTATATGAACATAAAAAGAACTTAAGTAAACAAACATAAACGAACGTAAACGAACAGCATAAACGAACGTTCACGAACATAATTAAATGAACAAGATCATTGTTCATGTTCGTTCGTTTAACTAAACGAACGTGAATTTGTGTTCATGTTCGTTCAATTATTAAATAAACGAACTTCCCGCCGAACAATTCACGAACGGTTCGCTGAACGTTCGGTTCGTTTACAGCCCTTGGAATCACTATAAAATAAGTTAGCGCAAAAGATATACAAAATCGCCGCTAAAGATATTAGCAGCGACATGTCGCCGCTAAATGTTATTGCTATTGCATAGGTGCTTGCTTTAATCTATACAATGACTTAACCAATTTGCACGCCTTAAGCTTATTTGGAAGCATAATGAAACCTTATATTTGTTTCATATATACCTCTTAGACCAAGAGGTGTGGGAGGGGATGGAGTGCGGGTTCCTACTTGACAACACCATACCGTACGAAAACATCATCCCGGTTGGTGTTTCGGTGTAGGGTATTCTCAATATGGGTTGGAAACACAGCATCCCTCATTCTTTTTCTCATCACCTTTTCTTTTTCTTATACACACATTATATATATATATATATATATATATATATATATATATATATATATATATATATATATATATATATATATATATAAGTGAGTGGTAGTAAACGTATATCATTTCCAACAATTTAAGGAACGAGGGGTTGGTGATGATTAATTGAGGTGGCGCCTACGCGACACCAAAACCCCTTGAGAGTTGGGGTCAGTGGCCACGACACTTCTTAACCTTATTATAAGCCACTATTCAAGAATGTTGTTTAATATCCATTTGGTGAATTTCTAGTTTATGAATAGCCTCCAAGGCAATTAATAACATAATATTGAAAATACAAGCAAGTGGTCCAAATTAAAGTAGTCGATTCCGAGTTTTTGTCTAAAAGCTTGAATGACCAGTCGAGCCTTAAATTTGTCATTAGTCCTTTTAATTTCAGATTTCTTTTAAAGATACACTTAGACTATCCTCATTCACAATCCAACCCAACCCAACATTTTTCTATTAAAAAACTAATTTTTTTACCCTTCCACCTATGCAAGCCAACCTAACTCCATTTTTCACACCCATTAGCAAACCAACCCAATATTATATTTTATTTAAAAAAATGTCACAAAAATTTATCAATACTAGTCTCATTTTGTAGAGAAAAAAAATAAATATTTCAGGATATTTTTTTTTATTTTTTCAATAAAGATTATATTTACTTTTTACTAACATAAATTCTAAAAAGAAATAAAGAAATAAAAAAGAATATGAATAGAAAGAAGAAAGGAGCACGATCTTGAGGAGTGACCGGCTCGGTTGGACGACCTGGTTCGCTGTTTTTCTTTTAATATTTTATTTTTTTATGTTAAATTTGGTGAGCGGATTGGTTAAAGACTACCAATGGGAATAGTCTTACAACCTAAAAGTTTGCAACCCCATAGACAATAAGACAAGACCTACATGTTATTCACAAGATAGAGTCCATCTCATCATTTATTTGCTTATTTCCAAAAATAACATCTTGAGAACTTACTGCATCATCAAATATTTTTGATCCTCATTGATACTTAAACAATAAAGGTACAAAGATGCAATCTCATCTCTAGAACCCTCAACCATGTATAGTTGGAAATCATGGCCGAAAGATTTAGCTTTGCTTTCACTTTTCTTTTCCAAAGCTTAAGTGGTTCATTTGAATTAGCAAGAACTTCTTGTCATTTATCGGGTCCCATTGAATTAGGAACCAAATCCTTTGGTTTAGGTCTATATGAAAGCAAATTTCCATCCAATATTATATCTTTAGATTCTATAACAGTATTAACTGAAACATATTTATTAGGTTCTGTAACAAAGCCTATATAAGCTTTCAGCATATCCAATAAACTATAATCAATATCTCTTTCACCCAAACTTTTTATTTTGGATTCAGTTAGTCTTACAACTAGCTCACATCCTTAAATTTTAAGATGACACGACTTTCGTTTATTTTTTTCAACAAAGTTGGTAGGGAACTATTTGGTTTCTTTTATTTGAAAATCTTTTTAATAATTACCAAGTCATCAACATGTCTTCTCTCCAAAAACTATCACGTAATCATGAATATGATAAACATATACAATAATCTATACATGTGACAAAATATTTCTAATTTCCTCAGGAGGTATT
Organism: Cichorium intybus; assembly: GCA_023525715.1. NCBI lineage: Eukaryota > Viridiplantae > Streptophyta > Magnoliopsida > Asterales > Asteraceae > Cichorium > Cichorium intybus. The sequence goes on from CM042014.1 coordinate 28,045,775, forward strand.
CACATGCAAATCACACATCACTATGTATAAGTTCAAGCACAATGTGATTTCTTTTATATTAGTAAAATGTTGTCTAGTTATCTCAGTTAAAATAAATGTTTACTATACTTTATATTTATGTCAAAATATGGAATGAATCCATTTTCTAGAGAATTTGATGGTAAGTTTGTATTGAACATGTCCAAAACATGATGCCAAAGAACAATTAAGCAATTTTGGAGAAAAGGTCACCTAGATAGTCTATAATAGTTTTATTAATATTTAGTGTAAACATGCTATTACATAATAGGTGGACAAACATCAGGAATGCGTCACGCTTTGATAAGATATACTTATTATACTCGTAGACTTGCTAATAGACACTTATTTAAAACTCTATCGAAACTAAGGTCTTCCTAAACTTGGGCACATGTAGAATGTTTCTAAGATTAAGAGAATTCCCAGAATGAGGTAATCATCGTTCTCCCACTTGTTTCAGCATCTAGTAGTCTCCACTCTCATCTTCCTAGTCTCCACTCTCTCATCTTCCTGCTCTAGTGACTCTGGTGTACGGGTGGTGAGTACATAAAGAACCTTCAAAGTGAGTACAAAAAGAACCTTCAAAGTTGTAAGAAGAAGTAGTATTTTCTTCCGCTAGCATCTGATATTGTTTCCTTCAATGTTTATAAGTTTCCCAAATTGAAATCATCTCGTTTACATTCTGCGAGCATTGATGTTCTTTGACAATTACAAATTTCAATTGTTAGAAGCGGGTAATGAAAATCAAAATCTATTCGCATTTTCTGAAATCTGTGATTTCAACCTTTTAAGCCTTAGGGTTACACAAAATCATATTTGGGATAATCGAAGAAACTACTATCATGATTTCAAGCAAAATTTGAGATACAAAACCCGAAAACTTGCATTATTCAATGCTTATGAGACAAGGAAAACTCGTATATGTTGAGTATAATACTGGTATACAAAGTTAATGTTAGTTTTGGCAGGAAAACTCGTATATGTTGACTATAGACTTGTCAATTAGTTTTGGCGGGAAAAATGTCTCGAATTAATCCCTATCACACTAAAGAATTGGATGACACTAAAAATCACCTAACACAAAACACCTCAAGATTCACGCACTTGACACAAAACCTGGTATCTGGAAATTAAATTATCAGGAGCAAGACAACCGTTTCTTTCCAACTTTATAATCTTTCGAATATTCCCAATCTAGAAACTATTGTGACATATGTGCAATGGCAAAAAGAGTTTGTGTATACATATTTCTTTATGGTTTTTACTTTTTTTTGTTCCAATTTATGATCGTTTACGACCTGAGACAGTCTTCTTAACTGCACCAACCGAGACTAGAAACTGATCAAGCGATGATAAAGTTTTCATGTCATCTGGAGGGAAATAACTTGCAGCCTTCCCCATTATAGAAGCGAATAGAAGCTGAAGAGAAGGGCGTGTAACATAACGCTCGCTTAACAAATCATCAAGAAACGCAAAAGCTGCTAAAAAATCGGATCTGTTTGCGTTTACAGGAGCAGCAAAGTGTGCCGGGATGATTCTCTTAAATCTCCAATCTCTTGCAATGCTGTCGATCCAATCCCTCACCTGAAAAAACAATCATAGATTTGATTTCAATTTCCGTTTCAGATCGAAAATCATTAAACAGGTCTAATTATGGTTAATTAATGGATCGACATGCCTTTTCAGGAACTTTGCTGAAGACTAACGTTTTAACAATGGGGGAAACGATTAACTTCTGTGACATCTGAGAGAAACTAGCATTTGGTTCCAGTAGATTTGATGGACCAAGAAACAAGATTTGAAGAACCATTCTCTCCCACCCTGTACCCGACGATCAGATGCGTAAAATGGCAAGTAAAAGCGTAATTTACTTTGTTTATGAAAAAACAGACCTTTTTGCCTGTTCATCGAGTTATCAATGACTGGTTCTTGAGGGACTTCTTTCCCTTTACTAAGAAGCTTTACAGCCAGCCCGTTTTTAGCTGACGCCAACAATGATTCATTGCTTATACATTCGGGAGGCTGTCTGGGTACAAATATAACAGCGTCCGTTACAAGTAGCGTCTTTGAACGCTTATGATAAAATGCGACCTCTACGTATGGTCCGATACCTGAATCAATAACAAGAACGATGAATTAATCTTGAAATTGGGCTAATTGATGCTAAGATTACAAGGATTTGATGGTTTTTATTACCGACTTCGGGAGAGCTAAGAACCTTTTGTTCGATCTCTGAAGCCCATGGGGTTGAAAGGTCTTCATGTGCTAATGTTTTGGAACGAAAAATGCCGAAAAATTCGAGTGGTAAATTCAGAGGCCAACTCCATTGTCGAGGCGCCACCCATATTTGAGCTTGTGGGAACTTTCTGGAAAATGGACCGACAAATATTTTATGCTCGTAAGCAAATGTAGGCAAGACGATGTACTCTACTGGAGCTCCTAACTCCTTCACAAGCTGAAAATGTGCAAAAAATATTACAAGTAAATTAAAATCTAAACAAATTGTCTTGGAATTTCACATGAATCGACAGACCTGAATGCATTCTTTAGTTGGGGCAATTGGTGCATGGACCCATAATCCACCTGATTTGAGTTTGATGACGGTCATTCTGGTGTTTGTTGAGACGCTACTGAATCCCAATGCCTGTTCTTGCTCGAACAGCCATATGCAGTCTTTTACAACCTGAAATCACGATGAACGAGGTAACTATTTTCGATTTTAAAGAAAATAAGTACACCCGAGATGCCATATTACATGATTTTCGAAAGGAAATTGAAGAATTTTCTCGTAGCCCTAAAGTATTTACCTCGGTCCTGATAGTTTGCCTATTGAGAAAAGGGCCCAGAGGGAAAGGGAAACCAGTGAAATTGACATAAAATCTACCACTACCACCGCCGGAAGTGGTTGTATTGGTGGTTCCGGCAGAAGCAGAAACTATCAAACTGGGAAAAATCCTAGCTTTATTGCCACCGCCTGGTTTAAAATTTAATGAAAACCCCTCTAATGGACACCCACTAAGGAACTTGTAATTGGGTTGTTTGAGAATATCTATGCTTTGAAGGGTAGCGGTTGATTTAGGTAAGAGAACAGATATGGCTGCCGCCATTTCTATTAATTGATGAAAACGTAACCAGAAACCGAGACTTGAAGAACCAAGAAGAAAGAAAAAGAGTACGAAAGGTAAGGTGTGTGATTCAAGGTCAAGCTTCTTACACGTGGAGGTTCATATGGCGGATTTTCCTACTTGGATTTTCAGGTTTATTTTTGTTTTTTTTTTGACAAAGTAACTATAGGTTATTGGGTTGTACTAAATTTCTAGAAAATGTCCTTATTTGTGGTGGTGGGGATAGGGCCATAGAGGTGGTAGCGTTAGGAGTGAATAAGTGATAGCCACCACAAATGTATGATGAATCTAGTAAATGGTGTATTTCAAAAGACCTTTACCTATTGGGATAGAATGAAAATCATGTATTTATAAATTTTTGTTTTAAATTTTATCAAGAAATATTCATATCATGTGCTTCGTAAAAAAAATTTAAAAAAAAAGTGAGAACAATTGCAGTATGTATCTAAGGGTGGTGGGAGTGGGTTCGGCAAGGCTTGGTAAAAGAAAGTGGTTGCTAAGGTGGCAGTGATGTGGCAAGGTTGCATCGGTGGGGGACCCTACCTTCCCGGTTCTAGAAAAAGTAAGTCGATGCGGGCTTCTTTGTGCCAAATTGGAGTCGACACAAAGTAGGAAGAGGGGTTGGCGGCATAGTGGAGACTTTATCTATCCAAATAAGTTAGGTTCTTAAAGTTTATGAGGTTTCTTGTTTCAAAAACCACACGTACATATAAACAAGTAAAAATCTACATACATTATGAGAAAAAAATAAAATTTATGTTCATCAGACCTCAAAAATCATTGACACCCAACCAACCTCGTACTGCATAATGCAATTTAGAACTTTAACAATACGGTTTGTAGTTTTCCAAATTCTCAAACCGTATTATGCGGTGCAGTTGCAGTTTTGACTCTCTACCGCTTACACCGCACCACAAACACCCGTAACGTGCAATATGAGTTACATATAGATATATAATCTTCCACATGGATATATACCCCTCTATATGGATTTTCCTTTTGTTGACACCATTTAAAGAAAATTCAAGGATTTTGCAATATGAACGTATAGAACAACATGAATAAATATGCCCAAAAACTATTTTGAAAGTATAGAACAACATGAATAAATATGCCCAAAAACTATTTTGAAACTCCTAGTATACTTTGAAACTTTCTACATAAAGCAAAATTTCAAAGCTAATTCTGTTCTTGAAATTTATTTCAAAACTAATAATGTAGTTCGAAATTTTGCTTTTTGTCAACAAAAAGTTTGGAATAGCTTTTTCTGACAAAAGAAATTTCGAAATTCATTATATAGTTCAAACTTGACCGGTCCCGAAGTTGGTGGTCATTTTCTGATTTTCTCAAAATGATGGTCAATATGTTCTATGCAAAGTTATCAAGATCAGGATCTTTACCTATAACCGCTTTAACTTTTGCAAAATCATAATCGTAAAATCAGATCGGGATCGGAGAATCCTACCAAAACGAATTAGACTTTGAATTCGCTCGTAAGATCAGATCGAGATCTTAACAAGGAGTGAATACCCCTACAATTATTGAATAAAGATCAAACTAGGAAAGGAAATACCATATTGGAAAAGATTTGATAGATTCTTAATGGAAATATCCTGTAAGATCATAAACTCATATCTCATAACAGGAAAAATGGAATCTCAAAACACCACCATAGTCCAATATACGATTTCCCTAAATGTCACGCAAAAACCCATAATCATTGTTGTTTATTCGTATCTAGTCATAAATTTTCAATCGTTTAGAGAATCAAGCTGAGCGTTTAGAATAGTATTCAAGAATCCACAAAAATACCCAAAAAAGGAACTTGGAAACCTCACTATTTGTGTATATAAACCTTGACCAGTAACTTGTATAATACATATTTTCATCACATGTGTCTTTTTAGCCTTATTTTTATGAAAAATTTTCTTTTTTTATTCAAGATCTTCGTTGTCCATCCAGTCTGATCTCAACTGCAGTATCATCGTCTGTAACTATACCAGCAATCCTTATCTGCAATAAATTATAGAAAAACTATTTCAACAACAAAATTCAAAGAAAAGTAGGGTCTTTTTGCCAATAACTAACAAACCTGCAAATGATTTGACCCGCACGAATCACTTCTCATAATATAACACATGCGCATTTGTTTTGTTTCAGGTTACTTGTCGCTTTCTTTTCTGGTAAATGACCAAAAAAAAGGTTGCCCAATGTTACAACAAGAAGATACACAAACCAGTGGGAAAAAAACTATTCTTTATATACTCCATCCGTCTCTTGAAAATTGCAAGATTTCTATTTGTGGCAATTGTCTTTATTACAAAAAATAATGATTTGTGTCAACAAGATTCTTGTGTTTTTACAAAAGGGATAATCTTCTAGCAACCCCACATCACCCTAAAAGCATCAGGTGAGAGGTAAATGTAAATCAGGTACACAGTGGCCCACCTGGTGACTGACAAAAGGGACAAAAGGGCCCAGTGCCCACACGGAGCACAATCCACATTAGAATTAAAACTCCCACGAAAGCTCTTGTTTTGTAGTCATTTGAAATGGACTTTAAGCAAAAAAGAAAACTTTACAAGAAAGAAAATGTTGCAATTTTAATGAGATGGGAGAGTACTTGTTGTAAAGTTGAAATTTATAGTTGTAATTCCAAATCACTTTCAAGAATAAAATCAATACTTTTTAACAACTTGAGACTTACCTTTTTCCTGTGGGGGTTGACTAACAACAACATGCATTGTTGTAATTCCACCAGGGACATCACATAACGCACTCCTGCATTCTCCTACTGTTTTATTGTTTTCCAATATTTTTCCTGCACTAATTATCTTTACATCTTTTACAGTCCTTGGTGCATTCTCCTTTTCTGTCCCACAAACAAAACAACAACTCTCCCATTCAATAACAATACAATTCTTATACTCTAAACATAATAAACACTTTCAACTACTTTCTAATCTGTAAAAATCATAAGGGTTTGGAAGAACAATGGATGAAAGTTTGTTTCTTGTTCAACTAAAGTCAAGGCCTTTTTTAACCTTGAATGTAATTCCAAGAAGTAACACAAATATTCTAAAAAGGACATAATAGTTGGCGTATTTACTCAACTGACCTTTAGGCCATTGAGAAAGGATGCTTTCTTTCAAGCTTGCAACACTTGCGGCTGCTGGAAAACTCTTTGGGCCAATATCGGATCCATCAATCAAACGAAACTTAATTTCTAGTGAATCTTGAACTCCCGACATCTTCTAATTCGCCCAGGATCTTCAATTTCGTGGGCAAAAAAAGAATCTTTACAAACGGAATTTGATAAACCTAGAAGCTATATAGAGAAGGTCTTGATTTTGATCGACAATCATAAATGGCGATCTCCACTGCGCACGCTGAAAACTTCGAATCGTTGTAATTGAATAGTCCTCTGAGCTGATTTGCAAATTTCCCTGGCAATTAAAGAAATTAAACTGAACTGAGAAGAATATTTCAAGCGTGAATCGATCAAATCTACTGATTGCAAATTAAGATACAATAATCAAGATCTCTCAAGCTTTAAAGAAACCAAATACGCACAAATTCTTTTGATATATTGGTATTTCAAATGAAATTGAAATAAAACAAACACTTGAACTAGATCACACAAATTGATCCAAATAAAAGTCAACAACCGCCAACGAACGTATCATCTACTCAAATCTTCAAGTGGGTATCGTTTTAAATCAAGTAAAATCAAGATTAAAAATTCTCCTACGTGTAAAGATTGGGGAAAATTCTTACTTTGCTCAAGAACTGATCTGGGTTGTCTCTCAGACCGTTAAATTTGGTGAAGAATAAAGACTGCAGGATTCTTAACCCACCAATTAAAGAATTAAAAATCTCGGTGCGATTGTTGATTAAACAAAACAAGTCAATCTGAAGAAAGGAAGAAGATAAAGAAAGGAGACGCAGATGGGGAGATGGAAGAATAAAATGGGGGTGTTTGGGAGTTATCGAAAGTCTTGGAAATGTGTGGCCAAATGTGCCGAACTTTCTTCAGCCTTTTCTCCTTCGAATACTCCTCCGAAGTCTATGGTTTAATCGACGTATTTTCTTTCGGCTTTCTCCTTTAAATATATATATACGCTCCTACTCAACCAAGTATTCAAGATTTGTGTTCTTGCGTAATTGCGTATGCTTATTTCTTGAAATGATTTGGTTTAATGGTTTAAAATATATAACGGTTCAAACGATTCAAATGTCGTTTATGCATATTATGTTGTCTTTACTTTAGGAAAAACAAAAACTTTGTAATGGTAGAAACGTTTACAACCATTTTTATTGGTCACAATATGTTTATTTAGGGTATCGTGCATGTAGGCAGAGTCTTACGGAAAGTTTTATGATGAACGATTATTATTAGTTATTTGTTCACGCGTTTTTTCAAAAGATAGAAAATAAAAACAAGGCTATTAATGTATTCATACTTTCGAGTTAGAAAAAAATGAGATATATGGCTTAAATTGAGATAATTTAAGTTTTCAAAAACTTAGAATACGGATTAAATTTAACATGTTTAGTTCACCAAATTCATCTATTATAACACATGAGCATACATACGAGTATAGATGAACTTTATAATTTAGATATTTTGGTTTGGTGAAAAATAAGAATCAAACTTTCAATTGTGGCCTCTATAACTGTGATTCACGAGCATCCACTAGCTTTAGAGTTTAGACTATTGGGTTGAGCACTCCCTATGCATTGTGGGCATTTATTGTTATTTCTATTGGTTATAAAATCTTTCTACAACTCAATGACATAATAACCTCTTACATAGGATTTTCATTCTGGTTTCAAAATGCTCTAACTATCACATTAAAAATGTTGTTTTGACCACAAGTTTACAAACATGGCTCCATACATCCCCCTTCTGCTTTGAAGTTCAAACCCGTGATACTCATCTTCCCGATATTAACTGCATATTTAAGGTACGAATTAACAACTGAAAAACACAAATTCGCTTGTATAAAGCTGTGTTGTGTTAGACTATATGTTTTAGAGCTTACCAACAGCATCCATGCCAGTTAACTTTGGCATGAACTGCCTAATATGCCCTTCTGCTGCTTCATCCGCTTTAAGTGTTTCACACTCGAAAGAAATTACAATCTTCCTCTTCTCATGCTCCTTGGCAACCAAATTAACCACATCCTTCTCCCATCTGTCAAGAAATGGATCATGTTGAAAAAAAAAAATCATGATATTGTACTACCAAAAACCCTAGATTTGCAAATGCTTACCCATGAGCATGATCAATGTTAGATAACCGTGCAGCATCATGGCCTCTTCTTTCAACTACTACATCCCGTTCTTTCTTGCTCTATAACATATGAAAATTAATTACTCTTAAAGCTAAACATCGAAATTGTAAATCAAGATAAAGAAAGGAGCATAGAAGACTCACATTGAAGTCTATTATAGTCAGTTTCACCAAACGGTAGTCCTCACCCCTACTGCACTCCCTTTCACATGCTATCTCTGTTTCCATGGAGGAATTTTTGAAATTGAGTTAGTTTCATTTTCAAAACTCACACAAGCAAATTTTTCCTAATCGAGACAAACGGAACACCTTCTATAGTATTTAGGAGAGGGGGTAATGCGTAAATACAGTTGGGGAATACCAGTGCCATGAATGCCGTAACAAACAGAATGGGGAAGATGAACAAAATGGCCCGAGATTGACCCGTCCGGTAACAAAGCTATCGATGCCATTCCTTCCATTTTCAACCGCTCATCCTTCACTTCTTCTGCTGCTACTTCATCTTCTTCGCATAAACCTTCTTCACCGTCTTCTACTTTTTCTGTATATTACATGAAAACGGAGGCAAATTTATACAAGGTTTTTCTTATTGACTCTCACCTAATCGATCATTACCCAGAAGAAAAGCGAAACTGATCGTTTAACGTACCCAATTGTGCAAGGTCGTTTTTTTCTTCCATTATCAAATCGTTGCGCGGGGAATTTGGGAGTGAAAAGGAGGGTTAGGGAAAGAGGGCGCCCAAGAACTTCTTATATATAGGGCCTAGGGGAAAGGTAGTGGTTGACTGTTACTTGGTTAGTACGTTGTGCATAAAAACTGGGACATTGCTAAGATATGAAAAAAGGGAGATTTTTATGGGAATACGCACTTGTAACAAAGTCTTGTTCGGTTTAGCGTCCAACCAGGTTTGAATCTCTGCTCTACTCACAATTACAAAATCCTGCTTACTTCATAGACATTCGCGAAATTTCTGCGTCTGTATTATATGAATTTCTATCTGTACCTTATTTTCTGTTTATATTCTTGGTTCGCTCTCAACCTTCGTGAGTAAATAAGCGAAAGTTGCTAAGCTTGGTCGTTATCGGTGATTTATGGCTGCATCTTTGACAACTTCGGTTGTATTTCATATAACGGCTCTTGGGCTGTCTGAATACTATCATAGTCGCTTACATACTTCAAGATTTTCTGAAATTTTTAGTTCGGACATTACATCGAACAGTTGGAGGGCAAAACGGAAAGCAGTGTCTTCCTGCGGTAATTCTAGAAGTACTAGACTCGACAACTATTTACCCAAGGTTTCCGTTGCATACGGGTCGGTTCTAAATGAACACCCTATGCGGGACAATGGAGAAGACGACGATATGGACAATGTTTGTGCGCCTTCCTTAGTTTCTGAGAACAGGCTGCAGTTTTTAGAGGAAAGGGATGAAAAGAATCTGTCGTGGCGCCTGCTGAAGCTCAGCAGAGCAGATAAGGTTAGAAGCGCACTGGAGCTGTACGCCTCCATGGATTTCATGGGTCTGAGACCTGAATCACATGCCTTTAATGCTCTTCTCTCTTGTTTATTGAGGAAAGAAGAGCTTGAAGACGCTCTCCAGGTCTTCGAATCTATGAGATCAAGTGGCCGAACAAGTGGACACAGTTACAACTTGATCTTACAAGGAATCGCAAAAGCTAGAGGCTTTGAAGCAGCATTTCAAATGTTTCAAGAACTCCTAGACGATGAAGAACACACAATAAAAGCCGACCAAGTTTTGTTCAACATGATGCTGACTTTATGTCGCGACCAAAAAGACTGGCTTAAAAGCGAATGGATTTGGAGAAAGATGAAAGAAAACGGGTGTGTAGGAAACTCAGTCACATATCGCTTGCTAGTCACCATGTTTCTAGGGTTTTGTCAGTACGGATTAGCAGTTGAAGCATATCTTGAAATGCTTCAAAATGAAATCAACCCAGATTCTCGCACCATGGAAGCTGCTGTAATAGCATTTGTAAAAGACGGGAGATGGGATTTTGCATTAAGTGTATTTCGTGACATGATGAAAAGAAAAGAGAATCCAAACATCATCGTATTCAATGCATTGATTCATTCATTAGGGAACAATGGTCAGGTGAACCTTGCATTTAAAGTTTATGACTGCATGAAATCATTAGGGCATGTTCCAACATCATACACGTGGAATGCACTACTAATTGCTTTATGTAGAGCTGATTTATACAGTGATGCACTTGAGTTATTTGAGAAAATCCAGCAAGAATCCCCATCTGGATTGGGATTGCATTTGTATAATACTGCATTAACAGCCTGCAAGAAGCTTGGTTCTTGGAGAAGAGGTTTACAGATACTATGGGAGATGGAAGATTCCGGATTGTCAATTCCTGTTACTTCATATTGTCGTGTGATTGGAGCTTGTGAGGTTGGAAATGAACCGAAAGTTGCATTGCAAGTGTACCAACATATGGTTCATCAAAAGCATAGTCCGGATACTTTGACTTTGTTGTCATTGATTAGATGTTGCATATGGGGTTCCCTTTATGATGAAGTGCATGAAATCTTGAAAGTAAGTTTTAACTTTTATTTGTATGTATGATTATTTAGGAATTAGAATTGTGGTATGAATAATGGGTTTACTATGTGCAGCTTGTTCCACCAAATGCAAATCTGTATAATGCTGCTGTTCAGGGGTTTTGTCTGAGAGAAAAGACTGAATCGGCTACAAAGTTGTACCAAGAAATGCGTGAACTTGGGCTTTCCGCTGATCATAAGACACGAGCAATGATGCTGCAATTCTTACCCAAAACCTAGCTCTCACATGAAATGTATTATGCTACAATTGGTAAAATCAGAAATTTGTCATTGTATAGATTAGATTAATTTTGGGTTTGTTAATGTGAAGTTTTCCAAGTCGATGTGAAGTGAGTAAGTTGGTCTAGTAAGAAATAGAATTTGGTTTCTACCTCAAAATCGTAGATACCATGGATGATGTTGACTATGACTAAGACTTTTTTGTGATAGTACAAATGTGATTGGTATCAGTTTGGTATATGTTAAACATGAAAATTTGATTTTGAATATGGAAACATAGTCATTGAAATTTATCAGCCAATAATATCGGTAGTTGAAAGCTTAAGTCGCTGAATAAAGATATGTTGTCTGAATTTCTTCAGCTGACAACCCTCATGTTTAGGGATTAATCCCCTTCCACACACAAAGTACAACTCCTTGATGCATCAAGTCTTCATGACAACATAGCCACTTTACATGATGAATTCATACTTAAAAAAAACACACCTTGGATTTACATTTCACAAGCTTTCAAGCATAGCAACCAACATTCCAAGATAAAGGATCAAAAAGAATTTACTGCACATTATAAAATGTTTCTCATGAATACAAATACTTGGCATATGTAATCGAACAACAAAGTTCCTGTAACAAAAGCAATTTCAACCTTCTACTACCACCTAAAACCAGACACAAATCTTATAAAGTGAGAGAGAGAGGGGGAGAAAATAGGGAAAAGAATTATAATTTCTTATACTAATTAGCCTAAATCCCTATAGGCAAAAAATTGTCCAAATAAAGAAAGTCTTGTGTTACATACCAAAAGAATCAATCTTGTTACACTGCCACCACTCATGCAATTAAACTTTCTTCCAGGTGGCATTTTTTCACCATTCTGGCTGATTTCTTGTTTCTATATTGACAACATACTTTGACCCGAGTGAGTGTCCTTTGTTTCTCCTTTTTAACCTTTGTCCCACATCCTTTCATTCATGCACAAAGCAATCACTACTCCAAGATGTGACAATTCTTGACAAATTCATTGGAGTAGTTGACATATTTTGACCAAAAAGGTCTAAGATGTTCATAGCCTATCTGTAACCACGGTTTTGACTGCCCATTGTAATGAATTACAGCCGCCTTTTTTACACTCTCAATATTCGTCTTCTTCTGGTACCCCAACCCCAACATATGCCACGTAGGATCAATAGCTTGAACATGTCCCCTGAATGCAATCAATGCTGGCGGTAATGTCCCAAGTTTCCATAATGTCAAATTCGACCTTAAATTCTGCAACAATAAAAAAAAAAAATTTAGTATTATGTTTCAAAACATGAGATAAAATCATAATTGATGATACATACCTCTTTTAGCCATGAATGATATGTTTCTCTTATGTTGGTCAACCTCCATGCACGAAGGTCAAAGATATTCATCCCGTAAGCCCAAGCACACTCATTTGGGTCCAAACTTTTTGCCACCAGTGGGTGAGAGAAATTGAAGTAGTTTCTGAATCTTTTAGACATCACCCATGAATCTTCGCCTTTACATGTTTCAACTGCCCCGTTGACTTTTCCACCAAGGTCAATTTCCCAAAGTGGAGATAAATCGCGTTGAATTACAACATCATCATCTAAGAAAACCACCTTCTCAAGATTCGGGAAAAGCTGAATATAATAAAAAGAAACCCATCAAAATCTAATCTTTCATATGCATATAAAATTTTTAGAGCAAATTACAAAAAGGGTCTCTGTTCTTTCTGATTTTTTCAAACCTTTTTTCAATTTTTGCCATTTTTTCTAGGTCTAGAATCGATCTTGGTCCCTAGAACCTTGAAACAAGGACCGAGACTCAAAAAGGATTCAAGATTGGACTTAACACGATAAAAATCAGAAAGTACAGGGACCATTTATGTAACTTACTCAAAGATTCGATTCTGGTTACCTCTGGGAGATATATGCGAAGATGATTGAGCAATGATATGTATTTAGGGCTTCTAGCTTGCAATTTTGAGGCAAATGATCTTGGAGTAATAGTATCACCAAGATTAGCACCTGATATATGATTTCCATGGTAGTAATTTCGAATTCCATTATGATTTTCAACCGCTTCAAGAACGGGAACATTGTCTCGGGTCAACCAGTCAAACTGATGAACACCTTTGACTTCAATAATGGCAGGGGAGATAGGGTTTAAGGCAAACCATGAGTGCATGCCTGCATATGTCTTCTTGTCAGTGATGACATGGAAAACAATCTTTTCAGGTGTTAAAGATGACTGGACTGCAGAAGTGACTACAACCGCAGCTGCCAAGATGTTGTCAGTTGACAGGATAAAATGGTAATATGAGTTGTCAGAAAGAACGGGAAGAAATTCCGGTGATGGTAATTGCCGGCGTGCATGTGCATTTGATGAATATTCATCTGTTAATCTCAAAGAGAGACAATGGATGCCTTTTGGGACTGAACTTGCTGCAAAATGTTTGTTCATAAGTTCTTGGAGTTTTGATTCTCTTATCTCCCTCTCAGATCTCTCCATCTGTTAGATTATTCAAGAAAAGGCATTAAACAATGAGAGTGAAACTTATTGTTATAACTATCTCTTGATGACATACCATTCCTTTCAAGATGATGGCAAAATCTTTGGCACTGTACTTGTTGGTTTTCATTTCTGAGACAAGTTGTGTAAAGTTATCAGGGATTTGTAGGTCATTTGAAACTTCTTCGGGGTTCACTTGATTAAGGATCTTGTAGAAGTCTTTAACAAGTTTCTGTTTCCACAAAAAGGACGATGTTTTAAGTTTCTAGATAAAGAATGTAGAGTTGAAAAGGAATGTGATAACTAAAAGGTAGAGAAACTATGAAGTAAATGTTTTTTACCCCTGAATCATCACCCCTTCCAAGAAGCTTTGGACCCAAACGTCTTCCTAAACAATCTGAAGCATGGGAATATTGATCAATGAGCAATGCAATATTGACAAGCATAACTTGTTGAAGTGAATAACATTTATAAAAGGTATGATCTAAACCAAGCAACCCAAAAAGCAACAAAGCATAAATCACTATTAATATGATATAGGATTTTAAGATTCTATGAACTCGGTGAGAAAGATCAGGAAGCATATCAGATTGCTTGATAATCTAAGCTAACAAAATAAGAAATAATGCTCCTCCCTCAGTCAACTTTTAACTTGAAAAGAATCGAGATTCTATCTTCTGTCAAAAAGTTGTTGATGCCAAAGAGTCAAATCAAGATCTAGAAACACCAAGGTGATGCGAGGTTCAATCATAGTTTTCACATCCACGTTGATGAAATCAAGAAACAATAACAACAACAATAAAAGGATGTCAAGATCTACAATGCAATCCTATTTTCGTATTGATCACATGTATACGTATCAGTAACAATTAGATGAGAGATAAGTAGATCAAGAAATGATTGATTATAGAAAAGTAGTAGAGTACCAAATGAGGAGCACTTGTTGACACCTTCTAGGGTAACAAGAGCGGTGAGGATGAAAACAAAAGGTAGCAAAAACGCAAGGATGAGGAAGGTGTGGAAAAGTGTTCGGTAAGAAATGTGCCGAGCTGCGACCTTGATCTTCATCAAGTCAATAAACCCATTGCTGCTCGATATCGTTACACTTCTCATGCTAGGTGAGAAGTGTAGCTGCATAATGATCCCCTAATTTCTTGTCAAACATATAAGAACCCTAGCACCACCGACGACGAATCCCCTCGGATTAATTCTCTCTGATTTGCACAAAAGCCTTTCCGGCCACGTTCTCATCATAACCAGATCCACCAAGATTATACTTGCAAGATTCACAGCGAATAATCCAATCGCCTTGTTCAACACCGATGCATTAATTTGATTCCGGTCCAACAAATTCGCAAAATTAGGGTTCTAAAAACCAGCGAAATATCTACAATAATATGCAATCAGAACAGAATCAGAGAGCGTATACTTCTTCGATGATTAACTGGATTTTCCTCCCTTGTATCAAAGAGAGTGAATGTAGAGAGAGAGAGAGAGAGAGAGAGAGAGAGAGAGAGAGAGAGAGATTTATACAACGCTTGTTTTGCGTAGCCTTGTTCGTGAAAAATGGTTCTAATTCGTCAAACGGTCCGATCCAATATTAATTCTCTCTTCGCTTTTTCTGAAAATAAAAATATAACTCAAATCACAATAATAGTTTTTTAGTCAAAAACGCGTTCAGGCCGGAGATTTTCCATAAAAAATAAAAAGAATCCCAACATACAAAGTAACAATAATTTGTGTTTCGATGGGCGTTTTTATTTGTTTACAAAAATAACAATTAATAATTATTATATATCTTAATTTGTTCACGAAAATATAACTGTGGTATCCGGAATGTAAATCCTGGACGGGTATTTCGGATTTCGGATTTCGGATTTGTTTCGGTTTCGAATTTCACACAAATATTTATTCTAAACAAATATTTATTCTAAATGTGTAAGGGTTTGTTTGACAACATTTGAATCAGATGATTAAATCAAGAGAAGTTTTTAAGTTAAAAAGTATATGCGAAAATTTTTTGATAAAAGAATTATTCAGATATATTTTTTCATTTAATAGTTCAGAGGTCGGTTAAAAGGCTCTGACCGACTAAGAGGTAAAGTTTTACGAAACAAACGCTCTGATAATTCAGAGTTTCTTAACCATTCAGATTAAAATAGTATCAAACACCCTCTAAATGTTATTTAAATATGGATACACAAATCCAATTTTATTATTTATGTTGATAGAGTTAAAATAGCTGAAAATATATGTTAACATTAAAAAATACATTTATTCTAACATAATATTATAATTTATGAATAGGAATTGATATTTCCATTTGAAAATTTTATCCATCCAAATGGTGCACAACATATTCGCAGCTACCGTACAAGTCTATAAAACATATATTTAAAATGGATGAATCAATTTTCCAAATAAAAATATCACTTCCCATAATTCGTCTCCTTATTAATTAATTCAAATCCCCACATACTATATTGTCCGACATTTATATAATGACAAATGGTATAAAAGTCATTAATTATCATTTTTTACACTTCGTTATTTATTTTGATGTAAATCAAACTTTCACGTTTTTCAATTTTATTTAATATTGATTATATCATTGTAACTCTCTGATTACCACCCTATTTTCATAATCAGATGGAAAAAGATGTCGACGTGGCATGTAAGTTATTCCGTTAACATTTTATTTCGGTTTTGACGCTCGAGTATTTTTTTCTCAAAATTTATTGCATTATCTACTTTTTTCCAATTTTGAGAATCTTCATCCCAAATATCATTTTTGATATTCAACTTGTATTCGGTAATAAAATATGATTTGAAGTGTTTCAAATCGAACATTTCCATTTTATGTAGCTTGTTGAGAGCTTCTTGTTTGATTCTGTGTGTTTGGTTTGGAAATCAAAAGCATACTCATGTGGTGAACTCTTTACGGGTATCTAGTGTGGTCATTGGCAGTGTGTTGGTTGATTTATACTCAAAATCAATGTTTGGTCTTAAAACAGCTCCATATAAATATACCATTCCCCTGCCCCCCCCCCATGAAATACAGCACTATATCCAAACACTTAGAAGCTATAACAATTTTCATCTGTCAGATATAATGTTATATTCAAATAATCTTTATACATGATATACAAATTTCAATTTTAATGTCTTCAAGAATCAAACGAGAATGGAGGTTTTAAAAGATCATAAGGTACCCAATAGACATGGTCTCTCGGCATCAAGTATTACGACCGGCCATGCATCGTCCTTGACCATGCAGTAACCCTCGGGTTTAAACATCCTCGAGTGCTCAGGTACGATCGGCCATGCATCGTCCTTGATCATGCAGCAACTCTCGGAGTTATCAACTCAACTCATTCTTCGACTCACGGGCTTCCCCTGATCTTGTCTATAATCAACTCATTCTTCAGTCGCCAGAACGAATCTGACGACTAACACATACAAGCACAGTGTTGGAATAATGTCCAATGTCATATGGCAGAGTCCTTATTGGTTGCCCTCATGACCCAAAAAAACATACAGAGTCAAAATAAAGAAAGGAGATATTAGTTTATTAATTTATTGAGAAATAAATTAATTAGAAACTAGATCAATAAATTAATTGATAAATTAATTTAGAATCAATTATAGGGACTAGATTGTAATTGATTAAACGTTTAATCAATGGAAACAAAGTTCAAGGGGTGCGGCCGCCAAAAGGCTCCTAAGTTTGAAACCCTAGAAGCCTTGCACTATAAATAGAGGCCTTGTGGTTCAACCCTAAGGCATCCCATCCTCACAAAGGAGCCGCCATCTCTCCCTCCTTCCTCCCTTTTGGCGAAATCAATCCCTCTCTAGGGTTTTGATCTTCTGCCTCCTTCCCTATTGGAAGTTCTTATCTGTCTAGTTTCATGGTGTTCCTGGGTATGAGTCATTAGAGGGATTCACACTTTGGATCCCGCTCATCCTTTGCAAGATGTTTTTCATCAGATTCATGGAATGAGATAATCTTGAGGTACTTTCTGTTTATGTTTTGTTGCTATAACTGATATGAACTGTATGATCATGAACTCTGTTTATGGAGATTTTTGTGATTTGATCTTGTTAGTCTTCCGCTGCATATGTCTTTATGTTTATGTGATCGAATCCTAACACACAGAAGCCTAAGCATACAGCCTAACCCATTGGGTTTATATCATCAGCTCAACAGTCAAATAACGTAAGGCATGCCTAGCTACCATACATTACTACACATAGTAATTAAGTTACCTACGCATGTAACTTCACCCATAGTATAGTAAGAAGACTCACCTGATTCGCAAAGCCAAGCAGCACTCCACACGTGCGTCTTCCGATCCGACAGCGCAAACTTCCTAACAAGGATAAACTCCACTTAGAACTTCCTACATCTCGTACGGGAAAATCCATTAAGACTGGTACCCCCGAACCCTCAAGTTTGACCAAAAGTCAAACTGGTCAAAAAGTCAACGGTCAAATGTCAAAGTCAACAAAAGTCAACAGACACAGTTAGCACCGCTAACTCCTCAAGTTAGCATCGCTAACTATGAACAAATACAAAAGTCCAATAAGTTCGTAATACATTCAACCAAGGTCTTAATCCTTTCAGGGACTTTCCAAACAGTCCCTAAGTCCATAAAAATCCCAACTTTAACATTCTAACACTATCACACCAATTCAAGAACAATATATAAGTCTAAAATGATCCAAACTCATCAAAATCACCAAAGAGAGTTTGGCTTACTCTCTAATCCATCCCAAAGGTTCGTAATCATGGGTTTAAGGCATAAAACTCCTGATTTTATACTTCTCAAACATGGACAATCACCAAAACGGTTCATTATACTTATTCAATTCATAAGAACATACTTAAATCATAAGAAATACCATAAAATGCATAAAGGTGAGAACTTGACTCATAATGGGCTAGAAAATGTAGATCTTTGAAGCTTCACTCAAGAAAAACAACTTGTAGCATCATCACCTTCCTTCTAGCATCACCATTCATCAAGAACACCTTCTAAAACCTTCAAATCTTCAAGAATGAACCAAAAACACCCAAAATGGCTAGAGAGAGATTTTTGGCTACTTTGGGGGCTAAGAAATGGAAAATGACGGCTGTCCTAGGGTTTCCCACCCTTAACTATGGCCTAAACATCAAAATCTAGGGTTTTGGCCCAAAATCAGAAGTTAGCGTCGCTAACCATGATCGTGTGAACCCACCCACCAGCCTAACAACATAGCAATGCAAAAAAACAACAGAACGACACTAAGCCACATTAGCGTCGGTAAACTCCTTGTTAGCGGCGCTAATTCCCCGTTTTCCACCTTTTTCTGTAATGTGATTCCTTTACTCCGCGAATTTTGATTCTTTAAAACTCGAAACTTGACTTCTCGGGATTAGGGTCTTACACTGTAGGGATAATTTTTGTTGGCTTAACTAGGATTTACATCCCAGACTAGTAACATTATTGTATTATAGTGGTAAAAGTAAGCAATTTGTGAGACTTGATGTCGAGAGACCGTGTATATTGGATGCTCTTTGGGCACATTATGATCTTTTAAAGCATCTAATACATGTATATTGGATGCTCTTTGGGCACATTATCATATTTTAAAGCATCTATTATCATTTGATCATTGAAAGCGGTGAAATTGAAATTTATATATCATGTATAAAATGATCTGAATATAGGGTTGTGTTTGATAGGGCCAAAAATATTGGTGATTCTAAGTGTTTTGAATATGAGGTTGTATTTGATAGGGGCAAAATGGTATGTTTACATATTCCGACATTTTCCTTTTCGACACAATTTTGCTCCAACTTTCGTCTTTTCCGCTTAATTATCCAGAGATCATGTACAAAGTCACTTTCCAAGTATAGTGAGTATTTTGAGCCCATTTTGCATTAATTAAACTCGTAAAACACATTGATATCACCTAAAATATGTGCAACAATAGAACGATATCATACTACACCACACTTAGACTTTGCTTATCCTCAAGCAAAATAGAGTTTTTCGGCCTTTCAAAACAGTTGCTTTAACAAATTCCCCCATTAGTTACCCATATCCAAAATAATAAACACAAACAGACTCTCAAACTATACCAGAATCATACGCATATATGTGTATAAGTCATTGTTAACTGTTCATGATCCAATTAAATCAGCTCTTTGTAAGCAACAAATCTCTAGTGTGCTAACTACTCATTTTGAATCCCTAGAAATATTCCCTTCGAAAAAACCCTTAGACTCGAGACTTATTGTTACATTCTGAGGATTACCCTTGCACTGACACATTTTAGAAGTTTTTGCATAATTTCATTTAATTTGTCCTTAAGTGCTTTGTTGCTATTTAGTATTATTTGCTATGTTTCGATAGATTTATGCATTTTGGGAAATTTCAGTCTGAAAGGTACTTATATTGTACTGATTTTTATTACCAAAATGATTTCCTTGATTGTACCTTCAAGACTCACGACTTTCCATGGAACTCTGATTACAAATTTTCGACCCTAGACTGTACGGGGTCGACTCATTCAAAATTTATGGGCCGTTAAGGAAATCTCATGACTTTTTATGGTACCCGTGTAGCGAAGTTTCGACAATATTATCCCAAACCAGACGATCTTAGGTAATGAGGTGAGTGAAGCCACCATTTTCAAGTCTACCAGTTCGAATACCATAGGCCACAGATTGGACTTCCTTCCTGAACCTCGATCTTTTAGTACCTTTTTCTTCATACTTCAAATATAACTTTAAGCACTTATTACTTTCGAGATTTTTCTCGTTTAAGCTCATAATTTATTGAGGCTTTTTTTCTCAGTTCAGTAATAGCATAAGCTCTGTACGTTTGAAATCCTGGGAACCTAACTCAATCTGTTTTGTCTAGGACTTAGCAATGTTCACTACTAAAATGATATCCTTTGAAATATATCATGTACTAATAGGTTTTCAATAGGTTTATTTCATCAACAATGCAAAACCATATTGTAGTAACACACTAGCTACCTACTAACTTACAAGTCAAAAATTCAATTGAAACGATGAACATTCATATATACAATCCATGATAGCTAAGCATAGCCCAAGTACCTGTTCCCATCCATTATTCCAGATGTATTTATGTTTATTTGTTCAATTACGGGAAATTGTCAAGACACAAATTTAAAAAAAAAATGGACAAACAAACCTAAATGTTTGATGTGTATACAACCCCTTATCTCACATTAAATTATACAATGTCTCATTGTATTTAAACATTAAAGAATGAAACATAAAGAGAGAAAAAAGGAACAGACTCCCCAACAGTAAAGCGTGCCTGTTGAACATATCGGGCAAGCTTTTGGATTTGTATCAGATGTTTTCGGAATTTTCTGGTGAACGACTATGGCCAGAAATGTAAAATAAAGTGGGTAACAATCCCATAGTTATTTTGTGAGAAGTATTTTGAGTGGTCGTCGTTCTCTTGTTGTCCGGAATGACGTTAGTTGGATCGGGATTTCCTTTGTGGCTTGTTGAATAGTTTCCGCATCATCGTATCCTAACAAGGCATGTTGCAAAATGAAAGAAGGTGATACAAAGTCTAATAAAAACTAAAAATGTACAAAAATTAAATATACAGATCGCTCCTTCAGCATCGTTAACCGTCGTGATGATTTCCGGGCATGTCCACGTGTTTCTTCCATAACACATCTAAATTTTCAACCAATCATTCATATACGATAATGATGCTATCTACACACTACATATCACAACCAATCAAACAAATTTTAAACAGTCAAACATAAAATAAAATCATCTCAACAAAACCTCCAAAGAAATAAATGTACCAAGGAAACATTCCCAAGCACCAAGTAATATAAATCCATCAATCAGGAACCATGCGAAGCATTGTTGCTGGCAACATGTTCTGGTTCTCTGTCGGGAGAAGACCTGCGTGGTCACTTGTGAAAGTGTCTCATCATTACCTGTTCCATGTTTCCCCCCAACCAAACCAGCTATTTTCGAGCAGCTTCAATGCTTGCCTGCTGCTGCTGAACTACCTCCTTCAGCCGTTAAATTTCTTCCACTAACTTCTGGGGATCAACTTGCATAGTAGTTGGCTGATCTGGCACCTTCTCCTCTACTCTTCGGTGTTCAATCGAACTAGTTGGGTGTTCTTCCAATCGTTCGCTCTCTTGTTCTAGTATGATTTCTCGCTCATCTACCTGCAGCCATTCATTCAGTAGGAGTTTGGCATCTACCAGTACAAAAGTTTTGCCAATCAATCTCAACACTCCCATGGTAACCAAGTCTCCACGGTGGATTAGACTAGCTTCAAGACGGTAAAGATGGGCGATGAAACCCTATGTTAGGAAGTCATATGACCGTGCTAAGCGAGTGACATAGTGCCCTCATATATCGGTCCGCCACCCTATGTCCCTGTCCCCATCTGATGTAGGTAGCTCACTATGGTATACGATATGTTACAATTCTCGAATTTGGTGACCATACACCACATATAGAACTCGTTAGTCAGTCACTCATTTGGTAAGGGGTCGCTCCGGTTACAAGTTGCCTCGGATGAGCGGATATCCTCGGTTATGAATCGCTTCGGTTGTGAACCTTCTCAGTCATGGATCGCAACGGTTCACTCCACTCGCTGGTGCAAACCAACTCCTGATAGGTATGACTTCTACTACTTTACCACTTCAAATGACATATCTTTTATCAATATTTTCTTTTGACCAACTTGTTCCCAGATTCAATACAAACTATTAATAACAACCCACGCTTTGTGACCTCCTCAATCCAAGTCTTTGAACAATATATTGGATCGACCGGAGTTACAACTACAACCATAAAGTGCTTCTGCTGATTTGACTAAAGTCTCCTCTTGGCCACAGCCATAAAGTAGTGCCTCGTTCAAGACTAGAGAGTCTGCTTCGGTTGTACTATGCTTCAGTTCAGAGTCATGAATCTTAAGTTACACTTACATCATAGTAATGATTTCATTTCCTAGTTGATTGCTTTTAGTTTCCTCCCTTTTCAGGATCGCTTCTGCCTACAAAATATTGTTCCGCATTTGTGTTCTCCCGCGTTTCTCCCACTATACCATATATACTATATGGCTTTACCTAAATGTATAAGAATTTGGGCTCATGGGTACCTTTGCCATCACACATGTTGAACACGTCATTGGTTGGGCCTTTCTAGACCTTTTACATAACACGATACAATCACACTCAATGTATACATGAGGACACCACAATCATTCTTTTCAATAACATTTCATTCACAATCATACAATGCCATGATTTAATTATGTGATGGGAAACTACCATAAGCACTAAACATTTCATAATAGACATGCATATTTTGAAGCATATCATTTTTCATGTGAACTTTATAATAAAACAAATAAGTTATGTGACATATAATTTGGGGAAAGGATTTGGATATACTCACCGAATTATGTTAGTTCACTTACTTTTACATTCACCTTCACATATCTCTTGATTATCCAACTTCAAACCTATCAAGTTTGTCTTATATACTTTCTTAGCATTTATAAGCTTGTTTTATGACATCAAATATGACACATCATTATTAACCCTCATTTTTATTCTATGACATGTATAAGTAAAGGTCATACTCTCAAATCCTTGATACTAACACAATTCACACATATATATTTGCATGATGAGATCATTTCATTTTACATTTATCCAATTTAAACATAATTGACATTTCCTAGTCAAACATCCAATTCTCATCAATAGATAATGAATTTGTAATTACATAGCAACATTTTTATTAGATGCTACTTATAACATATATTTTGCATAATACATCCCATTCAATGAACATTTACTCATTATTCAATACTTACAAGTGTTCTTGATCATAACATATAAGTTAGTTAACAATCTAAATACATTCATGTAATTATGTGAGACAACATCTTTGTATGACTCATTCTTTCATAGTTTGCATAAAAGTCCATCATGCAATAGATTACTAAAACTTAGAATTAGATGATAAACCTTAATTACATCATTTTCATCATTCAAATGAAAGATACAATATTATTAACTTGATAACAAAGTTTGAATTATATGATTATTGTATAATGCACTTGATTTCACCAAAATGTAGTTAAATTACATACTAATTGCAGATTTGGGAAACACACTCGTTTTTGGAAGTTTTAAGGTGAAAATAAACACAATTGCCACTTGAAACCTAAGTCAAAGCAAGTCAAAGTGAACACCTCGACTTGTTATGCTTGTGCCATACACTATATATTCCTACACGTGTGTGGAGCAAGTTTAAGCTCTAGATTGGCCAACCTTATCGTGGTGATTTAGACCTAGCATGTTGGAACTTATTTGTGGCATAACTTTTGCATCTGATGTCAAATTAACCTGATTATTTTGGCATTAGCTTAACTTTTGTCTTACATATATATTGGAACATGTGTAATACTAAAATTTTAAAAACGACCTAACTTTGATAATAAAAGCTCAAGCACTACATTATGAAAATCATACATAAAAACCACATATTTAGTCATTGGATTTCCATACATATTCATAATTTACAAAACACCTAAGGGATAATTTGTATTAGTTTTTAAGTGTTATTCCTTAGACCCAAGTTTATTCTATTCATTTTCGTGTTTTGTCCCATAATTTCATCAAAAAACAATGTATTTTGTATTATAACCAAATTATTTTTTATCACCTTTTTGTCCACTTGTTACCTATTATATCTTGTATACTACCTTTAAGTTGTTTTCGAACTCACTTAACCATTTTTTGTAAGTATTTTCACATATTTACTATTCTGTCCCTTAGTTTGAGGAAATGACAACCTACTTTATATGTTGGTCTAATTCCAACATGAATGACTAAATACAATGAAAAAACATAAATTTTAAAAGAAACCTTTTTATATTTCATAGTTTTATATCGATATGTATAACAACTTTTAAAGCATAAAATTGATAAATTCTCTAATTTTATAATCAACATGCATGCATGCATGCATGCATGAGTATCCATACATGAGTCCACACATGCATGCATTTTTTTCATTTAAAGCGTTTTATCTTTAATCTGTTACCGTAAGAACTTTTATCAATATTTATCATTTTTATGTTCTAAATAATGATATGTATAAAAGAACGTAATTCTTACGAAAATTATCGTTCCTATTTTAACCTGTCCCTATATATATAGTTTCGGTTTGATCCCTTTTAATTTTATATATTTATTTATTATCATTAAGTATGCAAAATTATTCATGTATTTTAACCATTATGTTGATGGCTCAACAGATAAATATGACACCCATTTTTGGAGTTAGTCACTGTAACGACCCAAAAATCTTGAATTTATATTCGAGAAAATACTCAAGGAAAAGATTAAAATATTTTGAAAGTTTTAAAATAATGTAGTGGGAAATGTAGCAAAATTCCAAGAGTTTGGAGGAAAATGGTGTAGAAGGGCAAAATGGTCATTTGACATCCAAATGACTTCTAAGTAGGAAAAATATGATTTTTGGAGCTAATATTTAACGAAATAAAAATATTTGTGTTTGTGGGTAAAAGTGTGAGAAGTAGAAGTTGGTGTGATAAAAATTATGTTCGTGAGGGTAATTTGGTCATTGTACCATAAAAGGGTAATTTGGTCATTTGACCATGTGAAGGACCAAATATATAAAAATATTGTTTGCTTGCGGCAAAAATATAAGAAAAGAAAGTTTTATGTGATAATATGTGATAAAAGTGCCAAAAGTTTAAGAGATAGAACTTAGGGGCTAAAAATGTAAAATCTGAAAATATATAAGTGAGAAATTAAGTCATAATATTCATTAAAATCAGAAAGAAGTTCTGGAAAACTCCTCTCAAGAACCGTGAACAAGGTTTCACGAAGAAGAACAAGATTGAAGTTGGAAGACTAGAGATTTACACTTGGAATTGGTTATTCCAAGCAATTCAAGTAAGAATTCCTTAAGTTTAGCAAGTTCTTTCAAGTTTTGTTGGGTAATCTTCAAATTCAATTTCTGAGTTTTGAAGATGAGGGTAATCTAATGAATTCATACACTTAAGCTAGCTCAAATCAACACAAGAAACGAATTTCTAACAAAAAATTGTGGTTGAATCATGGTTTTGACTCTTAGCTCAAGAACCCTAGAATTTGGGGGTTTATGATCAAGTTTGATTTTCGGATGGAAATTTGTTCAATGTTGTATAATTCGTAGAAAAATCATACGCTGCCCAAATCAGGCGATTCCAGTGCCTCTGGTTTTGTCTCGATGTCTTTTTCAGTTTATCAGTTGGGGTTCAGACCTCATTCAGTCGTTTTCCAGGGTTTTGAACCCGATTTCCCTGAGTATGATTTCTGTGTCCAGTTGTGTTGTGAAATTCTTGTAAAATCGTGTGTTCACTGGATTGTTCTGAAATTTTGTGTGGAGAAGAACCTTTTCATGAGCCATACTCGACCAAAAGGGATTGACTCAGTTCATTGTTTTGGTTTGGACTTTGGTATGTGCAATCCGACCTCCACAGATTGGTTGCTGCACACCTAAGTCAACTTGTGGAATTTTTAATTCCCAAATGGTTCATATTTTAGGTCTGAAAATTTTAGTGAAAGTCCATCCTCATGTCTAATGTGTTCCATCCAAAGGGATTGATCCAATTCCATTAGGAAGCTGGGGTTCCAATGCCTTCTCTTTGACTGAACCAGAATTTTCGTTGTGCACATTGTCCTTGTTGCACGATTTTTAATTCTCAGTTGGCTTATGCTTTGAGTTTGATTTTTGGATGAGAGCTTTATCTTCATGTCTAGTGTAACTCATCCAAAAGGCTTGACTTATTTCCTTTCAGAAGTCAGGTTGTTGGACAAATCTTGTCAACTTATGCTGAGTTGTGACATAAATGTTGCTGCTCATATCCTTCATATTGTATGATTTTTAATTCTTAATTGGTTTGTCTTTTGGGTCTGAATTTCGGAGGGTAGTCTGTTAGTTATATCTAGTACGCCTATGTAAGAGGGTTTTCCTTGATTACATTTCCAAGTGGAATGGAATTGGTGATTCCTCCGTTAATCCAGATTTGTGACAGATTGCACTGTCAATCTTGTTACTTATTTTCTAAGGTCTTAGAGTGTGATTCAAGTCTCGGTACCTTCTCGAGACTTGTCATGTATTAACTAGAATGTTATGGTCAATTATTTGACCATGCGTCTTAGATATCAAAATCCAAAAATGAGTAAATAATGTGATATTAATCAATTATGATGTAGATTAAGAGGTCTTTAATTGTTACTAAGGCCTAGCTTGTATTAACTAGAATGTTAAATGAACTCCTTAGGTATTAAGGAGTAAAGTTGAAGGAAAGGAAAACACAACGGGAAGAAGTGATTCTAGTTAGACTTCTCTAACTAGACAAGGTGAGTACATGCAATATTTTTACCCATTTTGGGGTACATGGCAAGTAAGTATATCAAGATTTCTTATAAAATTTCTATATGTGAAGTTATATGCAATAGTATGATTTCTAACTTGTTTGTGAAAGTTTAATACTATATTTGAAGTATGTTTTTGGCATATGAGTCAATTATATGAAAGTATGTTTGAAATATAAGTCATATATATTTCTAAGTATGAAAAATGTTTGGATAGTATATTTTGGTTATAAACCAAATATGTTTAAAGTATGAGTACGCATATAGCCACAAGATGTTTGGAAAGTATGTTTTGTTTATAAATTATTATGTTTTCAAGTATGAATGAGCATATAGCCATAAAATATTGGAAAGTATGGTTTGACATAAAGCCTAGAATGTTATAAAGACGTGTTTAAAATACATGATTTATATGATATGAAAGTTATAAATTGGCATTTAGCCATAAAGACAGAAAGTGATGAAGTTTGACATTTAGCCACTATATATGTAAGTAATGTTCAAGTAAGCTGAAAGTATTTTGTATGACTGGTATTTGTAGCAAGCAATGTTAGTAAGGGAACCATGTTGTGTTCCACCTACCCGGGTTAGGTATGGAGTCTACTTGGGAAAAAGCCCCATCGCGAAGTAGATTTCCTAAGCAACTTCTACTGGTGAGGATTGATTTGTTCTTTCTAGCTGTAGAGACTTGGGGTATCACTTATGGTGATTAAAGCCCTAAGTATTAAAATCCAGCAAGTTTATAATACCAGTCAAATAAAAGTAAGAAAGATGCTATTTTTGCAAAGTATATTATGAAATGATTTTGAAAAGTAAAGACTTATAGTATGTTATTACTATATAGTTTTGACAAATGTGTATGTTATGAATTTTATTAAAAGGTTGGAAAAAGAAGTTAAATGTTTGAGTCTAAAACTCATGTAACTCACGAGACATTATTGTCTTACGTATTCTATGTTTTGCCATGTATTCCAGATTAAAATGCTATGCTATAATTGGATGAAGTTTAGCTGGAGTGGAGCTTGAGTTAGCTCCTATCTTGGACTCAAGGTTTAATCCTTTCTTGCTTACTATGGTTAGTTTTGGTATGGATTTGTAACACCCACTGTTTTTAAACATGTAAATTATCGGCTTTTGATAAACCGTATTTTTGTATTCATGTATTTATACGAAAAATCATAGTATTTGCAAACAGTAGAAATGGGGTGTCACAAGTCACTAACTTAGAATATGTAGTAGTTGTGGATTTAATGTTTGTAAACCCCGTTTTAGATGTTAGAAGTCCAAATTGGTCAAAAAATGCATTTTGGGATTTTGGGTGAATATTATGTGATATCGATGTTACATCCCAATTGAATGATGATAAAAGCCGATTATAAGTTATGGAAACGAGTATTAGCACTTGGTTTGGTGGGAGTGAAAGAGGGTGAAAACAGGAAAATTTTGTTAAGTGTGCTGTAAACAACATTACTTGTCGTGTAATGCCAATGGACGCGATGCGTAAAGAAGTACAATGTTATTTTAAAGAACTCATCTGAAAGTAGAATGTTTAGGCCAAGACACAACTTGTGGAGCCTTGAGGCGCGACACATAGACTGACGCAACACGTAGGTTGACCCTACGCGACACGTAGGTTACAATGACCAGTCATAATTTGAAGCCTTAAATCGAATATTTGGCTCATTTTACACCCACACCTCCGAAGAACAGCAGAGGGGATCGGTCCCCTAAGTCCATGTGAGCCTATATCGACTATAAACGAGTGGGAATTCAAGGATTTGGCTCTACATAATTGATTGTGGAAGGTAATCTCTTAACCCTCTTAACAAAATTGTGTCTAGAAGCTAGAATGTTTTAAAGGTTTCAAACCCTAACTTATACAATAATGAAATGTTGATGTATGAGAGAAGGAAGAAGTTGATAACATGTCCCTTAGATGGTTGGACTGATCATTGTGATTGTGGGATGAAATTAAGGGTTTTGCCAAAACCCCTAGATTTTGGGAAATGGTCATATAGGTGCAATTGATGTGAAACCCCTTGATAATATGGTTAAGACATATGATTGAGCCATGACTAGAAGATTATAGTCACAAGTTATTAGTGAAGGATTTGTCCTTATGATGAAAGTTGTACATATGTCTTAATCGGTTAAGACATAGGCTTGATTAAGCCATGGGATAAAGTAGATGAGTATGGTTGAATGTTTTAGAATTAATGGAAGCATTAAGCCCCATGTGTCAATGACGATTGATACTTGAGTTGTGATACTCGATACTTTCATATGGTTTTGACAGTTCTAAGGCAATAGAAGAAGCGGGTTGATAGACTGGAGACGTCTACATCATCACCAAGGTGAGTGCATGCTACAACACTATATTGGATACATGTCATTATTAATATATTTGTGTTGATGTACTATATATTAAAATGCTCAATACGTTGTAATGATCGAATAATGTGTTTTTGTTTGTATGTGGAATAATATTGTTCCAGTCTTGGAACCTAGATCTTCTAGGTTAATAATCAACGAGATTAGTGTATTGTTAGTTGGATAGAAAGTAGGTATGGACCTATATACCCTGTGAGAAAGGGGCACGAGCTGTCCATGAATCCATGACAAGGGCCGACCTTGATGGATTACAATCATAACTAGCATATGGTGGTGATAAAATATGAAGAGGGAAAATAATGTCGAGTGACATCGAACTGAATGTGGAACCTAGCTCCAAGGTTGATAGCTAATAAGATTCGTGTATAGATGAGTTAGTTCTGAGAGTGTAAGTAGGCAATCTCCCTTGTAGGGATAAAACGACGTGCCTTTACATCCACAACAAGGAATTGCCTTGGTGGATTTGGAAAAAATGCCTAGTAAAGACCATCCAGGGTGAAGGGTTGGCCTTACCTGGTGGCATTGTTATTGAGAATACCTTGCGGGAAAAAGGCACATGATGCCCATAGGTCCACGACAAGGAATTGCCTTGGTAGACTGGGACAAAAATCCCACTAAAGACCATCAAGAGTGAAGGAATGGCCTTATCTGATGGTAAATGTTCAGGATCGTGATTTGGGAATAATGGATTCTCGTGCTTGATACTCGGTAAAGAAAGGAATAATTGAATTTGTCTGTAATACGTATTTTCCATAGAGGAAGTCTTAAGTTCAAACATTGAAGATTTCAACTAAGAATTGGGAGGGGTAATGAGAGTCTACAATACAAGACATCAATATATCTTCATCGAAATGATGAACCACCAATGAAAAGGTTAGAAATATCGATTTGAGACAGATAAAAGGAAGTATTGATTATTTTTAAGAAAATAACAAGTATGCTACTTGTATTATACCTTACCAATATGGGAGCATAATTTTTTGGTCGAGTTTATTTACGATAATTCATAGTTGTTTTAATATTCTAAAAACCCTAACAAGTCTCTATAATATCGGAGATTCTTTATAACTTATTTATTAGACCCGTGACTTGAACTTATATAATTTTGTTTTATCTTATAAGAACTAGGAACCATCATTTCTTTGGAAAAACTCTTTTTCAAAGCTTGTAACTATGGAAGTTTTTGCCAAAAAAACTTGATACGGAAAAGCTCACATAATAACTAGAGGTGGCAAAAATAGACACGACACGCTAACCCGATACGACATAAACGAGTTTGGTTAAAAGATTTCAACTCGTTTAATTAAAACGGGTTGATATGACACGACACGATTTTAAACAGGTAAGGTCAGGGTTGACAGTTTCAACACGAACATGACTCGAAAATGACCCATTTATTTATATGCAAATGTTTTTCTTCTCTTTAAAATCAACATACCCAAAACTAAAATCAAAACAATATATAAAAGAACAACTTTGAGTTGAGTCATTTTGTTATGTGAAAACGGCTTAGCTGTCATTGTCAATACTTCATTTTTAGTTTTTCCTTTCTCTTATGTACTCTACAAACTCACTCGATCACTTTCTCTTCCTCGTAACCTCATTCATCCGCCTCTACAACTCCAACTCTTTCTAGGTTACCCTTTAACCTTACAATAAATTTCACCATTCTGCCTCCCAACTCATACTCTTTCTAGTTTTTCACATTTTCCTTACTACCTCAAGTCTTACTCTTTCAACATGTTTGGTTTTTCAACTTGATACAATATAACATATTTACAAGGTGTAAACCCTAAACCCGCTAACATGACACGAAAATAAACGGGTTGACATGACACGGCACAATAATTAAACCGGTCGCGTTAGAGTCAAGCTCTCTCAACCCCTTTAATATTTCGACAAGACATGAAGTCGACACGACACGTTTATCAGGTCTAATAATAACTTTTTGTAAAACTCTGATTATGGATAATTTTCATAACAACATATTACATTTCATTATTGGTGATAGTAATATGTAACCTGAAGTTTATAACTGGTATTTTATATTTAAAATAACAATGTATTAGTATTTTTTGTCGATAATAACAATATATCTATATTCTTTACAATATAATTATTTCGGAAAAAAATAATATGTGATTAACTAAATTTGTAAGCATTATACAAGTTTTAAGTTACATATTATTAAAGCAAAATAACTACACTATTTATTTATTTATTTATTTTGAACGGCACGTACACTATTAATTTAAGAACAAAAATAAAATACCAATTTATTGACATGAAAATAGACTTGTCTCGTATATTTTTGTAATAGGTTGAAGGAAGCAAAATGGGTCCCACGGTGGGTTGAAGAATAGTCCAACACCCCTCCAATCGTGAGCTTCCACCGACTTCGCAGATAGATTCGTTTTAAGGATTTAACTTTTTCACCTTGATTTATAATAAATGCTACATTGTTAAATATGTTACTGTGTACACCGTTAACAACTGTTAAGATATATCCTGTTCAAGTTTCAACAGATGAACGAGTATTTTTAATATATATATATATATATATATATATATATATATATATATATGTTTTTTAGAGTTGAATTAATTATTGAAATCAATTATAATTTTATATAAAAAATAAAATATTGATATGATAATCTATTAATGGATAGTAGATGCTTTAAAAGTTGGAACTGTATATAAACACTCAACTCGTTAATCATCTTTCAATTGAGAAAAAAAAAAAAAAAAAAAAAACTAGCTAGTCAATTTTCCGGTGAACTTATTTTTCGGTTTTGAGATTTCTATTTGAGAAAAGCAAGCTGATATATTTTACTAATTTGTTAAAACTACATTTCAATTTTGTTAACTAAGCATAAACATCCCTGGTATTAGCATACATAACTAAACCAAAATGAAACAAGTAGTAAGAAGAAATTATTATTATTAATCCACCGGAACACTTGTTGGTGCACAAGTGACCTTTTGTCAGATAGTATGAATTTTGAATTTATACCATGAGACAAACTAGATAACTATAAGCATACTTTGTTAATAAAACATTAAAATTGATTATTGCAACTTTTGTCATTATAATCATATAACAATATTCCTGATGCAAAATCCAAACACCCCCTAAGTAGATACTTCGTGTTCCTAGATAAAACTTATTTGCTCCTTGTAATAATTTAGAGAGATTTTTAATTCAAACTTTATATTTATGCATGAGCAAAATCCAGAAAAAACACAACCGTTGTTTATTTGTTTACTAATTTAAGCTTTATCTTGATTAAACCATTTTGACGGTTTAAAATAGTCATTTTCTCGGTTATCCTATTTTCATACCAATACAAAAAAACAGAAAAACATACAGACAACTGAGACAAGCACACATACAACATATATGCATTACCATCTAAAACGAATAAATATATCTAGACAAAGTGAAAAAAATATGTGGGACAAAGATGATTCAGGAGCACAACTTATGCTTTTTGGCACATGGTTTAAATAGTTTGATTGCAATCTTTTATGCTTTATTCTAAAAGCCGCCGGTTTACTTTCCGGTCCATGTTAAAACTCATTTCAGTTTTCAACTTGAATAAGTTTAGGCCAAATCGAAATTAAAAATTATAATATTAACAATGTTTGGTTCACAATTCTTGAAACCTCAAAAGTCCATTCAATTTTCAAACCTCAATAAAACGACAACGACAATTAAAAAAATATTTCATACATTCCGCATATACAAATTACAACCCAAACACCATTTCAAAGGGTTCAAATTCAATTCAATATATATCACCATTCTACACAATGTTAATCGTCATTTTTCTCACAAACATGTTTCTAACAACAATAACATCTACCATGTTTGTATCACTATCATAATAACATAAAAAGAGAAACACATGAATCATTATTTTGCTCAAATTGTACCACCTTGCTGTGATCTTTTCAACATGGAATTATGCTTTTGGCCCGCAAGATGGAATCTAAAAACTGTATCACTATTGCAAACCACGTTGCAAATTGTACAAGTCCTCACTGCATTCACAGATGCCCCACCTTCCACTACCTTCCTTCTTTTCATCTCCAATTCTTCAGGAGTTTCCGCCTTCTTCTTTTTTGGTCCTAAATTCGGATTTTTAGGGTTTTCTGGAGGTCCTATGATTGGGTTGCTTCCGGAAGTTGTGCCAATTGAAGAAGCTGCGTTTAATTTTTCTAGGTTTTTAATGTGTTTTTTACCGAGTTTATGTTTATAAAGAATATCCTTGGTGTTACACTCGATTTTACAGATTTCACACCATGCTGACTGGGCAATTTTTGTTTTTTTTGGGATTTTTTTCCATGGCCCGCGAGCTGGGATTGTTGGATTGGTCCATCTGGCATGGGTAGCAATTGAAGGTATGATGTGTTGTGAACTATCTTGAGGTATTGATCCACCCTGTAAATATTGTGACATTAGTTTGCGACCAAATTACAAGTACATTGGTTACAAAACTCGTTCACTCTACTGTATCACTAACTAATTGCTTTCGGTAATTAAATAAATTAAGATTATCGGTTCAAATGGGAAAGAGTTATGACAGGTGCAATTAGGACCATGATTATACATGGCCATTGAATAAAGATTGCACTTTAATCACGAGTTAGATCTCCTATATGCTATCTGTTTAAGAAATTTGAGCTACAGCGTACACTTTATGTGAATTTTGTTATTGATTTATTACCAACATTTTCAATCTGAAATAGTTGCTGTACTGTCGGTTCTTGGCACAAAACCAGAATCTGAAATGCTAGGAAAATTTAGAAAAGTGACACATTTCAGTTCCCAATAACACATGCCAATTTGGGTCTAAGGAAAACATTTTTGAGTTTCGAAAATTGAAATCAAATGGACTCTTGCTGTCGTCTCTTGGCACAAAATCAGAATCTAAAATACTATCGGATTTAGAATCACATTTCAGTTCCCAATAACGCATGTCAATTTAGGTCTAACAAAAAAGATTAAATTTTTCGAAAATCGAATTGAATTCTTAACTTACAGCTGCATATAGAGTGCTCACATACGGCTGAATTGACTCCTCCGCCGCCCAATTCTGCACCAACAAGTCCGATGAATAAGTAGGTGGTTGCGCCACTGCAATTGTCTGAGAGTAGGTCAGACCACTGGCGTGGTGAGCATTGTAGGCACCACCGGCGTGGTTAATGGAATATGACGGAAAATAAGTTTCAGCGCCAGGCGGATCAGGATTTATCGCTGCACTGCTATATTGCGATTCAATTTGCAAGTGGCGGTGCTGATGAAGGGGATAAGGGTTAGGGTTTTGAGAGGGGAAATGGGAATATTCGTGATGGCGATGGTGACCATAAAGATCAGACAAGGTGGAGTTTGTTGGTTGCATTTTATTTCACAGCGATCGATCTCGGTGGTTGTGGTGGTGGGGGTGGGGGTGTGTCCCGGGAGGAGGAGATCTGTCAACGCCTCAACGGAAATGCAAAGACGATGACAATTTTCTGAAATTTGGCAATAGTTTCGATGGCCAGTAAGTTACAAGAATAGTCCCTGGACTATCACATTGTCTACAGCTCTAATTATTCCTAATTCTACGATTTAAGTTATAAAACCTTAAAACCCAAAACATGAATCGGTACTTTCCGTTCGACCTGACGAATCCGTTCCGTTAGAACCCTTAGGGGGCGTTTGGTTTGTGAATTTCAAACATCAGGATTTCAAATTCAATACAATTTCAAATCCTTCAGAATTTCAAATCCTATGATTTAAAATCCCATGACCCGTTTGGTTGGATATCAAAACCTTTACGAAATTGAAAAAACAAACATTAGAACCATCAATATTAAATTGTCGTTAACCAATGTCCGAGAACCGATAACATAATAGTTGACACGAAATCTGCGGTGGAGCCAATGTCAGCGATAGGGTGGCTGGAGGTAAAGTCGGCGTTGACGGTGGGATGGTCGGAGGTGGAGACAGACGCGGTGGTGGGGTGGCTGGAGGTAGAGGTGGCATCAGGAATAGGGGCCAAAGGTGGAGGTGGCAACGGCGGTGGTGTTGTCGGAGGTTGAGGAGATAGCGTCAGTGATGGGGTGGCGGGGGTAGCGCGTTAATGGTGGTGTCGTCGGAGATGAAGGAAACAATGGTAGAGTGGCCGGAGGTGGAGGCAGTGTCGACGATGGGGTGGCTAGAGATGGAGGTGGCGACGGTGATGAGGTGGTCGGAAGTGGACGGGTCGGGTCGGTGGGAGTGGCTAGAGGTGGAAGTTGGAGATGATTTGGTTGGAGGTGGAGGCGGCGTCGGTGGCGATGAGGTGGCTGGAGATCAAGGCGGCAACGGCAGCAGTAGTGGGGTGGCTGGAGGTATGTGGGATAGCAGTGGTTGAGTTGCCGGAGTGGAGGCGTCGTCGACGAAAAAGTAGCCAGAGTTGGAGGCGGCTTCGGTAGTAGGGTGGCCGGAGGTGGAGACAGCCTCGACGGTGGGTTGAAAAGGTGGAGGTGGCATCAGTGGTGTAGTGGCCGAATGTGAAAAACAAATATTTCATTCATGGAATTCTAAATGCAAGGGGGAGTCAAGGTATTCACAAATCCTGCATTCATGGGATTTTGAATCATTTTAAAAAATCTTATCATTTTAAATTCATGCTTATTCACCAACCAAACATATTATTCTCAGGATTTAAAATGCAAATCCTGAGAAATCATGTGAACCAAACGGAGCCTTATAACAATTTATGTGGGTATTTTAGTCATAACACAAGTTAGCAATGTTATTATTATCTTTGTCAAATTCTTTTTTTAAAACAGCAAATCTATCCTACTTATACTCCTAAACTACTCATGGATCCACGTATATCTATTGCGAGACTTGAACCTTCAAGTCTAAAAAAGAGAAGGCGACGTCTTACCACTTGATCAAGAGTTCATTGCCAATTATCTTTGTTAAATCATGAGAAAACTATTGTATATGAGATCTGAACTGAAATGATTTAACACTCTAACTCCTTTACCTATATATATATATATATATATATATATATATATATATATATATATATATATATATATATATATATATATATATATATATATATATATATATATATATATTAATGATATTAGTCTTGATTTATTAATTTAGTTTGTTTGATATCGATTTATAATAATAGAGGAGATGCACAAGGTTCTAGTAACTATAAATGTATGAAACTACTTAGCTATAGTACAACACGATGAAGTTACGAGAGACGGTGCTAGAGGTGAGGTTAAGCCAGGAAGCGGTGATATCGAAGAATTAATTCAGGTTCATTCCTGAAAAGTCAATTACTAAGGGGATCCCCACCTCCTCGGACGTCTTATGGAGAAATATCAACTTCTGCATGATGCCCATTGACTTAGAGAAAGCATATGATGGCGTCTCACGTAACATGGTCTTAAGACCTAATATATTGAGTTGTATCAAGGTTATTCATGATATTTATTGTCAATCTACAACCTGCGTCCGAATGACAATTGACGACAAAGAGGGTTTACCGGTTGAAATTGGGCTTCATCAAGGATTGACTCTTAGCTCGTACATCTTCGCTTTGATTAGGATGCCATAGTGTAGGATTTTTGCCAATGACATAGTTTTGGTGGCCGAGTCTAGAATTGAGTTGAATGCTAGGCTGGCTAAATGGAAACGCTATGTAGCATCACTGTTATGACATAATACATATGATGTAATTTCAACGGGGGAGCAAAACAATAAAAGAATAGAAGTATGCATGAATGGTCATGTTTACTCCTATAGAAGCGTTTCAAGTACATGAAGTTTATGATCCATAAGGAAGTGTGTGTTAAGGATGACATTATCACGTTACACACCACAAAAAGGCACAATGGTTAAAGTGTAGGGAAATGACACTAGTTTTGTGTGACAAGAAGGTGTTGTTGAAATTAAGGGATTTTTTATATGGTGGCAAAAATGTCAACTTTGTTGATGAATCTGAATATTGACCGATTAAAAAGGAACATAAGAGGAATATAGAAGTCGTAGAAATGAGAATGTTGTGGAGGACTTGTAATAGAACATTGTCAGGTAAGATAGATTTATTGAGAGATGCATCAATCATCAAGAAAATGAAGGAATATTACGGTGTTTTGGATATATCCATAGTAGACTATTGATGGTTGTTCTCCAAAGAGTGGATACGATCACTGTTGAGGGTGTAAGGAGGAAAAGTTGCCTAAGAAGGAAGCGGGAAGATAGCATAAGGTTAAACTTGATGGAGTTAGTTATCACTGAGGACATCGCCTCATATATGAATTTGTTGGGAAGATAACCCAACGGTTATTTTATCCTTCCAACGTTCAAATCCAGCTTACATTCACGTTGCCCGCCGTTGCCTTCTCCACGCCGAGCCACGGCCACGCCACCCACGCCAGGGGGCGGTGTGCCACGTAGATCCCACGCCGGTTGCGTTGGATGTACTCCGCACAGCCTTAGCTTTATTTTCTTTGTTCGTCCTATCCTACAAGTTCTAGCCTATTTAATCATGCTTCTTATTTACTTGTCGTATTTGCTGCTAACATTAGTTGTCGGCTTACTTCTAGTAGCCCCTTTCACTATTTGTTTAGCCATTTATTGTTTACTTGCGGACACATGTCCATCGTTACATGCAAATTTATTTTAGTTTAATAGTTTCTTTTTCAGACAAACACCAATATATTCTTCATCGAGAGCTGATGTTTTGTATATGCATAGATTTTTGTAGGTATGATCCGATGTGAACGCTTACATAAATTTTAATTCTTATTTTATTCTTATTCGTATTTTTGTATCTTTATTTGTATTTGTATTTTTCTTTTGCGGAAAGTCTTCTATAGAAACAGGCTGCCTTAAGTATTATAAGGATTTTCAACTATTATACCTCCTCTTATCCTGTTTATATGCGATCAAATTAATGTTGTTGTATTTTTTTATTTTTTATTTTTTTTTGAACCGGCAAATAATACATCTATAATATATCCTAATCTAAACCACCTAATCCACCTAATCCCCTAATGGGATTTGAACCCAAGACCTCAAGGAGGCCGGGCATACTCCGGTGCTGCTGAACTACAAGTTCTTTGGCAATTAATGTTGTTGTATTAATTTGTGTTTCTCGCATGTCTTTAAAGTCATATTCAATTTAAAAATTAAAACACTACTTAAGACACTAAATTAGGGTAACCAATAACAACTTGTCAAGCCAATGACCTCTTGACTAAGTGGAAAGTCGTCGTCCTCTAACATTGAGGTTGAGGATTCAATCCCCACTAGGGAGAATAGATGAATTAGAGTAGGAGTAGGAGTAGGAGTAGAATAGATTTGCCGGTTCAAAACAAAAAACAAAAAAAAAACAACTTGTCAAATTTCATATGATTTGATATATATATATATATATATATATATATATATATATATATATATATATATATATATATATATATATATATATATATATATATATATATATATATATTTATAACCGAGGAAGCCACCCGACCCGTCCTTTGGACGACCCGACTGACCCAACCTCGGGGCAACATGAACACCCGGTAAACTCATGTGCCAGACAACCCACCCTTTGGGTGTACCAGTGGCCATCCCTAATTGAAATCGGAGAGAGTCGAACCCTTGACCTCTCCTATGGAAATGTGGGAAAGCTACCAACTCGGCCATCAGGAGATGGTTTTGATATATTACTTTTGATTATAATACAAGTTCGATAAGAAAACAAATTTACATAAAATATAAATTGATAAATCTCTTATTAAGACTTTTAAATTATAAATATCTTATTTGTGAAAAATAACATTAGTTACTTACAGATATTTTCTAAAAATAAATTCTTTTTTATTGAACTAATTTTAATTTATAAAGCAAAGACACCCTAGAGATTCAAGCATGAGAAATTAAGAACTCTTGTACTAAAGTTGCAAGTTTTACTACATTAAATCAACTTTTTACTCAAACTCAATTAGAAAAATAGTAAACTGTATTTAGCAGATGATGAGAGGAGCATTTAGCAGACCATGGAGAACATTTAGCAGTTTCGGAAGCCTTGGGGAGCATTTAGCAGATGATGAGAGGAGTTAGGAGATGTCAATGGCCATCTGCTAAATACTTGGCTATTTTGAGGAATATGTCTTAATTTGTGCTGTTTTGAGAAAAACACTTATGAGATTAGGCTATTTTAGTCTTTTTCTCTATTTTTGACGTGTCAAAGTTTGAATCTTAGACATCTTGTATGAAAATTTTCACCTCAACCAACTAAGTTGTTATCACCGCAGGGGCAGCTCTTTAGGTTCTGTCAAAGTGGTATTGCAATATTTTAAAATTTAATAATTATAATAGAAGTCTATATTTATTTTAAATACCAATTTTTGTTGACTATTAATTGTTTTCATCAAATATCAGTATTTTGAACCCTAAAACATAATCAATTTCACGACAAATGAAAACACCGAAGATTTGGATCGCAATGGTACATAACTACATATAAAGGAATTGTTATGTCATATTATGAGAGGGCAATTCGGTCAATTAGTTCGATTTATACCGCA
Organism: Cichorium intybus; assembly: GCA_023525715.1. NCBI lineage: Eukaryota > Viridiplantae > Streptophyta > Magnoliopsida > Asterales > Asteraceae > Cichorium > Cichorium intybus. The sequence goes on from CM042014.1 coordinate 28,086,007, forward strand.
CGGTAAATATATGTAAACTAAACGATTGTGAAGTCGAGTCATATGTGAAATTGCAACCAAAGAGATCTGTGTCTCCGGCGGTGTAATAGTCACCGGAGCTAAAGACCAGATACGAGATCACGAGAGAAGGAACAATTCCTCTTCGAATCACAATCGCACAGTAGAATTCCTCTTAAATTGCAATCGTTTTCGCGCGCATATTTGTATAAAGAAGAACAGAATTATGATGCCAGGAAATTACACAAGCATTGATAACCAGAATGCCGCCGGATCTGTTCCGGTACGTCTCTTCCTCTTCTTCAATTGCATATTATCATCTATTCACATAATCGAAACCTAAACTTAGATTGATGTCTCAGCCTGTTACAGATCCGCCCGGACAAGTCTCCGTCAAATTTAACGGTAATGTGCGACAACCCTTAGTATTACTTCGCAGCGGTTTTATCTAATCAGAATTGTAAAAAAAAAAAAAAAAAAAAAAAAAAATCGTTTCTAGCTGTATCATTTCGTAAGAAATCAGTAAGTTTTTCATTGCAGAGTCAACACTCCAAACGTTTCCACCTTCTGCACCAGCGAAGATCTCCGGCGGTTCTGGACCACCTCGTGATGCTGATGGTATGTACAAAATTTAAATCTCAATGAATCAACCTTGGTTTGGTCTTTCTCCCTTTCATTTGGACGACCATGTTGATTTAGCTTTCATGTGAGGTGTGTCATATTTGTTCCAACTTCCAATGGTGTGATTAAGCGTAGAGTTTATAATTACCTTAAATCTTGCAAATCAGAAGATGAGACTACAGTTTGAAATCCTACTCTACTTTTGATTTTAGAAGCTCAATAAGTGTTATTATCAAGTCTAATTTAGTTTTCCTTATAGGTTTACCTTTTTAATGTTGCATATTTTCTTGAAAACAATCCTTTGTGAATCATTGGTTGAATTTAAATTAATGGAATATAGTCGCAATGATGTATTCCCTGATTTGTATAAAAAGAATTTGTTGGAGATGTTTCATTTGTGTAATTGTACTTTGGTCTCTTTGTTTGCTACTTATTGATGTGTATGTACAGTTACGTTCTCAAAGCCAATGTCTGGTTCATCAGAACAACAACAAGCTCCTGGTTGGCTTAAGATATTCACAGTCGCTGCTTACCAGCCCTACTTTGATGTTGACACATCTGATATCTTGGACAGGATTAAAGATTCTTTCTTTCCCTTCAAAGGGACCTTCAATCAGAAAACTGCTACCAGCCCGGACTTGTAAGTCGAGCCTCGGTACATCTAAATAGTCGTCAATTTCATTTGTAAACAAGGATGAAAAAACCATGCATAAACATTTCGTTTTTATTATCATGTCCTTGCAGGTATGGGCCATTTTGGATATGCACCACCTTAATCTTTGTATCGGCTTCAATTGGGACATGTGTCACTTATATTGCTCGAAAGCTACATAATTTGGAATGGGACTATGATATTCATCTGTTGACTTGGTCAGCTACCGTGTTGTATGGCTATGTTATTGTTGTCCCTATTAGTTTGTATATAATTCTCAAGTACTTATCAGTGCCTTTGCGCCTTGCTCAACTACTCTGCCTCTATGGCTACTCCCTGTTTATCTTCATCCCCGCAGTGGTAAGCACCACACTAATTTTTCAAACTTGTTTGATACAAGTACAAATTATTATTAAACGATTATTCGTGTTCAATTGCAGTTTCTGTCTATTATTCCAGTGGAAGCATTCAGGTGGGTTGTAACGGGTGTTGCGGGATTCATGTCTGCAATGTTTGTGGCATCGAATCTTCGTAGTCACATAGCTTCAGCAGGCGAAAGCTGGATTTGGATTGTTTCTGGAATTTTCCTGTTGCAGCTGGCTCTCTCCATTGTACTTAAGGTCTATTTGTTCAGCGTAAGTACATAGTTTTGTTTTAATAAATAGAAATTAGCGTCAATAATTAGGTCATGAAAAATACATATCTTTTTCGTGACAGAATTTTGAGTTTCCGATTAGTTGTGGTTGGTTGATAAGAGTCGTTTGTTTTGGTTGTCATTATTTAAGAAAATTCAATAGCCAAACATTTATACAACACCATGATGCATTAACAAAATAACAACTAGTTGAACAAAATGGGTCATATTAAGGTTGAAAAATGTAACAATATCACCGGATACAAAGTAGAAGAAACTGAACATAAAGCTTAGTAAACATATATGGCAACCGACCCAAATGGAAGTTTTTTTTCACTACCGGGAACAAATATAAGAATAAAAGAACTGACCAGCCAAAAATAGTGAAGAACTGAACTGACTAGTGCTCTCAGGTTCCTTAGCAAGCCAAATTGTTTGTTTAGACCAAAGCAGGCATGTCCTTGAGCCAGGCATCAAGTGGCTTACCAATCGAGTAAACAATAAAACCAATTTCCCTCAGTTTCTCACTGTCAACCACATTTCTCCCATCAAACACAAAAGCCGGTTTCTGCATGTTGTCGTATATTTTCTGGAAATCAAGATTTTTGAACTCATCCCACTCAGTCAAAATACAGACACCATGGGCATCCTTGGTGGCTTCATAAGCATCCCAAACAACACCTACTTGCTTCACAGTGGTGGGGCTCATTGGCTGGAGATGAAGAGGATGGTCCCAGTCAAACTTCTTCATGGAAAGGTCCCTTTGGATCTGATCCTCAGTGACTTGTGGATCATAGATACTCAACAAAGCCTTGTCGCCTAACAAACCCTTGCAAACATCAATGGCTGGGGTTTCACGGGTGTCACCTGTGTCCTTCTTGAATGCGAATCCAAGTATGGCAATCTTCTTGTTAGACACAGTGTTGAACATAGACGCCACAACACGGTTCACGAAACGTGTCTTTTGGTAGTCGTTAATCTTAATCACTTGTTTCCAGTATTCCGCCACTTCAGGAAGACCATTGCATTCACAGATATACACCAAGTTCAAAATATCCTTCTGGAAGCAAGAACCGCCAAACCCAACACTCGCGTTCAAAAACTTGGGACCGATTCTAGTGTCCTTCCCGACCGCATACGCCACCTGGCTAACATTCGCACCAGTGGCTTCACAAAGCGCTGACATGGCATTAACGGAAGAGATTCTTTGGGCCAGGAACGCGTTGGCAGCGAGTTTCGACAGCTCAGCAGACCATAAGTTTGTTGTGATGATGTTTTCTTCCGGGACCCAGTTAGCGTACACGTCCTTCAAAGCTTTGATTGCTTTCTCGCCTCCTGGGGTTTCCCGACCTCCGATTAAAACCCTGTCTGGGTTAAAAAGGTCTTGAATTGCGGTTCCCTCAGCAAGAAACTCCGGGTTTGAAAGAATCTGGAAGTTGATTCCCTTGCTGTTGTGTGTCAGAATCTTTTCAATTGCTTCAGCGGTTTTGACAGGGACGGTTGATTTTTCGACCACAATTTTGTCTGATTTTGACACGTCAGCAATCATGCGGGCAGCACTTTCCCAGTATGTGAGATCGGCGGCTTTACCAGCACCAAGACCGCGGGTCTTTGTTGGGGTGTTGACCGAGACGAAGACTATGTCAGCCTCACACACGTGCTTCTCTACATCAGTGCTGAAGAAGAGGTTCTTGCCTCTTCGCTGCTTCACGACCTCATCAAGGCCTGGCTCGTAGATTGGGAGCTGGTCACTGTTCCAGGCTGTTATGCGAGGTACAGAAATGTCAACTACTGCAACTTCGATATCAGGGCATTTGAGTGCTATGACAGCCATGGTGGGGCCACCAACATAACCAGCTCCAATGCAGCAGATCTTCACCATTTTGTTGTGTTCCTGTAGATCAGGATTCCGGATAAGCATCAAGTCGCATATAATTATAAAGTTGATGAAAATTAACTTTTGACTTGGTTTACATTATCGCATGTCATGGAAGAAATTCTATTTCGTGTTAACTTCTAGCATCATGGAACTTATCAAAAGATGCACAAACAAGTAACAATCCAACAGGCAGCATTGCTATTCTTTTCTAAACAAGAGATCGACAAAATGCCAAAAAGATCTATCCAGATTTGCATGTGTGAGGATCATCTGAGACAAGCTACTCAGGATTTTGCAGTTCTCAACGCCTACTTTATCTAACCACGTATCCTAGACACCGATCAAACATGAAATCTTCTAATGGACGCAACTAACATGAAATCAAAGATGTGTATGACGAATTTAAAAGCAGAGATTTGTTATATGTAATGAAGTCGACTGGTTAACAAAATAATAGTCCAGTGCGAGCTTGGTATACTTTAATAAAAACTGGACATCTTTGCCTGATTTTAGGTAAAAGTTTAGATCTGCTTCAGATATAAGCAACTAAAAGAATTGCTAATACGATCTAGTATGAACTCGAGAGGCTCAAGCATTCTAATTAAATTACGATGAAAAATCCTTGATCTCGTCAATTAAACAATACACACAGCACAGATCTATAAGGAACACTTACGATTCATAACCGACAACCTAAAATTCAGCTCACTAACGAATAGGAACTTAAATATCTTCTTTGAACACTTAATAAACCAAATGTAAATGGATCTGATCACACAAATATATAGCAATTGACCGCACATTTAACGAGTAAACCAATAGATCGGTTCATTTAGGTCAATAACAACGCAGTTCGTGTCAATAACACTAAAAATCGCAGAGCAAACACAATATCGAATCGAGTTAAAACACAATCATGGATCGGAAATGTTACCAGTTAGATCCGCGATCACAGGCTGTGCTTCCTTGAAATAACGGGGAGATCTGTTATGTGTAATACGAAACATAGAAAGCGGGGACATGTATATATAATCGTTGAAAATATAAAATCTGCCCCTTAGGTTTTCGATGAATGACAGTTTATCGCCCTCTGATAACCCTTTTGTTTCTAACTCGTTTGCCATGATGTGGACAGCTCAACGCGTCCACCTACACGCATTTGGCAGAAGAAGGACAGGGAGAAGTGAAAGAGTAAAAATAATTTCTGCTTTTCGAAATTCTCCTCCAAAGTTGTTTTTGAACATTTCGGCCCGCAAAGTTTTATTATACGTCATTTCGACCCGATAAACCTCATCAAAAGTGATTAAACAAATCCCTTTATCATCTTTCTATTTCCATAAAGGTGCTATTTAATTGTGGTTCATTGTGTAAGATAAAACTTTAGTCTTCTTAATTTGATTTAAAAACATAACTAACTAGAATTCTAAAAGTCTATGTCCTGAATTTTGATTCGTTTTGTTTGTTTGCATTGCGTCATGTTGGTTTGATAATTAGTTAATATTTATCATTAAAAAGTTTGGTTTATACAAAACAATTTCATATTAAAATAAATCTAAATGAACTACCATATCTCATTAGCACTTGTAATTACAGGACCGGTACAAACAATTTTGGGGCACGAGAAGAAAAAAGGTCCATCAAAGACAAAAATATAGTCAAACAATTTATAAATACATATTTTCTAGCGTTTTTCATTAATAATAGTTTTAAAAATACAAATAGCTACACTAAAGACAAAGATTCGCCAATTAAGATATATCTTCTAGCTTTTTAGATGCAAAAAAGTTAATAACATAATCAAGATCGATTTTGTCCAACATACTTTTCTTTATACATACTATAGCCAAATCATTCAACATTTCCTATGACATCGATAAACTTAAGTAATTCTTTAGTAACTTCAACTTTGAAAAACTTATTTGTGTTGATGATACAGAGACAAGAATTGTTAGTAATATTCTATAGGCAATAAAATTATTCGGGTAATAGTCAGAAGCCTAAACAAATTCCAAAATTTCAACCGTGGACACTATATTATTAGACAAAGCCATTTGCAACACTTTTATTTCAGAAAAAAATATCATTTGAATCCGTATCAGAGAAATATTAGTAGCAAATGACTTAATACCAAGTAAAAATTCCAAAATATCAATAACACTAACTAAACTTTCTGCTCCACTCTTTGATTTTGGGTCATGATCCATATAATTTTAGCAAATTCAATCTTATTTGATGAGCCTGAAATCTAATAGTTTTGCCACTTTTAATCTTACGCTCCCAAAGAGTATTAGATAAATATTTTATGGTTAAAGTTGAAACATTATCTAACAACAATTTCCATCTTTTAGGTAAACTAAAAGATAATGTATATATGTGTTGCACAACTCCAAAAAATAAAATGACTTTAACACATGAAAGTATAATATCACTAAGCATAAGGTTAATACTATGACAAACACATGACATATATAAAATATTAGGGTTAATTTAAACTAATCGTTTTTTAACACCTTCATGTTTTTCTTTCATATTAGAACATTTGTCATAACATTGGCCCCATATATCATTCATATTAAGATTTAGCAATTTAATGCATCTAATAATTCATTGAAATGTCTCAACTCCGAAGTATAATCTATTTTTAAAAATTATAAAAAATACCCAACAAATTGTATATTGTTAAAAGACGAATATAAACATATATATTACATAGGACACAAAAATTTGGTCCCCTAAAACGATGGGCCATGAGCAGTCGTCCGTGTCGCCCACCGTCTGAATCAGACCAACATGTAAAACGTCAATACATTATTAATATTAACTATGACAATGTTGAACATACGAGTCTATTGGTTTATGATTTAATTACCTAATTATTAACACATGAGATTAAATGTAGTCTATAGACAAGTGGTTTTTTCCATAATACTAAAGTTTTGTTTCAATGTTGTGCCAATACAACAATTTTAAGAATTTGCTGAGCATAGCCGTGAAAACAAATGCTCAACTTGAACAAATAAAGGCATAAAGAAATACATATTTCACTTTGGGGCTTGTATGCAAACTAACCACTATTTGAAGGATGCAAAAATTAAATTACAAAAGAGTCAAACCCATAGTTTTAGAATACTTGATTCTTTTGTATTTTATGATAAATTTATATCAATGTAGTTTCCATTAATTAATCGCATAACTTGTGCACAACGCATGGAACAAATGATCAACTTCATTTATTCAACTAGATTTTTAGATGAAATTCCATAAAACCATTAATGGTTCGTAATTCTCATATATATTTTATAATTGGTTTAATCTAAATAGTTGTATAGTTTCCATCACTCTCTCTCCTTCAAAATACACATACCATACTCGCCAAACTTATATTGATTCTTTTATCGATCCAAATTTTATTATTTGTTTACTAAATATCTAGTTTCTTCAAACTTAAGTCTCAAACTAATAACCTATTACTTGATTTTGATTGTTTGACCAACCCACAAATCATTGACATGATGGAATGAATCCTTCCTATTTTCTCAGTGGGGTCAACTATTTCAATGGTTTTAAACACACTTAAATAGCTTATCATTTTGTATACATCTAAAGAAAGCTTCGTAATCGAGTTTGCACCCTTCCATAGCTCATTTGTTCCCTTTGTGAATGCTGTTAATTATTAAAGCTTTCACGACCTCATCTAGTTCATATCCGTTTTTTAACAGTATGCAACGAACATTTGGTTTATTGACTTGCCAAAAATGACCCTAAACAATCGAGTTCATCATTTTGTTCTAATATTGTTAACAAACAATTGATAAATAAACGACTCATATATTGTGTAGATATTATTTTAAATCGAATGTGAACCAATGTTCTCCGATATGTTGAATTAATTACTATGAAATATTAGGGTGTAAAGTTGTACTTATGTGCGCAAAAAGTAATTTGGCGCACGATACTTGCAAAACTATAACCGTAGGGGCCAAAATTGTAATTTACTTCATAAAATAACACCATTTGACCTAGAATATTAACATTCCCAACGCGTTTTTGACGGCAACGTTTCACCGCTGTCAACCACAACCGGCTTCCGTGCAGCACCTTCCTTGACGGTGCTAACGTGGATCCTCACTATTTACTGGACCATTGGCCTTAAAACCCAAGTAGATTTGTGATTTGGTCATGGACTTTCTAATAAAGGAGGTTATGACTTATGTCAAGTAGGGATGAGCAAAACCGAACCCTGAAACCAAGAAACCAACAAAAACCGACAAAACAGAAACCGAAAAACCGAAACCAAAACGGAAACCGGTGGTGCGGGTTTGCTTTTTTAAAAACCGAAACTGTCGGTTTCGGTTTCGGTTTTTCTTGTCAAAACCGACCCACAAGAACCGAACCGACCCAATTATGTAGAAACCGACCCACATGAACCGAACCGACCCATAAATTAAAGAAGGAAATTCTTCATTTGTGCTTGATACAAAACAAGATAGATGATGAATTTATGTAAATATTTTTGTGCTTCGAAGGAATCTATGTTGAACGTGAGTGATCAGTGATTACTGTTCTTAGAATTCCTAAATTCCATCCAATTCAAAACTTCAATCCATTTAGTTCTAATATAAGAAAGGTTATCCAAGTCAGAAGCAATCGGTTGTTAGTGCACTTGTGGAAAGGTCTCGGAAGCAATCATACCCAATACTAGATTTTAAAGATCCCGATTGATCATCAGGATTCCATTCCAGGATCCATGTCTGTGACTCTTTTTGATATATTTTGAGACTCGATCTAATCTCTTCTGTAAGCTTCTGAATGATAGCCATCATAATGAATGCTTATATTGTTAGAGTGTATAAGATTGGATACCATTACAATGAAACAAGGGGGTATATATAATACCCGTACAACAGTTAACTAATACAAAACCCATACTATAATAAACTATAACTAAACCCATGCTAACTAACAACCCATACTATACTGTCTAACATTCCTCGCTGGCAACTGTCTTCATCTCTATCTCCGTCTTCATGTTCAGTTTGAACTTCCGCTTAAAGACTCCCGTTCCAACTGCGGGGGACGGAGGTGGTGGCGGCGGCGGTGGTATATATAATACCCGTACAACAGTTAACTAATACAAAACCCATACTATAATAAACTATAACTAAACCCATGCTAACTAACAACCCATACTATACTGTCTAACATTCCTCGCTGGCAACTGTCTTCATCTCTATCTCTGTCTAACATGAAGACGGAGGTGGTGGCGGCGGCGGCACTGGTTGTGGTCAGAAGAAGAGATGAGAGAAGAATAAGTGTCGGCTAGGTTAAGAGCATGGCTCTGATACCATGTTAGAGTGTATAAGATTGGATACCATTACAATGAAACAAGGGGGTATATATAATACCCGTACAACAGTTAACTAATACAAAACCCATACTATAATAAACTATAACTAAACCCATGCTAACTAACAACCCATACTATACTGTCTAACATATATTTTGGAGCATGATGAATGAAAAAAGATTTTGACTCGTTAGGATTCCATTCCAGGTTGGGAATATCATCATCTAAATATTATATATTTTTTGCTTCATTAATCTTGATTACAGGCTTATGTTTGGAGTTGGTTTCATCTTTACACTGCTAAATACCAACTTTTTAGTAAATAAATGGAAAATTTAAACTTTAAACTTGGTTGTTTTCAAACTTTTAGCAATGTACTTTTGAATTGTGAGTTGGTTTGATGTTAAAATTGGTGTATTTGATTTTTATGTATTTTTTAAGATTTGCTGGAAAATGGGTTCAAAACCGACCCACGGGTTTAAACCCAAAACCCACGAAACCATGGGTTCAAACCGAAACCGACCCAAAACCAAATGAAAAAACCGAAACCGAAACCGTCCAGAAACCGAAACCGACGGTTTGTAAAAACCAGAAACCGAACTGATCGGTTTGGGTTCGGTTTTTGGTCTAAAACCGACCCAAACCGACCAATGTTCATCCCTAATGTGAAGTAAATGAAAAAGTCTAGGGAGTCCATTTTCAGATTTGGAAAAATATGCCAACCAGTTGAAAGTGTACCGACTTATTTTTGCTTTAGATAAATTTCATTCCGACCAATTTTTTATATAATATATAAATATTGTGTTTAAACTATATGTTTTTTTTAACGGTGGCATAAGATTAAATAAAAGACTAGCAAAACCCTAGCAAAAATTACAAAGAAGTAATAATTACATTAGGATTAGACACTCAATCACTCCAAGAAATCCTAAGCGTACAAAACCTAGCGCAAACCCAAAGAAACGATTGTGATTGAATAAAATCTCACAAAGCCAATGCCACGGAACAGCCATATAGAGATATATAGGTTATTTTTTAAATAAAACATAAACTACACCACGGAACAGCCAACGCCAAATTCATCTTGGGTGATCTCCAATATCGCTATTACAAAGTAGAGGGCATATCATTCTATAAAAGCCAAATCCACCTCTCATCAAACATGAGTTACATTTCTGAATTTTCCATGAAACAGGTTAATTTAAGGTCATCTTACCACTCAACCATTCTCATGTGTTTTTTTTTTTTTTTTTTTTTTTTTGCTTGTTTTAAGACCAAATGGTACGGGTACATTGCACACGATGGGTTCCTATGTGGTTCAATAAACCCATCTTGGAGACGCGTGAGAACGGCATATAGCGCTTAAAGAAGTAGCCGTTGGCTTAAAAAAGAATTCCTTTCTTTTTACCCTATATATACATATACCTCACATACAAAAAATACACACACAATATATACACTTCCAACTTCTACATATATTCATATGGAGCACGATTTGAATTCAATGTCATCTGACTCCTCGGCAGATGAATGTTTTTCACGGCAATGATGCAAGTCACAAGCATTATTGCAAATGAAGGCGAAAGTTCGGTCAAACAACGTAGAATAAAGGCAAAAAATAAAAACCGCGAAAAAGGGCACATGCTTTTTATTCGAGAATGCTTTTCTGACAATTGCGTGTATGACGACAAAAATTCCAAACGCCGATTTTGTTTGAGCAGAGACATGTTCCTACGTATTGCACGCGACTTAGAGAATAACTACGAATTCTTCCAATTGAGATACGACGGTCGAGGCAAAAGAGGATTCTCGCCATATAAAAAATGTGGAGTTACTCTTCGTGTTATGGGTTATGACATTTCTTTTGATGTAATCGACGATTACTTGAGGATGTCCGTACGGGAAAGTATGTATTTGTTTTGTGAATATATTATTAAGCTTTACAGTCATATCTATTTGCGGAAACCTACACCTAACGATGTCGAAGAATTATATGTGACACATCACGCGGCACACGGTCTAGTACCGGGTATGTTTGGAAGCATCGATTGTACGCATTGGGATTGGAAAATTTTCCCAAACGCGTGGAAAGGTCAATATACACGTGGTGATCATGGCAAAGCTTCACTAATACTAGAAGTCGTGGCCTCATAGGATTTATGGATTTGACATCCATACTTCGGAGTTCCATGGTCGAACAACATCATAAATCTTCTAGATGCGTCGCCATTATTTAACGATATCCTACACGGCAAGTCGGCCGACGTTCCATTTGTAGTGAACGGATCAGAGTCCCCACGTGGGTATTTACTTACTGACGATATATATCATAATTATTCTATATTTGTAAAGGCGTACCAACATCCGGTTGACGAGAAACGAGTACTATTCACGAAAGTTCAAGAGTCGGCACGGAAAGATGTGGAACATGCATTCGGTGTCATAAAAAATGGCATATAGTGAACAACCCAACACGAGCATGGAGTCTCGAGAACATACACAAAGTAATGTACAGTTGTATCATATTACACAATATGATCATTGAAGAAATGGCCGGACTATTTGCACGTATAAACCTCATCATATGATACAGATGCCTCAACAATTTGTATCCGGTAGAGAACAATATTTTGCGAGATTACTAGAAATACGAAATGAGGAAAAGAATGTTAATCTTTGACACGATTTGACCGAGCATGTCTACGCTAATCAATACGACGAAACCGATGACGCTAATTAGGTTTTTTTAATGTAGCGTTTTGTTTTAAATAATAATGTTTTGTTTTATTTAATTTAATGTTTAATTTTATTTTAGAAAAAAGAAAATTTAAATGATGACGTGGAAATTAAAATGAGTGTTAGGCTGTCTTGCATTTACTGGGGTGTGTCCTATGACGTGTGGCTGACCTGGCAGCTGTCCTGGGAATTCCCTGCACCCTATAACCTTAGTGAAAAGACCTTTGGTCTAGCGGTAGGGGTGGCAATTCTCGACACGACCCGCGACACGACACGAACCTGACACGAAAATAAACGGGTTTGGGTTGAGATTTTTGACCCGCCAACTCGCCAAACCGTTTATTATGGGGGTCGTGTTCGGGTCAGTAGTTGGTTTTGCGGGTTGACCCGCTAACCTATATATATATATATATATATATATATATATATATATATATATATATATATATATATATATATATATATATACACACATATTTTAATATTTTTTTTTTCAATAAAAATAAAAAAATAAAGCTGAAAATAACCCACCAACCCGCATATGACCCGCCAACCTGGTTATGACCTGCCAACCCATAAATCATCAACCCGTTTATGACCCGCCAACTCGTATTTGACCCACCAACCTGAAACTGACCCACCAACCCGTATAATTAAACAGGTTACGCGGGTCGTGTCCGGGTTACATGCTAACCCGCCAACCCGAATATTTATATGGGTCGTATTTGGGTTGGCTTTTCTAACCCACCAACCTGCTACCCGCCAACCCGAACCCGACCCAATTGCCACCCCTATCTAGCGGTATGGTGAGTTTCCCTCCCTCTTTGATGTTGAGGATTCTAGTCTTGTTATGACCATAGGTGGAGAATATAAGAGTAGATAAAAAAAGAACCTTATTCTATTACATTTCCAACTGTGCCCCATTACTTCTAGCAATTCTAAGTAATTCACTAGCTTAAAATTCAATCAAAATTAACTCCCAAGGAATTGGTAATTGTCACAATTCATCAATTTTCACACTACTTAAACTAGAATTGAGAATTGTACTTTAATTTCCGGTATACCTTAATTTTTTACTTAAGAAGTTTTCATCTTGGTCAAAGGGCTTCTAGCCCAGCGGCATCATGTGTTGCATTTCCTTCATGAGGTTGAAGGTTCAAGTCTCGTTGAAGACATAGGTGGTATTAAGGTGTAGTTTAGGAGTAGGAGTAGGATAGTTTACCGTTAAAAAAAAAGTTTTCATCTTGAATTATTAACTTCATTTATTCACATACACCAGGTTCAACAATTAATTAACCATTGAATACAAATGGTAAAATCATAATTAAGATCAAAACCTATAACATTTTTGTGGAACGGCCAAATTATATTAACTTAATAACAAAAACTAGAAAAAAAAATTACAGGCTGTAAAGCCAACAAAATTAATTTTTCATTTTTTCTTCTTTAAATCCTTCAACATAATTATATATATATATATATATATATATATATATATATATATATATATATATATATATATATATATATATATATATATATATATATATATATATATATATGGGAGGGTTCCATTGAGAATGAAAATAATGTTGAAAACGTGAGAATGAATCTGGGCCACTATATGCGCCAGCGCTGACGTGCGTCGCTCCACGACGACGAGCTGGGTTTTTTTCGTATATGATTTATTCATATATGAATGGGTATATTAATATATGATTATTCATATAATCATATATGAATAAACATATATAAATATACATATATGGTTGTGGTGGTCGGAATGGTGGTAGAGGGTGGCGTTGATGATGGTGATGGCGACAGAGGGTGGCGATGATGGTGGTGATGGTGGCGACGGTGTTCATGGGGTGGTGGTGTTGGTGGAGGTGGGTGGTGGTGTCGGCGGTGATGGAGGTGGTAGTGGTGGCGGTGGGTGGTGGTAGCGATGGTGGAGGTGGTGGTAAAGGTGGTAGCGGTGGTGGTGGGGGAGGTGGCGGCGTTGGCAGTAGCGGTGGTGGTGGTTGGTGGCGGTGGCGTTGGGGGAGGTGGCGGCGGCAACGGTGGTGGTAGAGATGGTGGCGACGGTCGTGGTAGAGATGGTGGCGACAGCGGTGGTGGTGGCGGCGACGACGGTGGTGGTGGTAACGAAGGTGGTGCAGGTGGAAGTGGTTGTGAAAATCATATGTGAATAATAATATATATCTCGTCGTTAAAGCGTCAACGCTCCGACGGCGTCAAAACATTAGAGCGGCAAGAAAAAAATATGTGGTTGAGATTCATTCTCGCATTCTCAACATAATTTTCATTCTCAATGGAACCTACTTATATATATATATATATATATATATATATATATATATATATATATATATATATATATATATATATATATATATATATATGTGTGTGTGTGTGTGTGTGTGTTTTTTTGTGTTTTATAGCTTCAAAACTAAGATTGAAAGTAGTTGAGTGAAATCTAAGTCTCAATTATATAAAGCATATTCATATAAATAAGAAAAGATCTATATTTTCTGATTTTTACTCGAAAATGTAAGGTTAATAATGAGAAATTAATTTTAATGGTTTCTTCTTATTGAATATTTGTTTAATATACCCGTATCTCGAAGTGTTACAGTATAAAATCAATCCTCGTGGTTTTTTGATAATCGTGTATTACTTTCTTAGCACCCAAAGATAATTAGTCGGGACCTTCCTACATGGCTACTTTCAATCTTTCAACATAAAAATTACAAATATAAAGGAAGTAAGGAATGTACGAACTACGTAGAATCGGTAGTGAAGGACCTGAAGATGCTATATTTGCTAATGCTTGCTCCTGGGCTTGATCATATAGATTTTAAACAGTTGTTGGGGTAGTTTTGTCATTATAGATTTCTCAGCGTACTAAGTGATCCTTTTGATATTTTACCGTCCTACGTGCGTGTCGGTGATGATGGAATTCGCTTTCCTCCTGTCAAGTGTGTATGGCAGGTGTAATAGAATATACCTTAATAAATTATGATCAATTTTACGACATATTTTTCTATTAAATTACATAACTTTTTTTGGAAACGGCGCGGGAGTCGAACACCTTGTGACGGGTTTTCAAACGTCCCTCATTGTTTGACACTCCAAAGTGTCAACCCCTCACCTCACCTCACCTGGGAAAATCCCCCACAGGGGCTATTACATAACTTAATTAACTAAATATATAAATCTATATATATCTATTACTACTTATAAAGCAAACTTGTTAAATTTTTAAGAGGTACAATTTTTTTTGCACAGAATACATATATAAAGCACATATTTACAACTTTTTCTGCACAATTTACAAACATTTAATACTACCTATGTTCTTAATTTTTAAGACGTCCAAATTTATAAACACAATGTACATATTCTAATGCATAAAAGATATAAAAAAAACAAGATAAACAGGAACTAAAATTTGTTCCCATATTTCCAAATTATCTGGGATTGCGAGGATATCTCGCCCAAATCTCGCAACCCTAACCTCTACAATCTTATATCCCCTCTTTCATCCCGTATCTCCAACAATACAAATCGGTGCTCCTTCTCCTCTCTACCCCACAGCCACCGCACCACCGGTACACCATATCGCAGTAGCCGCCCTTACATAATAATGGTCTAGCCTCATCCTCTTCCACCAATCATCGCTAATCTTTCTATCTGTCCGGCGACCGGTGTGTCCCTACGCGACTTTAGCAACGACGACAACCAACCCCCGACGTTTCTTAGTTCTCGATTATCTGGTATGCTTCTCCATCTTAGTGTATAAAAAAAGGCCTATCAATTTGATTGCTTCAATTTGTGTGTCGTTGGTATACAGGAAAAAGCTCCACTCCGGTAGATTGCATACCGTTATTTGTCGATGTGGTCAAAAACAGCATTGCAACAGACGCTACCTCAACAGCGGTCGCCTTACAATGTGTATATATTGTAACTATTATGGTTGTGCTGTAGGTCAAACGTGTTATTTTTATTGGGTTTATTGACCGTCAAACGATTTTGTCCGTTCAATCTTCGAATATCATTATTTTGTATTTTTAGGTTCTGATGTTTTAATTAAGTTGATATTGCTACATGATCTATTGCAGATATGATGGTGTAATGGTGTTTGTATGCAGATATGATGGCAGCTTCTCAGGCCCAGAGTAAAGGGTTTGCCTTCTCCTTTTCAATCTTTTCTTTTTGCCTTGAAACAATTGTAAATACATATAATAGTTACTTTGAAACAATTGTAAATACATTTAATAGTTACTGATATAATATTTGCTTTCTATTTTTTCTATCTTTGGTTCCTTTGTAAATGACGGGCGTGTTCGGCACGCAGCTTTTGAAAGCTTTTGAGAGCGTTAAGCTTTTAGCTTTTAAGAAACTGCTCAAAAAAAATGTAAAAGCTTCGTTCGGCAGTAGAAGCGTTTAGCTTTTAATTTAAACCAAAAGCTTTTAATCTAAACGCTATTTCAAATAGCTTTGAACAAAAAGCTCCATAGAATTATAAAAAAAATTACTAAATTATCCTTAAAAGTATAACCTACATATCACAAGTGAATTCATCTACCCTAATTACGCTCTTTACTTCATCAACGTATTGCCGTTCTTCAAATCGTTGCCGGAAAATTCCTCATCGACCAGGTAAATATTCTTATCATATTTATGTATTAAATTTGTCGTTAACATGCGTTAGTATTTGTGATATCTATATTGTTTTTTATTGGTTGAAAGTGTTGGAATAGAGATACGTCAAGAAATTAGGAATAGTGTATAACATAACTCAAATCAGTTCACATACATATATTAAAGTGATGCAGTAAAAATCTTTGTTTTGTTGAAAGTGTTTGAAATAGAGATACGTCAAGAAATTGGGAATAACGTATAGCATAACTCAATATAGTTCACATATATATATATATATATATATATATATATATATATATATATATATATATATATATATATATATATATATATATATATATATATATATATATATATTAAAGTGATAGCAATAAAAATCTGTGAACTTGCATCGTAACTCAGATTTGCATCTGTATAAAATCTCACGGCTACAAATTTTGTCTATAAAACATAGTTTTATATTGGCATTGATTATTAGACCGCAGTGGTTGAATTATTAGTCTGTGATGAATTTGTGTGATATTGGCATTGATTTGCATATGTATTGACGATACTTTACAATCCCATTGAACTCAGGTATATAGATAGCCTCGAATAATGATAATGCAAAAAAAAGTATGATTGGCCTGATAAGTCTGTGATGATTTTGTATGATATCCTAAAAAAATATATTATGAAGAATGGTCGTACTTCTCAAATTAAATGGCAAGATCTTCAGTCCGTTTTTGAAAAAGACGCCCACACCAAGTTAAATAGCTACAAAACTTTAAAGAACAAGTATGATGGAATGAAAAAAGACTATAATATTTGGAAGTCGTTAAAAAATGGGGAGACGGGTCTAGGTTGGAATGAAAGTACACGACAACTAAATTGTTCGGATGAATGGTGGAACAAAAAAATTAAGGTAATAAATTTAAATATTTTTTACTAATAGCTACTTTTGTTGTTATCTTGAAAACTAATAGTAAAGTATTATAATATATAGGAAAACCCAAATGTTAAGGGAATTCGAAAAAAACAACCTTCTTTTGAACTACAAGAAGCATGGGATCATATATTTGGGGATGCACTTGCGAGTGGTGCAGATTGTGTGGCGCCATCCATGGATCTGACTACTTTCAATGATACGCCTCATGTGATACTTGATGATGAAAATACGTCGAATGGTGACGATGTAGCATCACGAGATCATGTAGAAACTGGTGATTACACTTTCTCCGCACATCACCCTCAAGACTCTTCTCATTTGGATCACTTAGAAAATGAAGACGGTGTTTTCTATTCAAATCTCATGAACTTTGCTAGCGACGTCTTGTCACCGAACAATATTGGGGGGTCTAATCAGTCTAGAAAGAGTTCTAAAGAAAATCATAAACTTAAACCTATGCAAATGAAACGTAAAAAGAGAGAGTCGGCTGGAGTTGCAATGTTTAAGGACTTTATAACTCAACAAAATGTTACTCAAAAACGTACTCTAGAATTATTAGAATCGGATGCTTCTCCTGTTAATCAAAGTCGTGATTTTAGTATAAGTGAAGCTGTAAGTTTGATTAATCGGATGGTCGATGATGGAATAATGACAAAAGGGAGCGATTTGTGGTGCTTTGCAATGACTTTATTCGAATATGCGGTGAAACGAGAATTGTTTTTAAGTCTCCCAGACGATGTCGGTAGATTGGCATGGCTGAATTATAAGAATAGTGCAGGCAATTAAATTTCTTTGTTTATAGTTGTCAATGATTTGTTATTATGAGACTAGTTTTTATTTGTTTAGGTCGTTATTTGGATATTTTTATATTTCAATTTTTAATGCTACATCTTTCATTTATGATGCCTTGTGTTCTAACTAATTTACCGATTATATAATTTCTACATATTTTATGCTTATCATAATCATCTTGAATAGGTGTATGCACCTGAATGGATATTGAAAGAAAGAAGAGAAGAAGGAAACTTTATTGTGTAAAAGTATTCTTGGATTCATGCTCGGCAAGTGCTCTAGCTTCTGGATACTTTTTTTAAGTATATGTACAAGGAACCTTGTATGACATCCCCTCAAACTGGGGAGGCTTGGATGAATGAAATTCTAAATGGTCATCCTATTCGATGTGTTAATGCATTTAGAATGGATCGGGATGTATCCTTCAAACTATCTGAAGAACTTGAAGTAAAATATGGATTGAAGTCAAGTGAAAAAATGTCGATTGTTGAAAAATTGGGGATTTTTTTTATACACTCTTGCAATAGGTGTGTCCAATAGAGATGTTGGAGAGCGATTTCAACGATCGGGAAATACGATTAGTAGAACATTTCATGAAGTTTTAGAGGCAATAACTTCTAGAAGCAAAGGTTTCAAGGGTCTAGCACGTGACATTATACGACCGAAAGATCCAACCTTCCAATTTATACCATCTCAAATCAGGAATGATAAAAGATACATGCCGTATTTTAAGGTATTTGAATTTAGATGTTTCTTCTAACTTTTTAAACCATACTACATTATTATTACTTATTTTGGAATTGCATTTAGGATTGCATTGGATGTATTGATGGTACACATATAGTGGCATGCATACCTGAAACTCAACAGTTGCGCTATATTGGTAGAAAAGGAGTACCGACATTTAATGTAATGGCAACTTGTGATTTTGATATGTGTTTTACATTTGCATCTGTTGGATGGGAGGGGTCTGCACATGATACATGTGTTTTTCTTCATGCGATTAACACACCATCAATGAATTTCCCAAAACCACCCGAAGGTAAATTATCATAATTATAACTATTATTTCTTATTATTATATAAATGACATTCTGACTTTCTTTCTTCACCATTTAAATAGGTAAATACTATTTGGTTGATAAAGGTTATCCAGATAGAAATGGATATATGGTTCCATATTCCAAAACAAGATACCATCACTCTCTATTTGATAATGAGCCTCCAACTCATATGCAAGAAGCTTTCAATCGTTCTCATTCATCACTGCGAAGTCATATTGAAAGATCATTTGGAGTCTTGAAGAATAGATGGAAAATACTCAATAGAATGCCCAGTGTGCAAACTCAAATTGACATTATTATGGCCACATTTTCTTTGCATAACTACGTTCGCTGTAACTCTGAGGAGGATATGATTTTTAAGTTTTTTGAAGAACATCCAGATTGCATACCACATGATGAACTTCGTGATGCTCGTGGTAGTGACACAAGTAATGAAGACTTTTATGAAGGATCTAACACTATGAAGTGTGCCCGTAATGATATTGCTACTTTAATATGGAATGCTCGACGTCGATGACTTTACTACTAGACTTTTTATGTTGCCACATGAATTATAATTTTTGTAATAGAACATAGTTATGGAACTTTTAAAATTTTATAGGTGTAGTTTAGACAATTAAATTTTCATCATTATGTTTTAGTTTTATATTTTAAAAAGATGTCCTTTTATGTAATTTAACATATTTCAAAAGCTTACAGCTATTTTTACCGAACACTGATATAGAAATAAAAGTTACAGCTTCCCGCTACCGGCTACCGCCTACCAGCTAACCGCTAACCGCTACCCGCTACCAGCTACCAGCTAATTTTGCCAAACACGCCCGACATGTATCATGATTTTTGCTTTATCCCCATCCCTTAATAACCCCAAGTTGCATCAACCAAAGACAGATCATAACATTCTACTTTCAACTTTTTATTTATTAGGACATTTTACTTTGGTATTTAAATGGGTAAAAATACTAATGATTTTCCGGAAAACCGGTTTAATTTCTGATTGTGAATCAGATGTGGACGTCAAAAGGAGCATTGATGAGGCAGGCCCATCCACTGTCCATAAGAAGTGCTTGTCAGTATAGAATTTTTTCTTTTAAAGGTGGAGTTTCTTTTTTTTCTTTTGTTGGATCTATGATTCTTTTAAGGGTTTAACATACAATATTATGTGAAATTGCTAAAAGAGCCATTGTGTTAAAGATGGCATGGGTTTCTAGCAGATTTGATGGATAATAGCACTATCATCTATCTCTTTGCTCTCTCCACACCTGACCACCTCAGGAAGATAGATGCACTGCCATATCTCTCTCTCTCTCTCTCTCTCTCTCTCTCTCTCTCTCTCTCTCTCTCTCTCTCTCGATCTATCGTTGGTTTGTGATACTTTATAGTTGAGATAAGTAAGCACATGAAACTCTTTTCATCATTATGATTACTTTATTGACATAATTTTGTTGTGCGGTAATGCAAAGCTTTGTTAAGGTACAAAAGAATCTTAACATATCAATTATAACATTGCCATGATGTCATAGGATTGGACCGGTACAAATTTGATCCAACTTTATATTTATGTAGAAAAGTTGCCATCAAAGTTGAAGGCAACATGAGGAAAATGAGAAACAACCACCTTATTCACCAGTCATATGAGGCAAAGGAGAAACAACCACCATATACAAAATAGTTTACAGTGTTTAGAAGGTAAATGACTATTGAAATAATTTACAGTAGAGAAGGCAAATGACTATTGATGTACCTAGAGCTTCATGGGTGTCTTTGTATGTATTTAACTATATCATATTCAGGGGCGGACATAGGGGGTGGCTGGGGTAGCAAGTGCTACCCCTCAAATTTTTTGGTATATATAGTGCAAAATTTTTGGAAATTTTTTTATCGTAGTGTAAATTTTTCGGTGTACTACCCCTAAACTATTGTGTGCTACCATTGAGATTTTGTTCTGCGTCCGCCAGTGATCATATTCATAATTTTTATATGTTAAGAGTGATGAATTTTATAAGATTGGAGTTAAATCATATTTTATTAGATAACTAATATGTTAAATTTTTTATGTAACAATCATCATGACACGTGGTTGAGTGATATGTTAGGATCTGTGCCTCTCAAACATAGACATGAAATTAATGTATTAACTCATTAAATTCTTTTTCAATTTTCAAGATAAGCATATAATCGCTGGTTATGGGGAAGGAGAGGGATGTCGTATGTAATTCAATAGAGATGGTGAACGAGTACAAGACTATCGCTGAAAATGAATGAGGGTTTTTGGTTTCATACTTTGGAACCAAAAAGTTGAGGGCATGAAGGAAACTGAGTAACTATTCGTGAATCGTGAGTGCTACTGTCAGTTAAAACAACAAGATAGATATCTTATTAGAATATCTCGGCAGGAGAAAATATTTTTAAACCATTGTTATGATTTTTATTAGCATATATTGGTGGGATAAACTAATCATAAAACTGCCGGTATGATTTTTTTTCAACAATCGTGATTGTGTATGCAATTGAACGTACCACTAAGAACCAAGCCAACAATAATATCGTAGGTAAATTTAGTGAAATCATTTATTTATTAAAACTTCCTCCCCCGCCGCATTGCGCGGGTACACCACTAGTATATATATATATATATATATATATATATATATATATATATATATATATATATATATATATATATATATATACTAGTTGTAAGACCCGTGTATTACACGGGATGATACAAAAAAATTATTAATTAAGAATATCTAAACATTAATATTTTACATAAAAAATTTGTTTGTGTATCGTGACATCTTGCTTTTGATTTTTACTATTACGACTTTGTATTTTGATAAATATAATTGATTATGAGAATGTCACCGGTATTAAATTCAAATTCACTATTATGATTGTAATCGTTCTTTAAAATATTATGACGTCAATTGTCTCTCTATTGTCTTCCAAATCTTTCTACACATTAAAAAATAATATAATATTAAAAAACAATTAATTTTGAAATTGAATGATAACAATTAATTTTGAAATTGAATGATAATTAAACCGATCATTAAAGAGTTAGAAACGTTTCAAACAAATTAGTTTTTTTTAAGAAATCTAAAATTATGAGAAAATGACATGTGGCAAATTCAATGAGAAGATGACATGTGGCTTTGAGTTACTTATTTATTAGGATAAGATATATATATATATATATATATATATATATATAGGGTCGAGATCATGAGAGAACCTAAAAAACCCTAGGAACTTTTTTTCTGCACAATATTTTTCAAAAAAAATTGGATTTTAAAACGTCTAAGAGATTTTTAAACCCTAAACCAAACACTAAACTCTAAACACTAAACCCTAAACTCTAAACCCTAAACCCTAAACCCATATGAAAAAAAAATTAAAAAAATGATTTTTTTTGAAATTTTTTTTTGAAATCTTCTAAACCCTAAACCCTAAATCCTAAACCCTAAACCTTAAACGCTAAACCCTAAACCCATATGAAAAAAAAAATTAAAAAAATTATTTTTTTTTGAAATTTTTTTTTGAAATCTTCTAGATGCATCATAACAAAAATTTTGGTATATTTTTTTTTGAAAAATATTGTGTAGAAAAAAAGTTCATAAAATGGGTTATTAGGTTCCTAGGCTTTTTTAGGTTCTCAATTGAACTTTACTATATATATATATACTAGGTTATAAACCCGTGTATTACACGGTTTGATTAATTAAAAACTTATATAATAAAAAATATTTTATTTAATCATACAATTTGATATAAAAAGAGTTGGTGTTTTAATACATTAAGCAATGTTGTTTTTGCTTAACTCATTAAGTCATTATGTCCATATTAAGCCAAAAAGAAACAACCATATATAATTATCCATATTAAATGCTTAGTCGATTAAGTCCATAACACATAATATATTTGGAAAGTATTATTTTATTATGTGTGTGTGTTTAGAAGAAATGTAATTTACGGTAAGCTGTCGAAGGATGTTATATAAGTTTGTTAGTTTATAGATACAGAATAATAGATAGTACGTTACCAAGGATATTATATGACTTTTATCGAAACACAATAAGAGAAGTGTAATATGAATTATGTCATAACATGAAATTTTTTATTTAACTTCTAATTTTATATTATTTATCTAAAATTCATCAATATATATATATATATATATATATATATATATATATATATATATATATATATATATATATATATATATATATATATATATATATATATATATATATATATATATATATATATATATATATATATATATCGTTACAAAAAAATTGACACAAAATTGATACATATTTATGAAATCCAATATAGTTTATTACTCTTTATTGATGTATTTGGTGGCATATTAAATTATATAATAACTCCGAACAACAAAATCAAAGGAAAGGTAGTTCCGTTAATGTAATCACAAACTCATAAATATATAACTCCAACCTTAAACTTATAAATATGTAATTCCAAACAAAAAGTCAAAAGGAAAAGTCATATAAATGCATATATCCATTACAGGTTAGAACAACATTTAAAGAAATAAAGGGCTGGAAATCATCAACCCATATTTTGTGCTTTTTAAGGTCACATACACTGCCTGTTGTCTGACCTCGCCAAAAGGCCCCTTTCCAATCACGGTGAGTAGCTCAAAACATCAGCCCACATTTGTGATTTTTAAGGTGCACATTTTGTGCATTCTCTCTACAATTAGACGGTTTTTAGTCAACTAAAAGTTTCATTTCTACAAAGATTAAAGGTTCATATATTTAATTTCCAAAGATTCATCCTTAAACCAACAGGTCAAAGAGAAATGGCAAGTCAAAGTTTATCATAACTTTCAAGCATGAAGAAACCTATTTTCATCCAAGTAAGAAACTACTTGCCCAGCCATGTCACATGGCGTGGGACAAATTCTGTCATTAATCTTAATCTGCAAAAACAAAAATAAATAGTTAGGGTTCAATTTTACACAAAACACACACAAATACACAAAATTGACAAAAACAGTCACCGCAAATAAAATGCAAACGCACCTCACAGTTCAAAGGCGGTTCATAAGGATCATCAATGCCAGGAAAGCCTACAATACCTCAAAATTATATGAATGAGTTTCTAATTTCACAATTCTAAATAAAAAATAACACCCACGATAGATTTTTTATAAATTTGGTAAAAAAAATTCCTATCTTTATTCTTTCCAGCTCGTGCAAGTTTGTAAAGGCCTTTAGGGTCTGTTTTTTCACACACTTCAAGAGCCATGTTCATGAAAACCTGTAATCATAACAATAAATTTAGCTTCTTTTTTTTCTACAAACACACACTAATTCACATAAAAACACATAGTAAGATTTAAAAAGCATTGCCTCTATAAAATTTGCATCTGTCAACATTGCACAACATGCATCACGATCCTTTCTATAAGGAGATATCAGACCGGCTATACAGATTAAACCGGCATCTGCAAACAGCTTTGCTACTTCTCCTGGAAAATTATTAAATTGAACTTAATAATAACCGCTATATCTCAATTATATAAATAATTGGTTTATTTTAAATACATACCTACACGATGAATGTTCTCAGTTCTATCTTCAGGTGGAAAACCAAGATTTTCATGATTGTTGAAACATGATAAAAACATATATATCTCAAAAGAAGGCTGTCAAAGTAATATGATCAAGCCGAGTTTCAAGTAATCAACCAAAAACATCGTTGTTTAGCTTAAATAAACCACCAACTATTCTGGATAAACATAGAAATTTTATTAAAAATTTTAATGAATCCAATACCTGATGCTGGAGTAGGTAAATACATAAATCCAAATCCAACCTAAATGGAACCCAAATCAAACCGTAGAACATAATACATGTGTTTGAGCAAGAGAAAATGAAAATATAAATGAAACCCAAATAGGAGCCAAATCATACACGAATCAAATAGTAACTTTGTTTAAATCAGAGATCAAACCCTTGCTCCATTAGTCTTCCAACATAATAAAAAGAGGGTGCAGTGAATGTAGCGATGGAGAGTCTGTTGCAGAGTTTTTTATATGTAGGTTTACATACAGATATAGATTACCTTATCGTTTGCGTTAATTGTTATAACGTCTCCATGGTGAAGAGAGAGGAGGAGACGCACGATTTTGAAGAAAACAGTGTTAGCATCGTATCCCCAAACATACGTAACTTCCTTATTTCTTGCCTAGCTAATGAATTTAAAATCTGAAAGATAATAGATTGCTGATTTATTGGGATTTCAAGAGATGGAAAACCTTTTGTGTTGTCCAACCATACTCGAGCACTCTGATTTCAATACTAATTAATTGAATCTGCAAATACAAAGACAAAATCAAAAGAAATGTCTATGTTGATAATTTGCTAACTCTATAAACCTTCAAACTTTTGATTAGTATGCACTTTCGAATGGTTGAAAATTAGGGTTTACTAATTTCTTAGTTCCAGAATCGAGGACTCATATTATTACAGCATGAAACACAATATATCTACAAAAGAGGCAAAACTACTAACCATATGATCAACAATCACAAATTCAAAGTACGAAAGTGATGACGACGATAACGATATGAGACCGCTGTTCCATCGCCGCCCGTATTGAAATAAACACA
This sequence comes from Cichorium intybus, assembly GCA_023525715.1. Taxonomy (NCBI): domain Eukaryota; kingdom Viridiplantae; phylum Streptophyta; class Magnoliopsida; order Asterales; family Asteraceae; genus Cichorium; species Cichorium intybus. Next base: position 28,111,971 of record CM042014.1, read on the forward strand.
AAAAATCGAACGTACCACCACTGAATTGTTCAACAACCGACAAAGCATCAATTGTAGAGAAGAATAAGGGATTGCAAAGATGGAATTCAAATCTTTAAAGGGGAAAATTGAATCTACATGGGAATGGACTGAGATTTAGGAGGTGCGGCGAATTTGGGGGAGAAGTTTGGGATTTAGTTGCTGATAAATCGGCTTCTGGCATTTAATAACATTAACTTCGATTAATTTTGGAAAAATCAAATGTAAAACTCTATTAAAAAAACACGTGGCAAATATGCCTTAAAAAGATGCCATGTGGCATATTATGCTTTGCTTTATTAGAATAGATATATATATATATATATATATATATATATATATATATATATATATATATATATATATATATATATATATATATATATATATATATATATATATATATATATATATATATATATATATATATATATATATATATATATATATATATATATATATAGTAAAGTTCAATTGAGAACCTAAAAAAGCCTAGGAACCTAATAACCCATTTTATGAACTTTTTTTTTACACAATATTTTTCAAAAAAAAATATACCAAAATTTTTGTTATGATGCATCTAGAAGATTTCAAAAAAAAATTTCAAAAAAAAAATCATTTTTTTAATTTTTTTTTTCATATGGGTTTAGGGTTTAGGGTTTAGGTTTAGGTATAGGGTTTAGGGTTTAAGGTTTAGGGTTTAGGGTTTAGGGTTTAGTTTTAGGGTTTAGGGTTTAGAAATCTATTAGACACTTTAAATAAAAAAATTGGATGCAAAAAAAAACATTTTTTTTATTTTTTTTCATTAGGGTTTAGGGTTTAGGGTTTAGGGTTTAGAAATCTATTAGACGCTTTAAATAAAAAAATTGGATGCAATTTTTTTTTTAAATATTGTGTAGAAAAAAAGTTCCTAGGTTCCTAGGTTTTTTTAGGTTCTCTCATGATCTCGACCCTATATATATATATATATATATATATATATATATATATATATATATATATATATATATATATATATATATATATATATATATATATATATATATTGTAAAAGAAGTAAAAATATTTGCACCAAACTGTATTACTCGTCTCGATTTAACATAATACAATGTTAACCAGGTATATAATTTAATGAAATTTTTTGGATTTAACAGTCCATCAACTGGAAAGTTGCGTTAATGACATATACATAATACATGTATCGATCGTTTCATAGGCATGTATAAAAAGAAAAGGTTCATATATAATAATTGTATTAATTTAATATGAATGAAATATATCAAGGGACCACAAGCGTTGCTACAAGTTCTTATTGAGTGGTTGTAAGGAGTTCAAGAGTCATATATGTACCTTCACATTCAAGTCATAAATGTCAACTTTGAAAGCCTATGTTTAACATGATTATGTCATGCTGAAAGAATTGTTTCTTGTGGGAATACATTTATGTAGCAAGTAGCAACTATTATTTTCATACAAAACATACCAAAAAATATTCAATTTTCTTTTACAATATTGCAATTACAAAAGAATCATATCCATTTGTATAACAAAAGATCAATACAAAGTTCTTTACAACATGTATTGATATAACTAAACTATGTTAGTAGCATACGACAAATCTTACTAGCAACAAGTTAAAGAATTTTAAGAAATGTTATAATTGAGTCTGATAGCTTTAAGTTTAACACTTGAGGAATTGGGAAATTGTGTTAAAACAAGAGGTTTCCGCCAAAATTACGTGAGTGTCCATTTTAGGAACGCGACGCGTTACTAAAGTATGTTGCCAAATTGAGTATAAAATTTTAAAGGAGGTTGCTATATCCTGTTACGCGATGCCTAACTTAAGAAGTACAAGTCCATATGTCGTTGCAAAGGCAACGCCTCCAGGCACACAACACGACATGTTACATGTCTAAAAGCACAACGTTAAAAGAAACTCATAAGGTATGTGATGCATCCATGGGATAATGCGACCTACCCCTTGTATCAAGACAATGATGCTAAGAAGCAATCTCATAGAATACACTATGCGTAAAGAAAGGATCACACGTAGCGTTGAGGAACGTGACACTGGACAACTGTAACGATTTTAAGCAGTCCAGTTGAGGAATGATTGTTTGACGGGTCACCGTATAACCTGACGAAAATCAAAGAAATTAAGCTAGTTTCTCCCCAAAAATCAGATTATTTCTCTTTCAAAGCTCTCTAGTCATGTTTATGTGTTTTAGTGAAAGTAGTGTATGTGAATGAAGGTTGGTGATTCACGAAATGATTCAAAGGGTCTTCAAGTCCAAGCTTTCTAGTACAAGGTAATTACTTGCTAACTTTTATTTAAGTAAATACTATCATATGTATAAGGTTATATGAAATTTGTGATGAGATTTTATGAATTGAAAATGGTTCAATTGTTTGAAGCATATTATGATAAACATAGCATGTTATTAGATGAGTGAAGATGATGACAAGTTGTTAGAATGTAAATCATGATACGTTTGATAATTGGCCTTGAACTAATGAGATAACATTTAGGTTATGTTATGTTCAATATATAAGCAATGTTGGCTAACAACTTATTCATGAATGATAGGTAGTTATTATAATAACATGATAAGATGTTTGAAACAAGAATAAGACATCTCCACTTCAAATATCATGTTAGATGAGAATTCTAAAGATGAGACAAGTAGTAGTTTAGCTTTCTAGGAATATTGTTTGTGTACATACTCATAAGTGACCCCAATCCCATTCTATTTACAATTTCTCTCTATGCAAGTGTTAAACTTTTAACAGCCACACCCATCTTTATCCATGTCATTCTTGAGTTCAATCTTTTTTTAACCCAAGTGGATATGTTTTATCCATTGTTCTTTGTATACCTTTTCTTTTTCTTTTTTTTCTTATTCTTTTTGGATGTGCTTTCTATTTTATTGATAAAATTTTTACCTTCATCTCTCCCTATTTTCACCTCTTATAACTTGGTGCATCATCAAATTTTCTTTATATATATATATATATATATATATATATATATATATATATATATATATATATATATATATATAAAGAAATGATCAATTGAGGACTAAATAAAGGTTGAGGATGATCGAGAACAAGATGCACTGTAGTATGAGGATGATATATAGGTGTTGCCACAATAATTGATACAATGAGTGTCGTGAAATTGGTGACATCGCTTCTGAATAACTTAGATTCCATATTATAACACCCCATTTTAAATTTATAAAGAATATAATTGCAGGTAATTATAAATAATTTAGGAAAACGTTTAGTGTAAACTTTTGTACTTAAGGGACTAGTAGGGTACTTGGGGAAAACAATGGAAACTATATAATGCTCTCCTCCTCCATTAAGCCCTAATCTCCCATCTTTCCTCTCAAAGTCGGTTATCCCAAATTTTATTCTCGCTTTTCTTGACCTAGTTGTAGTGTTCGGACGATCCCCGAATATTAAACCATTGGATTATCATGATTTTTGGACTGAAGCTTCATGAGATACATACTCAAGTTCTGAATGGAAGGATTTTGATTTCAAAGTCTAGAAGTCGAGATATAGGCTCCCGATCAGAACTAAAGATTTGATGTAAAATCATTGTTCCCGTCCTATCTTTGAAAAATCATAATAAATCCTAGAAATATTGTTTTGAGGTGAGGCCAGTGGCCAAAGAACCATGTATGAGTCTATTTTTTGTCACTAGATGAACTTTAAGCCTGATTTGGACTCTAGATGTGGTGAAATTTCATCTTCTGCAGACTGGTTCGGAGTTGATAGAATTGATATGTCAACTTGGAAAAATCATAATAAACTTTAGGAAATTGATATAGAGATGTGCTTGGTATCCATGGAAAGCTAAAAGAGAGTAATTGTCTATAAAGTTAAAACCTCTTTATGGAAATGCTTTTAAGTTAGGTAAAAATGGGTGTGAAGAGAGGGTTGTTCAGTGGGTAAAAATGAAAAGAATGCTAGGAAAACTATATTTTGGATTGGAGTTTATATAAGGGCACCAAGTGAGTAATTAGCCATATTTTTATAGGTTGAAGGGTATATTGAATTGTGCTTGTTGTGTTGCTCGTACCTAGTTTATTGAAGTATTAGGTGAGTTTCACTTCTATACGTGTGATGATGTGTGATGTATGTAAGTGCTTGTATGATTGTATGCGAAGTATGTATTGGTGGTTTCCATGAGGGATCGTGCAACAAAAAATGGTTGTTTGTACTTACAGTCCTTGCAGGAGATTGTGTATAGTCAATGTCATAGAAAAAAATAGCACACTGACAGTCCTTGTGTGGTCCCTCAATGTTATTAACACACTATAACTCTTCAAAACAAACTTAGAGACTTGGTTATATGAAACAATAACCAACACACTTCATACGATTCATAAAACACTTCTTTTTCTACAATGAACAACTCAACCACAACACAGTTCATCATAAGAATCAATAAGCAACTACTCACCTGATGTTGGGTCAGTATGTGGAACTCCCGAACCGCGTGTATCGTGCTCCTGTCTAGCTTTGGCTGTATCACAACAGCCCAAGTCAATACTCAAACATTCAAAACAATCTCAATAACACCCAACTCATAAGAATCAAGAAATTGGAAGATGGAAAGGAGTTACAAACAAAAGATAACAACACTATCTTAGTTGTAGCTCCAAATCTCTTCAATTCTACTCAAACAACCATAAAATGCAAAATCAACACATTCTTATATAAGGGTTAGGATTAGGACTCTCTTTTGTACTCTAATCCAAGAAAACTTACTCCAACGCATACTAGTTGCAGGTGATTCATCAACACCACCTGGAACTAACTCAATCTAAGCAAAACGACAATCAATTCGAAGCTAGAACGAGGGATATTACCTTATAAATGCAAGATAATGGTTCCTAACTTCAATTATCAAGTTATAGCCTCCAATTTTCAACCTTAGGGGTTTATGGGTGTTTTTTCTAGGGCTTTTAGAGAGAAAACACGAGTGTATCACTTTTCCAGATAAAGGAGAAAACCCATATAAAAAGTCACCCTGCAACATTAGCGTTGCTAAAGCTAAATATTAGCGGCGCTAATATGGCCAGACCCAAGGTACTTTCACTCAACTTGAAAACTCAGCTTATAACTCAACTTGAGCTGACCTAGGTCAGCTCAAGCTGACCCAATTCCTTTTAAACTTTAAAATCTAGCAACTTACTTTCAATTGGTGTTAATATCTCATAGTTTATACACTCCCGAAACTCTTCGAATCACACTTTCACTGAGAATCTTCGTTAATGGGAATGGTTGTCGGAGGTGCCATAATGGTTGGATTTCCAAGAACAACCATAAATTCACTGAGAATCTTCGTTCTAGACCAGTTCTGGACCGATTTACCCATTGTTAATTCTCACTTCATCGAGAATCTTCGTTCCTCTTCATGGAACCACTTGACAGGATCGACTGCGTTTCAGCCGACTCTCGTGATCGCCAATTGCAGGCTCACAAGTAGCATTCCGCCATGGCTTAACAGCTTCACATTGAATGAATTTATGGTCTATGTGAATCTAATGGAACCTTAAGGATTGTTCTATTTCTCATCTTCGTAGCCACCATATTAGTTCCCGAAAGAACACAACCCTCAATTCATAGCTAAATCGATCTCCATTTAATAATCAACTCTTAAAATTGGATTTGTATGTAGCCATTTCGATTGAATTTTTGGGAAATTAGGTCACTGGTTTGATGTATTGGAGGAGGACGATGATGAGAAATTGGGGAAACCTAACCGCATGATTTCAATTCCAGGAGCGGAAAAGCAAGTGGTGATATAACATGTCAAGCCTCCGCATGTCTGTTTGTTGGTGCGGTAGTAGTAGTGGTAGCTTATGATGGTGGTGAACATAGAGAAGAGAACTTTGCCCCAAAAGAACTATTGCAAATTTGGTACCTTAACATGAAAAGACTAAATTGCCCTCGCGTGCAAAGAACGTGGTGCAGAAAACGGCAGTCATGTTACGGCTGTTAGACCTAGGAACCAAAATAACACTAAAACAATGAAAAAAGAACCATTTATGCGAATAAAAAAGAATTAGACTTTAACTAAAGAAAATTACACACCACATTTACTCAATCTCTAAAGTTTTGTCTTTTTTTTTTTATGTGTAATTTTGTCCAGCTTTTATGTCTCAGGACAGTGGGCTTCATATTCAGATTAGACAAAATTAAGATCCCAAGTCCCAACTAACCGGCTAATTGGGTTGTCCAGCCAAACCCAAAATATAATACGACACGGTATCGAACCGACCCATTAATGACTGGCAATTAGATTATTAGATCCGAACACATCCCATGAAACCAAAACTAAGAAAAACTAGCCGTTATAACGAGCGCCCCTCCAAACGTTCATATCTTTCTTATATTCCTTTTTCAACATTCATGATCGCCCAACAACCGAACCCGTTTTTTATTCTTTCTCTCCCGTTGTACAACCATCACTTTCCCATTTTCCGGCGACTTTAAGATGGAAATGAAAGATACCGCCGGAGCAGTGACGCTCACACCGTCCAAATCAAAGCCGTCACATAAGTCAAAATTGCCGGAGAATGCCAACCCTAACGTAACCAGTCCTGATCCCAAAGCATCAAAATCTCCACTAATTAAATCGGCGACTAAAACTCAGAAATCTGGGTTGAAGAAACCTAACCCGGTTGCGTCACCTTCTCCGAGGAACAAGATTCGGGATAGGAAATTCGTGGTGGCAAAGAAGAATTCGAAGAGAGATAAACCTAAAACCCCCGCATCTTTCAATTGTAAGTGCAAAGCTAGTTCTAACTCGAAAAAGTGTTTGTGTGTTGCTTATGAGACTCTTAGGGCTTCTCAAGAGGGGTTCTTTAATATCGGAAGTGCAAACCCTGGTTTACCTAGGAGTAAAGTTGAAGAAGAAGAAGCAGAGAAGGATCAGACCAAAACCATGAATGAAAACCCTAACTTGGACGAATTCGAAGAAAAACTAGGGGAAGGTGAGGTTGTCGAGGCATCTAATGTAACAGTCAGTGCAAAAGTTAAAAGGAGAAGGGATAAATTTCTAGCAGTAGCAAGACAGAGCATTCCTGAAGATGGATGCGGAAGAGTGATGCATCTTGTCAAGGCATTCGAAACTGCTCTGACGTTACCCAAATCCAAAACGGAAACCGATGATGAAGAACAGAATGAGGAAATTGAAGATGACACCAGAAAAGTTCCGAAATGGGAATTGCCGGGGTTAAGACCCAGGGCTCCGGTGACTGAATTCTCTTCTCCGGATCTTTTTCTCACCCCGGAGAGCTTGGGATTGGATTCACGCAGTTCTTCTTCTTCATCGGGAAGGTTAGCCATCCTTGAACTTCACTGATTTACTAAAAACACAGCTTTACATTTTCATTCACTGTTCTTTAGATTTGGTTCTGAACGAGTTCTTTGTAAATTTCAGCGTTTCAAACAGGAATTCTTGTGGTGGGAGACGTAGCAGACGAAATGTATGTTGCCGTTCTTTTATGTCTTCTCCAAAACGAAAATAGACATCATTTTTAATCATGAAATTGAGTTCTAACATTAATTTGGTCAATCATGTAGAGTTCTGAATCCTCTGCAACTTTCGGTGGTACTCGGGGGAAGAGAAGGACACTTAAGGCCACTCCTCTACAACCCTTCAAGCTCAAAACCGAGGTTAGTATTTATAATCACTTGCGATCATGTCTGTTCATATTAAACTGCTGTTAGTAATATTTTTTGCATACTTATAAAAAAATCATAAACAGCAAAGAGGAAAATCCAAGCAAGAAGAGTTCATGAAGAAAGTACAGGAGATGACAATTGAACAGGAAAAACAGAGAATTCCCGTTGCCAAAGGTCTCCCATGGACAACAGATGAACCAGAGGTAAGCTTTTAGACATAATCGTACAAGTTTTTTCAGTTATCTCACGATTGTGGACTTGCGTAAATTTCAGTGTTTGACAAAACCTCCAGTTAAAGAAAGTACCAGGCCAGTTGATTTAGTGTTACGCAGTGACATGAGGGCCATGGAGCGAGCTGAGTTTGACCAACAAGTGCAAGAAAAACTTTCATTCATTGAACAATTCAAACTGGAAAGAGAAAGACAACAAAAGGTAGATTTTTTACTAGTGTATGGTGTTGTTGATTATGTACAAGTTGTATACGCTTGTTGAATGACGTGTCTTTTCTTTGATTTTGTTTTGTAGTTAGCTGAAGAGGAAGAATTAAGGAGGTTGAGAAAGGAGCTTGTACCAAAGGCTCAACCTATGCCCTATTTTGACAGACCTTTCATCCCAAAAAGGTGTAATGAAGATAAAATTTTTGGTAACATGTCAATATTTTGTTTGTGTAACGTTTATGTTAATGCTTAGTGAATATGTTTTTGTAGGTCTGAAAAGCAACCGACCATGCCTAAAGATCCGAAGTTTCGTAACCCTCAACATAAAAAGATGAATGGTGGTCACTAATGGAGTCACTCCTTGTTAATTTTATAGGTGTATATGATGCAATTAATCTGGTTGCAATTTTGGGTTTAATTCTTCTGATTTGAATGTTAAGTTCTTCCTTGAACTTATGATTGTTCGGTGGTAGTTTCTATATTTTTTATGGGAGTGTGGTTTTCTTTTATTGACATTTTCGGATAGAGCTAAAAATGATTGTAATTGTAGTTGCCTTTAGCTTTGAAGAATTATTTTACTTGTAAAGGTTGGAATAAATACAAAACTGAAAAAAAAAAATTGTTTTTTACCTTTTGTTTTGATAATTACAGTTTTGATGGGTTTTCTTTTATAAGTTAGAAATCTAATACACTCGTTACAAGTGTTCATCTTTAAGATCTATACAATTATGGTATGGTCTAAGAAATACTACAAAGAAGTTATGACAGTAATCGGGTTGTGTAACCAACCATGTTAATTTTAACATTATTCTTTTTCATTTCAGTTCAATAGGTTTTTTAAAGGCTTCATAGACCATATTAAAAAGAAATTATAAAACTAAACTAAACATTATAGAGACGGTGGAAAGAAGAGAGAAGGAAGAAGTAATAGAGATAGGGATGAGCATGGGTCGGTTTGGGTCGGTTTTTTGCCAAAACCGAACCCAAACCGACAAAGTCGGTTTTTCTGGGTTCAAACCCATATGGGTTCGGTTTTAATCGGTTCGGTTTTTATGGGTTTCTGGGTAGGTTTTGTCGGTTGTCGGTTTTAACTCGTGGGTTAATGGGTTTGTGGTTTTAAACCCCTGGGTTTATGGGTTCCTCGTTTTCTGGGTTTTCGGGTTTAAACCCATGGGTTTTTCAGAATTCTAGTATCCTAAAAGGCTAAAACAAAAGGCAAACATGTAATTTAAAGTTTGACACCACCAAAAAAGTCCATTCACTTCTACAAAACAAACAACCAAACCACCACCAAATAAAAGTACAAATTCTACTAACGTCTAAATTAACAAGAAATATGTAATTGACAAATAGCATCAAAGCAAATCACTTCTAACAAGCATCCGTCCAGCACTTGCAAGTCCAATTCTAGTATCCCACCACCACCATGTTCCTACAATCAAACTTGGTTTAACAAAACACGAGTTAAAAACCTGTTTAAAAACTTCTTAAAAATTATTACACATTGTGTAAAACTTATGGTTTACATGATTACCTTAAACGTGTCAAACTATCAATCAAAGTCAAAATCATAATCCATATCTATGCATGAGTCGGTCATGCTTTGCCCATTTCCTAATTCCTCTACAAACCAAAAATAGCAGATATTAGTAACATATATAATATTATAAAAGTACAATAACAAAACACATACCAATCTCTAGCTTCTCCATCATTTCTTGCAATTCTATCAAAGCTGTAGGCAACATAGTTTGATTCCAAATGTCAGTTGGGATACACCGTATCCAATCTTGTGTGCATATCAAAGCTTCTGCGGTCACGGCGGTTTGATTGCTTCTATAATGATCAATGACCCTACCCCTGGTGCTAAAGGCCGACTCTGATGCAACAGTAGAGATCGGCATCCTTAACACGTGTCTTGCTACTTGTGATAGTACAGGGAACTTTTGTGAATTGACTTTCCACCAAGCTAAGATCTTGAAATGTTCAACCCTTTTTTCCAATGCATCCAATAAATAAATTTCCACCTCTGTCTTATTGACCCCGTGCCCACGTTGTTCCAAAAACTTTGCAAAATCATCTTCCAAACTAACTGATCCACTATCAAAAAAATTAGAGACACTTCGAGAAGATGAAGTATCATTTGTCTTTTGAGAATGTTCGCTATGCATTTTGTTCTTAAAGAAATCAAACAACTCCAATGTTTTAGTAACACGCTTCAAAATCGCTTTTGTTTTGCCATAATTGAAACCATTGATCTTGTCCAAGCAATACTCCAGATAACAAAGTTTGTTACGGGGATCTAAAACCACCGCAACATACAACAAAAAGTTCACGTTATCTATATTATCCCAATATTTGTCGTACTTTTCTTTCATTGAAGTAGCCATACGCTTCTTTTTCTCATCTGTACTACAACACATCTGTGAAATGCTAGCTTGCATTGTCACAAGCTCACCAAACCGACAGAGTCGGTTTTTTTATTTTTTTAAACCCAGTCCGTCGGTTTTTGGGTTCGGTTTTTCAGTTTTTTTTAATCGGTTTTTCGGTTTCTCGGTTTTTTTGCTCATCCCTAAATATAGATGTAAAAAAATGAATTACTCATTTCATCCACATGGACAAGGGATAATACATTCTTTTAATTTGGTTATATTATTTACAGCAAATAATGAAATGATAAAAGTTAGGTATGGTAATGTTCAAACTAAAATTTTGTAAGAAGCTCAGATAAGACTACATAACGTATTTAAAATCAATTCAAAAATATAAAAATTTGAGTTTAGTGACAATGTAACCTCGCACCAAGTCAAAAACCTAATAGGCCTTGCTACTCAAGAAGATACATAAATATCAAAACTGGTATGAATTTCAAGATAAGTTAAAGTTCAATATGGCACCAAAATCCTTCAAACATTTCTAAAACACATACTAATAAAGCAAAAACAACACATAAACATCTGAATCCAACAGTAAATGATCATCTCCAGACATGTGCAACAATCCAACCGGTTGGATCGATCTGAATTCAGGAACTTCAAAGTTCCACTCGGGATTCTTGCAACCTTCATATATCTACTCTTCCTCTCCATCTTTCTTCTTCTTTTTCTTCTTCTCCTTCTTCTTATCACTTTTACTACCTTCATCATCACCATTTTCTGCATCTTTTTCCTTTTTCTTCTTCTTCTTCTTTTCAGATTTATCATCTTCTCCATTCTCTTCCTTACTTTCCACCACCCCTTCTTTCTTCTTCTTTTTCTTCTTCTTCTCAGTGCTCTCACCTTCCACTTCTTCTTCAACCTTCAGTTTCTTCACTGGTGTTTCTGTAACTTCTTCATCTTCCAATTTCCTTTTACGCCCTTCGTCTCCCGCTTCACTATCCTTGTCTTTCTTCTTCTTCTTTTTTTTCTCACTATCAACCTTCACAACCTCTGTAGCTTCAACAGTCTGGTCAGGTGCAGGGGCGGCAGCAATACTGGCAACCACCGAATCACCGCCAGTAGGAAGAACAACATTTCTAACCCACTCAGATGGAGTTTTCTCATTTGGTTTTCCATGTTTACTCAACTTCCCTTCTGAAATCAACTTCTTCTTCATTGAAGCTGTGGGACCCAACCCCCATTTTCTAGGGTAAGTATCTCTATCCATAACCACCCTCTTGATTTTAGCAACAACCCCATGATCACAGGTCGCCATAACAGCTGTTGTCATCTCTGCTATACCTAAAGCTATGGCTTCCCCTTTTGTAGTCATTAAAACAACTTCCTCACCATTTTCAATGTTGTTTTCAAACCTCAATAAACCTGGAATCATTAACTTTGCACCATAACATATAGCATTCACTGCAGAATCCTTCACCACTAACCTCTTGTAGCTAGTTAGCAACACCTCCAATGGCATAATCACCCGTCTGAGATAAGTTTCGTCCCTGTAATTATCGTAACTCCATTGTGCATCCATAACATCATGCATGGTTATCATGTTGTCTTTCTCACCCATGATTCCAGATCTAACTCTTCTTAATTCCTGCATATGGCCGCCAACGCCCAGAATCAATCCCAAATGAACACAGAGAGTTCTAACATAGGTACCAGCCTCGCAAGAAATCCAGAACACGACCAGATGCTTCTCGGCGTCGTACTCCAGAAGCTTGCTTTCGTAGATAGTACGGATTCGAAGCTGTCTCTTAACGGCAGAAATCAACGGTGGTCTTTGGAAAACAGCACCTGTTAGTGTCTCTAGTGCCCGAGCAACTTTGGCAACATCGGGAACATCAGAATGGAGTCGGGCAACACAAACGTACTCTTTTCCAGCACCCTGTTGGGATTTAACTAAACGGGTGGCTCTATCAATGCAAACAATTAAGTTTCCAGTGACTTTAGGGTCGAGAGTACCACTGTGACCCGTTTTCTCGACGCGAAGGATCCGTTTGATCCAAGCAACAACTTCATGGGAACTGGGATTAGCAGGCTTGTCAAGGTTAATAACACCGTACCTGATGTATTCAGCGAGAGGGCGCTTGAGAGGGGAGTAACCCGAGGGAAGAGGAGTGTAGTGTCCAGTTCGTACATTGAGTCGGTCGTAGTTCTTAAGAAGAATCGGCCATTCAGATGTGTCGATAGCTGGTGTGAAGCTCTGTGGTTTGATCAAGTAATCGGCGGTTGCGGTGGCATCGTCTGCTATTTCATTGGCTGCCTCAGTATCTTTGGACTTGCTCTTCTTCTTCTTCTTGTCAGAACGGTGGAGGTCGACCTCGGACATGGCGGCTTTTTTTGACGTCGGTGGTGGACGGGTTTGCCGGAATGAAGTGTGGCTAGGGTTTTGGAAAAACGAAAATGGGTTTAGGGTTTTGACTTTTGAGGCGTTTTAACAAGGAGCGTGAAGTTATGTGGCCATTTTATTTACGAAAATAATAACTTAATAGGTTTTGTTATTGCTATATTTTCACGTTTTTTTATTGATTGTAATTATAGTTTTACAGGTTATAAGTTGTAAGGCTAAGCTGTATGGATGCCGACAAAGTAATCGGCATCGGCTGCTACGTAGACGCCACATAATATGCCGACGGAAAATGTTTTTGGATGTAGGAGGTGAGAGGTGGTGTAGATGGTAAGGAAAAGTGAGAAATAAGAGAAAGACCAATCACATTCAATGTCTATGAGATTTTTATCTACATACTGGTGCCGATGGAATTCGATGCCGACATCACGGGGAGGTGGTGTCGGCGGCATAGAGATGCCACGTTAATGCCGATGAGCAAATTTTGCTCCATACCGTGTAGTCTAATAATTATGAGTTGTCAATTTAAAATTGTATGCATAATTATGAACTTTTAATTTTATTTTATTGGTTTTTATATCATTTGTTATGTATTTTCGTATAATATGACTATGTACTTTGATTTACTACGGTTAATAGTAACATCTTTTGGTTTTAAATGTCAAATGGAGATGCAGTTTGGTATTGTTCACGTGAAGATATCTTTGTACTTAGAACCTTGAATGTTTATGAATGTCTTAATCACTTTTCAATTTTTGTCCTTATTTTGGTGTTTAATATTGATGAATGTCTTTGAACCTTGAATAAGTACCAAAACTGATATGAAACTTGATATAAGGAACATAATCAAAAAGTACTGGGGACCAAAATGGAGAACATTTTCAGTTGCAATTCTATTTTCATTTCTGTTTTAGTTTCTTTTTTCGCACAATTTGGTCGGGCCTGCTATGTTGATCATCCCTAAAATGAATAAGATCAATATGGATGAATTGTCACCCTCAACATATAATATGAACATATAATGCAATCTATAAATTAAAAGAATAAATATGAATTACAAAGCTTTTTTGAATTTATGTTTTTTTTCTAATAGTTCAAAGAGAAAGAATTTACAGAGGTTTGACTAAACTACAAGCACGATCCATGCCACATTAGCAAAGCCATGATTGTCAAAGTCATCTACAATCCTTTTTCAGAAGTTTAAATACATAATGGTGGTTACTCATAAATCTGGTATTCAGTTTCAAGTATCCCATCAATAAGTCCAAATTCCAGTGTATGTAGAAAAAGGCAAAAGACAAAAGATCAAGTTAGTGGTGCATAATTTTTAATTTTTAATTTTTGTATTTTTAGGGTTGGAGGGAAAGGTAAAGAAAAAGTTAACATTTAGTGTAGGAACTTATTTTAATTATTTGTGTATTATATCATTTTACTTTCATTTCTTTGCGTTACAATGTTTTACTTCCATTAATATTCTAATTAAGGCATTGCACTTTGATACATCTGCACATTATAACATTGTACTTTCAATTTTTTTTCTCATTATACTCTGCAAAATCTACCCAATTATAACATTCAAAATTGCTTTGTATTTGGAATACATATGTATATAATTGAGTAGATTTTTCAACGTACAACACTATAATAGAAAGAAATATGGATGGCAAAAAAACCCGAACCCGACAGGGCAACCCGAAACCCGAGAATTTCGGGTATAGGGTCGGGTTTGGGTCTCCTTTATATATATATATATATATATATATATATATATATATATATATATATATATATATATATATATATATATGTATATGTATATGTATATGTATATGTATATGTATATGTATATGTATATATATGTATATGTATATGTATATATATGTATATGTATATGTATATATACACACACATATTAAATATTTATTTACCATGACCCAAAAACCTGAAACCCGATAGGGCACTGCCCCGAACCCGATCCGAAACTTTTTGGGTCGGGTATGGGTCTCCTTGGCCCGATCCGTTGCCATTCCTAGATCGAAATGAAAGTGGGATACTATTAGGGGTGAGCAAAAACCGCACCAATCCAAAAAAAACCGCAAAACGACGAAAGCGAAAAACCGAAGCCGATACAAAAACCGATGACGCGGTTTTTAATTTGACAAAAACTGACCAAAGTCGGTGCGGTGCGATTTTACTCTAGAAACCAACCATTAAAAACCAAACCACACTATATATATTAAATATTTTATGTTATTATGTATGTTTAAGATTCGTTTATGTTATTACGAATGTTTAAGGCTATGCATATTTTTGTTGGTGAATTAAAATATCAAATGTAGCATCATAACTCATAATATTCAAGAGTAACTCATAATAATAATAGTCTAAGAGTCTGTTATATGATCGTGTTTGTGGACCAAGACTATGACTTCACCAACTTTTGATTATGGGCTAAAATGCAATAACCAGAAATTGTTTCATGTTTCTACGATATGTCGTGTTGGATATAGTACTAAAAGATGACCCTCCAAAGTTTGACAAAAAATGACCCTCCAAAGTTGGACAAAAATTGTTTAATGTAATAAACAGAAATTGTTTCGGACATTCTATGAGCAAAAGATGACCCTCCAAAGTTGGACAAAAAACAAACTCACATTACCGACAACCTATATTACAGCTTCAAAAGTAACTCTTTATGACATCAATTTTTTGTGTTTTTATGTTTATGGACACATCTACTAATATACTTCACGTTACAAAACAATATCAGCTAAACCGGAGTTCGTATGAACAAATTATGAACGTTCAAAGTTGGACAAAAATAGAAATTCACGTTATCGACAACCTATTTTAGAGCTTCAAAAGTAACACTTTCTACTATCAATATTTTGTGTTTTTTATGTTTAGATGATACATCTACTAATATACTTCACGTTACCAAAAAAATCAGCTAAATCGGAGTGCGTATGAGCAAACTATAAGCATTCAAAGTTGGACAATCATGAACCCTAATGAGGAAATCGCGGGTGAGGGAGAGGAAATCGCAGGCGAGGGAGAGGAAATCACAGATGAGGGCCAAAAAGAAAATGAGGTTTCGGATTTTTTTTATACTGCCTTCGGACCAAATCGCAGGTCATAGAGGAAATCGCAGGCGTGCTTGGCTGTTTTGAGGTAAATGTCTGATTTTTTGCTATTTTGAGGCAAACCCTTATGAGATTAGGCTATTTTAGTCATTTTCTCTTCAAAATCAATTCAATAAATTTATAAATCTGATAATGTTAAATTAACAATTATAGTAGTTTGAAACTTATATAGCAATCATAAGGCAAAATTCTACAAAAACTACTATGCATTTTTTCACATTAACCACCGAAAGTTTTTTTTTTTCCTATGTTAACCACTAATAGTTTGTTTTTGTAAAAAAAAAAAAAAAAAACACTCTAACCGGGAATCACAGTTTTCCAGGTTACAAAGCTGATATGGTTTTTTTTGAAATAACAGTTACAGGGCATTTTTAACTAAAAAATTGCTAATCAAGTGCCTTTAAGCCAAATTTCATGTAAACCAATATACTTTTGATTGGTCATTTCATATATTATTCCAATTAAATGAACATGTAACAATATGAAATCATCCTTGGTTTCATATACATTCCAATTGAAAAGGGTAACATATTGCAACAATTATAAAATCAAAATGATGTCATTCCACACATATTCCAATTTAACCATCATAATGCTTACAAAACGAGTAATAAGTGCCAACATAAGCACAAGCTTCAACATTTTTGACGTTTACACAAATGACACAAATTCGATATTCAAAAGGACAACCGATATACCCAAAAAACGACATATAATCTAAACTCAGTGCCTTCTCTACACTAGATCCTCCTCCATCTTTGTCGTATACGGGCTTGGAGAGTTTGATTTTCACGATCCTCTTGACCTTCGTGCGTCTTTGTCGTGAACTAGTGGTTAAGTCTCTTCAATCCCTTTCTTTTCTTCCATAGATAATGCCTCTTCAATCTCAGCATCAGTATATTTGGCATCTTTCAAATCTTTTATTCTTGCTTGTGATTTAGAATCTTGTGTTTCAGCACCTTGTGTTTCAGAGACAATGTCTTGACTTTCTTGCTGTATTCCTACATATTCAACCACGTGATCCTAGAAAAAAATCATGTCCGCATTATCACAGCATTTTGATACATTTTGACATCAAATATAACAGAAAGATTTGACAGAGTTTTAACAGATAACATACCTCTGCATCAATCGGATTAGCCTTCCCAGTTCTGCCACCCGTACTAGTTCTCCCATCCCTACTAGTTCTACCCCCTTAAGCCACTCACATCAGGTTCATGAATCCTAGGCCTACCAGGTTTCTTATTCATTTTCGGGGGCTGGTTTTGTTTTGGATTTTTGCAGGATGTTCGTTTTATGACTCCTTTCTAAGCAGTTATTGCATGTGACAATCCTGCTAAAAGAAAACTTTTTTATCATCCTCAGTTGCATCCATCTTCCGTTTGGTTAAGGGCCTGCTGTTAGGTAAATGTGAACATTTTGAAGTTGTTTTTTTCAAAGTTTGGTGAAACAATTTTCAAAGGTTGGTGAATGTGTTGAAACACAACTCTACATTCACATTACCTTCTCATATGTATAAATAGCCTTCATATGTTCAAGGAAAAATTGCACCACTTGAGTTAAAGAGAGAAAATAACTTGTAGAGAGTTATAAATTGTAATCTTGTGAGTATTAATAAGATTTCTCTAGTTGTTGCCCGTGGATGTAGGATTGACACCGAATCCGAACCACGTAAAAATCCTTGTGTTATCTTCTTGCTTTATTTTCGTGAGCTTATGTGTGTGTGATAGTGTGTTTCCGCTGCGTGTACCCGGTCCGATTCCTAACAACTGGTATCAGAGCTTTGGGTTTCGGAGGAGGTCTCGATTTTAGAAATTAGAGTATGCTCTGTGGTTGCAGTTTTGTCTGATCTTCCACATCAGAAACTAATTTCTATTAATCGTATTAAAGGTGTCTTGGTACTTTGAAGGGTACTGTTCTGTCACACACGAGTACACTGAACGAACCGGTCAGGTCCGTGCCATTGTTGTGTCTGTTTCGTTGTCTCAATTTGTTTCTTGTTTGTCGTAATGGCTGAAGACAAGGTTGTAATCGAGAAGTTCGACGATTCTGATTTTAGTTGGTGGAAAATGCAAATAGAAGCATTGCTATGTCAGAAAGACTTGGATGTGGTACTTGGAGACAAACCGGAGAAAATGGAAAAAGCTGCTGAAGATACATGGAACTCAAAGGACAAGAAAGCTAAGGCGGTTATTACGTTGTCGTTGGAAAGGAGCGTTGCTTTCAACATCATGAAGGAAACCACGGTGCGTGGTATGATGGATGCTCTGACGAACATGTATGAGAAACCGTCGGCGGCTAACAAGGTGTTCTTGATGAGGGAGCTGTTCACTACAAGGATGAATGAGGAAGGCTCAGTTACTGTTCACATTAACAATCTAAATTCAATTCTGTCCAGATTGTCATATGTGGGAATTAAATTTGATAACGAGACTCAAGCTTCACTGCTACTAGCTTCACTACCTGATAGCTGGTCTGGAACAGTAACCGCTGTTACAAGTTCAGTGGGGACCAGTGGTATGACTTTTGAAGGGGTTAGAGATTTGGTTCTTGGCGAGGATATCAGACGCAAGAATCAAGGTGGATCTTCTTCTTCTGAGTTATTAAATATCGGAAGAGGTAGAGGGAATAACAAGAATAGTGGGAGCAGTGGGAGTCGGGGAAGAAGTTCATCTGGAACTTGGAAGAATGTGAAGTGCTGGAACTGCCAGGAGGTGGGACATGTTAAGAGTCAATGTCCAAAGAAAGAATTGAACATTGCTGGTGCCGAGAGTGTGTCTGAGGATGATGCACTGATACTAAGTATGGAAAGTTCTGTAGACTCTTGGGTCATGGATTCAGGGGCTTCGTTTCACGCCATGGACAACGGAGAAACGATGGTGAATCTAAAAGAAGGAGATTTTGGGAAGGTACGGTTAGCAAATGACGAGATGCTTCAAGTAACGGGCATAGGAGATATTGATCTGGTTACTTCATTGGGAACTACATGGAACCTAAAGAATGTCAGGGTGATTCCGGAGCTGAAGAAGAAATTGATTTCTGTTGGTCAGCTGGATAAACAAGGACTGGAAGTAAGGTTTGGTGGTGGTAAATGGAGGGTGGTCAATGGTAATTCGGTGATTGCTCAAGGTATGAAGCGTGGGTCATTATATATGGTTGAGGTACCTGCTGAGGGAAGTATGACCGTCCCTGTTAAGCATGACAAAATCTGGTTCGCTAAATCTAGTGCTAAGAGAGTTCATTTTGCAAACATGAATTCTGGAGCCAAGGGGATGTTAGCTGAACGAGTCGGAAAGTCTAAACCATTCAGGGGATTTTGTGACAGTGGGAGCACGGGGTGTGTTCCGGGTACAGTTACAAAGAGCCGTTGGGTTTTGAAGACTAAGACTGAAAAATTCTCTCCTGTTGGAAGTTTGCAAAGTTTGGAGAGTGTTAGTGGTCCTCGGTGTATCTCTGGATCCGGTGGAGTGTCCAAGCCGGTTGAGACAGGGGATGAGTCGGTGACGGTATTGACCACGACTGAGTTGGAGCTTGTAGGAGCTTCAACTGGCCCTTCTAGTACTTGATGATGAGGGGCGGCTGCAACTAGGAAATTGGCTGAGTCTTAGCTTGTTCTTTGGAACTGGAAGCTTGGAAGACTTGTTATGTTAGGAGATTAATGAGAGATGTTCAAAATCTTCAAGTGGGAGATTGTTAGGTAAATGTGAACATTTTGAAGTTGTTTTTTCAAAGTTTGGTGAAACAATTTTCAAAGGTTGGTGAATGTGTTGAAACACAACTCTACATTCACATTACCTTCTCATATGTATAAATAGCCTTCATATGTTCAAGGAAAAATTGCACCACTTGAGTTAAAGAGAGAAAATAACTTGTAGAGAGTTATAAATTGTAATCTTGTGAGTATTAATAAGATTTCTCTAGTTGTTGCCCGTGGATGTAGGATTGACACCGAATCCGAACCACGTAAAAATCCTTGTGTTATCTTCTTGCTTTATTTTCGTGAGCTTATGTGTGTGTGATAGTGTGTTTCCGCTGCGTGTACCCGGTCCGATTCCTAACACCTGCCATGCATTATTTTTCTTTTAAGTGGCAATGGTTTTATGTAATTTGTCTTAGCCCACATGCCACTTCCATTTACAGGTTTAATGTTATCCATATACGTCTCCACAAACTTTTCCTTAACAAACCAATAAGAAATGTAATTTTATGGAGGTTGGTGTGTTGCATGGAATGCGGCACATGCATGTACACAAGGGATACCTGAAATATCCCACATCCTACATGTGCAACGTTGAGCTCCTAAGTCCACTAAAAAACCCTCAAATCCACATCTTGCTTCAAAAACATTATCGCCACTTGGAAAAACAGCATGTACCTATATGGATAATCAAATGATGAGATCAAATTCAAAATTTATATATTTAACATGTAATTTCCAGGTACCTCAAGTTTTCTTCAATTTTTTTCAACTTCTTTATTATGGCAAGACATACATCACTTTCCCATGTTTCATGTTTCTTTGCCATTTTATAGATTCTTACCATAACATAAATCCTAATTTCCTCTAACATGGTTATAATTGGCTTCTTTCTAGCACTAACAATAATTGAGTTAAAACATTCAGACAAACCGTTTTCGACAGCCTCACAAGCCTTGTGAGTCTCAAAGAAGGCCCTACGCCATGTCTTAGGGTCTCTTTTGATCAAATGCTCATAAGCTCGTGTACTAGAATTTCATAAGAAAACAAGTGTTAGCATTTCAGGGAATTTAATAGAATAAAAATTTGAGGATTACCTTATAGATTTTATTTCGTTCATATGTTCCATGAACTTGGATTCCACACATGATGTAGCAGCTTACCAAAACAGATTTTTAAATTGCTAGTCGGTGTATATTTTCTTAAAGTTAGCATAAATATGCCTCACACATTGTCTGTGCTCTACACAAGGCATAATCTCTTTAGCAGCTTCAACTA
Source organism: Cichorium intybus (assembly GCA_023525715.1). Lineage (NCBI taxonomy): Eukaryota > Viridiplantae > Streptophyta > Magnoliopsida > Asterales > Asteraceae > Cichorium > Cichorium intybus. The sequence goes on from CM042014.1 coordinate 28,133,030, forward strand.
GCCCCTAAAACAAAAACAACTATTATACACAAAACACTTCCATATAGCAATTAGTATGAAATAAGATGGTACCTTATGTTGATCCAAGATTATTGTTAGTCCATGACCTTCTACAATGCCAAGGTCATCACATACATAAACCACTTTCAGTTATCCTTATTCTCAACATCTACCACGGCTCATGCAATTGGATATAATTGGTTGTTCATATCTCTCCCAACAGCAGATAACAACTCTCCTTTCACCATCCCTTTTAGAAAGCTCCTGTCTAGTCCAATTACAGGCCTACACCTTCCAACCATCTCTTAATGCTTTCAAACCAACATAGAACCTATGGAAATAATTCCCTTGTGGGTGCACGGGAACGCCAACATGAACAGTGGACCCAAGATTAGATCGTTTAAGTTCGTAGGCATAATCCCAAAGCCTTGCATAACGTTTTGTGAATTTTCCATCGATCATTATCATTGCATGATGCTTGGCTCTATGACTTTGACCTATGCTAATTGAACAAGAAAATCTTTTTAATGCTTATTCTTTCATCTCCTCTAACATCATGCTTGGCTTTGTAATTAGGTCCTTTACAAAGTGGCTTCCTAGCCATTGCGGGTTTAAGATAGCACCAAATTGATGTCATTTCACAGACATGTTTATCAACATGATTCTTTATTTGAAATGATCATTTGGTACCCATCCATGACACCCACAGTCTGAAAGGACACGCAATTTCTTCTTTATTTTTAGAACATCGCACCGACAATCTAGTTTTATCACAATTATCATAATAAAGTTGGTATCCGTTAGAAACAACATGGTTTGTTAAACAAAACTTCAATTGTTCAGGGTTTCATACTTCTCTCCTTCGATTGGTTTCATCAAGTTCCATGTGGTCAAATGTCAATGGGTTATGAACAGGGACTTCAACACCTTCATGGTCTTTTAATTCAACATCTTTTGTGTTGATAACATATTCATCATATTCCTCCTCTAGCTCGTCTATATCTAAACCGAGTGGTAACACATGGTCATCATACAATGTGTTCAACAAATCGTCTTCTGTAGTGTTGTTCATGGATCCCTCTAAACTCGGCCTGTAACTTATAATCTAAAGAACAATCGCTATCTGATAAATCATTTAGTTTCTCGTTTTCTTGAGCATCATCAGAGATAGACATGAATTTAAATTGTTGTTTTCAACAAGTAGCCATATTTCTTGCTTGAACGATGATGAAAAACCTAATTCAATAACTACATTGTAACGATAATGTAAGAAAAAAGCAGGAAACTTACGAATCCTTCGACACCCTTCGTTTTTTGCTTCGATTTTGCTAGTTGATGCTCAATTCCAGGTAGAACGATGTTCGATTCCAGATTCGTTGATGTGTGATTACTTCCTTCAACGCCCTTCAACACCTTTTCCCGCTTGAACGATATCGATTCCAAGTTCATTGATGTTCGAATACTTGTTCGCTTATGTTCGATTTGGTATCGGTGTTCAATCTGAGAGGATATTGGGTTTTAGAAGAATGACGACTCAACGTGGGTTCTAGGGATTTTTCAAAACAATCAACTTTAAGCTGGTTAGAGTAGCTTTTTTTAAAAACAAAAACAAACTTTCGGTTGTTAACATAAAAAAATCACTTTTGGTGGTTAATCCGAAAAAATGCAAACAATAGTGGTTTTGTAGAATTTTCCCCAATCATAATTGAAAAATATAGAAATTTGAGTTTAGCCACTAGTGACAATGTAACCTCACAGGCTCACACCAAATCAAAAACCCAATACGCCTTGCTACATCAAGAAACTACATAAATATCAAAACTGCTATGAATTTCAAGATAAGTTAAAGTTCAATATGGCACCAAAATCCTTCAAACATTTCTAAAACACATACTAATAAAGCAAAAAACAACACATAAACATCTGAATCCAACTCTAAATGATCATTTCCAGACATGTGCACAATCCATACAGTTGGATTGATCCGAATTCAGGAACTTCAAAGTTCCAATCAGGATTCGTGCAACCTTCTTATATCTACTCTTCCTCTCCATCTTTCTTCTTCTTTTTCTTCTTCTCCTTTTTCTTATCACTTTTACTACCTTCATCATCACCATTTTCTGCATCTTTTTCCTTTTTCTTCTTCTTCTTCTTTTCAGATTTATCATCACCTCCATTCTCTTCCTTACTTTCCACCACCCCATCTTTCTTCTTCTTTTTCTTCTTCTTCTTCTCAGTGCTCTCACCTTCCACTTCTTCTTCAACCTTCAGTTTCTTCACTGGTGTTTCTGTAACTTCTTCATCTTCCAATTTCCTTTTACGCCCTTCGTCTCCCTCTTCACCATCCTTGTCTTTCTTCTTCTTCTTTTTCTTCTCACTGTCAACCTTCACTGGTGTTTCTGTAGTTTCAACAGTCTGGTCAGATGCAGGGGCGGCAGCAAGACTGGCAACCACCGAATCACCGCCAGTAGGAAGAACAACATTTCTAACCCACTCAGATGGAGTTTTCTCATTTGGTTTTCCATGTTTACTCAACTTCCCTTCTGAAATCAACTTCTTCTTCATTGAAGCTGTGGGACCCAACCCCCATTTCCTAGGGTAAGTATCTCTATCCATAACCACCCTTTTGATCTTAGCAACAACCCCATGATCACAGGTTGCCATTACAGCTGTTGTCATCTCTGCTATACCTAAAGCTATGGCTTCCCCTTTTGTAGTCATTAAAACAACTTCCTCACCATTTTCAATGTTGTTTTCAAACCTCAATAAACCTGGAATCATTAACTTTGCACCATAACATATAGCATTCACAGCAGAATCCTTCACCACTAACCTCTTGTAGCTAGTTAACAGCACCTCCAATGGCATAATCACCCGTCTGAGATAAGTTTCGTCCCTGTAATTATCGTAACTCCATTGTGCATCCATAACATCATGCATGGTTATCATGTTGTCTTTCTCACCCATTATCCCAGATCTGACTCTTCTTAGCTCCTGCATATGGCCGCCAACGCCCAGAATCAATCCCAAATGAACACAGAGTGTTCTTACATAGGTACCAGCCTCGCAAGAAATCCAGAACACGACTAGATGCTTCTCGGCGTCGTACTCCAGAAGCTTGCTTTCGTAAATGGTACGAATTCGAAGCTGTCTCTTAACGGCTGAAATCAACGGTGGTCTTTGGAAAACAGCGCCAGTTAGTGTCTCTAGTGCCCGAGCCACTTTGGCAACATCGGGAACATCAGAATGAAGCCGGGCAACACAAACGTACTCTTTTCCGGCACCCTGTTGGGATTTAACTAAACGGGTAGCTCTATCAATGCAAACAATTAAGTTTCCAGTGACTTTAGGATCGAGAGTACCGCTGTGGCCCGTTTTCTCGACACGGAGGATCCGTTTGATCCAAGCAACAACTTCATGGGAACTGGGATTAGCAGGTTTGTCAAGGTTAATAACACCGTACCTGATGTACTCTGCGAGAGGGCGTTTGAGAGGGGAGTAACCCGAGGGAAGAGGAGTGTAGTGTCCAGTTCGTACATTGAGTCGGTCGTAGTTCTTAAGAAGAATCGGCCATTCAGATGTGTCGATAGCTGGTGTGAAGCTCTGTGGTTTGATCAAGTAATCAGCGGCTGCGGTGGCATCGTCTGCTATTTCATTGGTTGCCTCGGTATCTTTGGACTTGCTCTTCTTCTTCTTCTTATCAGACCGGTGGAGGTCGACCTCGGACATGGCGGCTCTTTTTGACGTCGGTGGTGGACGGGTTTGCCAGAATGAGGTGTGGCTAGGGTTTTGGAAAAACAGAAAGGGGTTTAGGGTTTTTGAGGCATTTTAACAAGGAGCGTGAAGTTATGTGGCCATTTTATTTACGAAAATAATAAGTTTTGTTTTTGCTGTATTTTTAGGTTTTTTTTTATTGATTGTATTTAGGGGTGGCAAAATGTAACACGACACGACAAAAATACATGACATGAAACGAAATTGGTACGAAATCGAAATTGGAATTCGTGTTTGTGTCATGGAAAAAAAGCCAACTTCGTGTCGTGTCGTTTTCGTGTTCAAAATCACACACAATAGTAAAACGACAATGACACGACATTAAATCGATAATAACACGATATTAAGTCGATAATAACACGGTATTATTTAAATAATACATATTAACCTAAAAGTATTAAATTAAATAAAAAATAAATGTTATTATTTTGAAGCATTCTAGTACCATTTTATGTAATGTTTATCGTGTTGTCGTGTTTTTCATCGTGTTTTTCGTTTTCTCATGTATTAATTTATGGATGACATTATGCAAATGGCCATTTTATGTTTTTTGTCATGTTTTCGGGTTTTTTGTGTTTTAATTTAGTCATGATCGTGTTAGCAAAAAAAACATGACATCGTGTCGTGTCGTGTTCGGGTTAAGAAAAACAAATTCGTGTCGTGTTACTTGAATACACGAAACGACTACCCGATTTGCCACTCCTAATTGTATTTATACTTTTATTATAAATGATTAGGATTTAGTATTAAAAAAACAATAGCATGTTTTAATCTATCAGTTTTATATCATTATTTTTATATGATTTAGTCATTGTAGTTTAAGAAGTTATCAATTGTAGGTCATTTGTAACATGTTTGAGGTTGTTTACATGTAATATGTTTCATATTGTGCTTATCTTTTTATTTGTATCTTGTTCATGGGACACCATTTTGTGCCGTCTTGTATATTCATTGCTTCAATAATAAAATCAAATTTTATTAACAAATTAGAAGATGATTCAAGTGAGACATTGTGTTGAGTTGTTTCATATATAAATAATGTAAGGTAATATATCACCTACGTTAACAACCAAACATTTTATCAGTAGGCATTGGTTGGGAAATCAATGAAACACGATACGAAGTACTTAATTGGATATTGGAATTTGATTGGGGGACATTTTAAAATGATATTTTGACCCTTTATTGTATGGGTATCACTAAACTTAGGGATGTTGAAAAAACTGAAACTAAATAAATCGACCGAACAAATAACATTTGGTTTATTCGGTTGGTCTTATTCGGTTTTTTGATTGATTTTTGGTTTAACCAAAACCTTTTTTGGTTTGGTTTTCGGTTTCAAAATTTGAGTTTCGGTTTGGTTTTGTGAATTATGTTTTTTTTTTTTGCATAATTTAATTATGCATTTTGTTGGTTCGACAAATAACATGCAAACAATAAACTTCTTATCATTTTTACAAAAAAAATTATTTTTCTTATTTGATCCTAAATCTCTCTCTCTCTCTCTCTCTCTTTATATATATATATATATATATATATATATATATATATATATATATATATATATATATATATATATATATATATATATATAGAGAGAGAGAGAGAGAGAGAGAGGTAGGATAAAATGAGGAGGGTTAAAAGGTTGAGAAAGTGATAAAGAATCTGGACCATTTAAATTCTCAGATCAAGGGCTGATATGATTGTGTCATTTATGTAAATATATAAAAGTGAAGGTGTTCAAAACAAATAATAAATTGCTGGTAAGGTTATATTGGGTATTTTGCATATCAATTTTAGTTAGTATTCCATAATTTACATATTTTCAATTTGGAAAGTTATGATCCAAAATCAATTTTCCCTTATTCTCTCTCTATCTCTCTCTCTCTCTCTCTCTCTCTCTCTCTCTCTCTCTCTCTCTCTCTCCCCATCTCTAAAACCCTAGCTGTGCACAACTCAACACTTCAACCTCTGAACAAAACTCAGCCGCACCTTGTGTCTTTACCGCCGTTTACTTCTTTTCCCGTCGTTGTTCTCCCCCTTTCGGCGATGGGCTTCCTCCCCCTCCTTGCCATGGACGATCGTCCACCTGATTTACCTCCGAAAGATGTGTCGCCGCCTGTCATGGTCCTCTCTCCGTCCACCCTTGGCAAAGCTAGAAGAAACAAATCGCGCCTACCGGTTGTGACGAAGCTCAACCCTAGAATGGTTGTGAAGAAACCTGCTGCTGCTACCCCACGCAAGCCAGGATCTAAAAATTGGTAAATTCAGTTGTTGTTTGTGTTTTTAGATCGACGACTATGGAACGCAACCCAGCCGACGGTGAAGTCATGAATTGGGGGAGTGAGAATTAGTCAACTGCTAATTTAGTCCCTTGATTATCTTTATTTTGCACTTCTGATCTATTGAATTTTTTTCCTTGCACTAGTAGTCCAAACTAGTCAAATTATGTTGAACTAGCCCTAGTTTAAACCCATTATATTGGTGTTAAGTTAGAGACTCGACACATGATGAATATTTTTGGTTTTTTCACGAACTTTATTTCAAAACTCTGTTTGTATAAAACAAAATTATAATTGCATAAATGATTAAAGTATAAGGCAGTTATAATCATTTATGATTAGAGTTATAATCATTGATGATTATAGTTATAATAGTCTAAATTATTAGAGTATCAGTTATAACTTATGATATGTTTAATATGGTCATAATCATGTATGATTATAATTGCATAAATGATTAAAATATCAAGTAAGTTATAATCATTTGTGATTATAACTGTAGATTGCTTTATCATTGGCATAATCATTTTTTTATATCTTTGAACTTTATTTTGCAGGTGTGAATGAAAAAACAACAATGATCATATTCATAGGTGTCCATCTTTGTTTTTTATGTGTGATGGTAGCAACAAGATTAACGATCAAGACTACAACATCGGTGTATTCATTTTATGGTTAAATGTGTATTTATTTAAAAACAATGGTGTATTCACGAATGATTAAATATTTATTCGTTATATGATTAGATGTGTATTCACTTGCGATTATATGTATATTTACATATCACTGCATGCTTATTCATTGATGATTACAACAGAATTTTGTTCATTTTTATGTATATTTTATTCATTGATGATTACAACAGAATTTTACTGTTAAAAATTAAATCACTAAAATTATAAAAAAAATCTATTCATTCATGATTGAAACCGTGAAAAAGAAAATCAAACTATTAAAATTTCGAATTTTGACAAAAGAATTGATAAAAATATTTTTTTTAATCTTCTATTAATAAAATAACAAAAAAAATCAATTAATTCCTTTATTTTAGGTAACAGCGATCATAATCTCTATAATCATGGAAACTGAATAAATTAATCCCATGATTATAGGAAAACATAATTATTTAGGATTTTTAATTAATTAGACATATTGTTAAATTCTTATAATATCCCTATAAAATGATTCGTCCAGAATTATTCTCACATTCTCAACCTTTTAATCATTCTCATTTAACCTCTCTCTCTCTCTCTCTATATATATATATATATATATATATATATATATATATATATATATATATATATATATATATATATATATATATATATATATATATATATATATATATATATATATATATATAACTTTCTTCCACTTTATCTACATAAGATTATACATTTTAAAGGATACCTAAACAATCCTAGAAACCATCTTATACTTGTTTGAGGCTCTACCTCAACCCTCCTCTATTTCTTGAGTCAATTTCAATGTACAATGAAGAAAATATTATGTTGTTGATCTTATTGGCAATCTCGTAGCCCTTCATTCATTCTCTATATGGATCAACTAAATAGATTATTTGTTTTAATAATTAGTCTCCAACATCAAATGCCCACCCTTATTGAGGTAGTTTTCTAAAGATCATATGATTGATTTTTCTTGATTTAATTGTGTTTTAATTGGATCCTTAGTTTTTTGGGATAAATTCTAAAACGTCAACTTTTTCTTTTGTTGTGTTGAACTATGAAAACTGTTGTAACAACAATTCTTGATAGCAGTATTAAGCCAATTTTAGAACATTAGATCGCAAGAAAAATTTGATTTTGGTTTATCTCTATCACTTTCTTAATATTTTTGGAAGTAGTTATATATATATATATATATATATATATATATATATATATATATATATATATATATATATATATATATATATATATATATATATATAGTTTTATAATTTATCATATAATTAAATAATACTATTTATAGTTTTAATCATGATTCTAAAGTTAAAAGCTTTTGTGACCAATGAAAATCATCTTACGGTTCTTTTTTTGACTTTTGTAAAATGTAAATTTGCAATGTTGTTATGGGTATTGCGTTGAAACTTGGAAATTAAAATCAACATTCAAATCTACAATTTAGTTATCATTTTGCAATTAAAAAATTCTTCATTAAGCTATCAATTTGTAATTTAAAATTTAAAATGATTTATTGATTGTTATTTGGATTTAACCGAAAACCAAGCCAAGTAAACTGAACCAAATAAACTGAAAAGCGATTAAACCGAACCGAAGAAACAGAACCCGAATAAATCAATCGAATAACACCCTTAATTAAACTCATTTTAATTTTTAGGTTTGTTATTCAATTATTGGATAATCAAAAAATATACATAACAATCAGTACGTATATTGTTTCATTCTATTTGATAAACATCACGTGACAGTTATACAACGGTTGACGATAGTTTCGAACTGTTGTTCTTAGAAGTTATGCATTTTAAGACTACGTTTCGTTACCAAAATTTCGGTAGCAACTTTTGGTACAAAATTTTCACCGTGAACCTTCAGTACGAAAATTTATGTAGCAACTGTTATGTTGACACGAGTATTTTAATGTTTACTTTATTATTTTAATTAACACTTGGTAGTCTCGTATTATTTTTAGTTATACCTAAGTAAAATTTGGCTCGTATTATTATCTAAAATTTATTTGTATTATGTACGATAAATTTGTTATAAATAATCATTATTAATGGTTATTTTAATGTTTACTTTATTATTTTAATTAACACTTGGTAGTCTCATATTATTTTTAGTTATAACCTAAGTAAAATTTGGCTCGTATTATTATCTAAAAATTTATTTGTATTCTGTACGATAATTTTGTTATAAATGATCATTATTAATGGTTATACATTATTAAATACGTGATATTCACGATTCATGTGATTTATATGATTTTGTGGTTTAAGATCAATTTTGTTTTTCTATAATAAGTCTCGTAGAGTTGCATTGTTTTGCATGTCACAAAAAATTAGGTGAGAAATCTATTAGAGTGTTTTGGCTAAAAGGTATGGATTGAAATTTCTACATCCGGTGCATGTAGATTTATTTTTGAACGATAACTTTTATTAAACAAACAACATGCGGGTAGTTGGCTCAAATACAAACAAAGAATCGAGAAATACAGCATAGAACTATGATAAATAGCAATGTACTTTTGACTAAATACAGGAGGAATCATGCATTGTAAGACCCGCTGAACTATGCAAAACTGCAACACCACCTACCACCAAGGAGTAAAAATTCAGGGCCGTCTCAAGCCGATTTGGGGCCCGGGGCGAAATATAAAATGGGGCCCCTAGCGATAAACTTTTTATAATAAAAGAGGACGGTATCTCCGAAATTTATTATTAATTTAGAAACTAAATACAATAGCATCGATAAGTTATGATTTGGGCTAAGTTTGGGCATTTCTAGCAAAGTAATAGATTTTTTTTGGGCTCAATATATAAAGAACATTTAAAAATGGGGGCCCTTTGGCATTTGGGGGGCCAGGGCGGTCGCCCAGCTTGCCCACCCCATTGAGCCGGCCCTAAGTAAAATGTCCAACCCAACATGTCTGCCCACTATCACCATACTTGAATAAAATAGGGGAAACCGAACAAATGAAAGGCAAGCATTTGTATCCCAAATCAAAGTATGGGTAAAATTGTCTGAACCTCAAAGTATTGTAAAAACCATCTCAAGACCTATATAAGCAGAGAAAACACACTCTTCTAACTTCTAACTCTCCTGTGAAGCCTCACTGCCAAGCAATTGAAGCGAAACTTCTACGAAAGATTAACAAGTTATGACGAGATTTATGTGAATTGCTTGAACGCCTTCGAAAGATTTCGTCTATCTATATCCCTTAAGTCTCCCCAATTAGTAGAATCTAGATCCAATATTTTTGAATCCAACTGTCGCTTCTTGAGGAAAAAAACTCCAGCGCCAATCAATTAAGGGTGATCACTACTAATACATGAAATCTGAGAAATGTCATTGCGAGGCTCAATTGGATATGACTACACGGCATGAAACAACCCCATCTCGAAAGATCCTTATGCTATAGCTAGGGGTGCAAACGAGCCGAGCCGAGCCCGAGCCCGAGCCTGAGCCTGACCAGCTCAGCTCGGCTCGGGCTCGTTAAGAAATATATAGGGCTCGGCTCGGGCTCGGCTCGTTACGAGCTTTATGGACCTAAGCTCGGCTCGGGCTCGTTAAGAAATACATAGGCTCGGCTCGGGCTCGGGCTCGGGCTCGGGCTCTACTCGTTTAATTCTTAACAAGCCTAAACGAGCTTAAGCTCGGCTCGAGCTCATTAACAAGCTCATTTACTTAATGTAGGAATATATATATATATATATATATATATATATATATATATATATATATATATAATATTATATTATATATAGGCTCGTTTAGGGCTCGAGAGCCTAATCGAGCTTGGTGACACAGGCTCGGCTCGGGCTCGTTTAATAAACGAGCCTTATATTTAAGCTCGGGCTCGGCTCGGGCTCGTTTAAAATCAGTCTCGAGCCGAGCTTTTATCGAGTCGGTCCCGGGTAGCTCAGGAGCCGGCTTGTCTCATTTGCACCATTAGCTATAGCACATCAGGAAACTTTAACTTGACATCTGAGTTTACCATTACCTAGGATAGCAAAAACCGACACATACACACTCACTCCAAAGAAAAACCCCCCCTCCCACCCATTTAAAATCCCACGAAATAAGAAAAACTCAACACACACAAAAAATGTGCATCCACGCAACACGACTTAATTTACCCTGATTGTCCACACACATACCTATGTAGAGTTCTACCCCGAAAAGAGACACTAACACACACTCAATATACCCTGTTCCGAGATGCACTACACCAAAAATACCAAATGACACCCAACTAAACCCCTTCCCAGTTAATGGTAAACTAACAAAATTACTTTGATTTTGGAAACAAAAAAACTAACCAGAATATCACTCCCTCAATAAGTGATACCTCACCAACCTCTCCACACTCGCTTAAGAGAATAAACCAGAGTTAAATGAATGACAACACCATGAGTACCAATCCAAATTATGCAGCTTACGCCGGTACTTTACCCAATTGAACAAATTCAGTTGAATATCATAAGCGATATTCGCCAAGTTAAGTTTTTTCTTTAAAAATATCACTTCGTTTCTTGCTTTCCAAATGGCCCAACAGGAGGCATGTATCAATGCTGAAAAAAACTTCACCTCTTTTTCCGATTTAGTTAGTGAAAGGGTTTCTGTAGTTAGTAGCTTGAGACTCTCTTGATTTCTCCTATTATATCCACACCATTTACTGATCTACTCCCACACACAAAGAGTGAATTCACATCTAGCAAAGACGTGATCGACTGATTCGTCTTCAAGTCCACAGAATGGCATTTGACTTCAGGAATCCGACCCCCCGGTGCAAGAGATTACATTTTACCGGGATTCTATTTAAAGCTAACCTCCAGGAGAAGCAATTTACTCTGCATGGAACCCACGAGTTCCATTTAAACCTGTTGGGGATATCTTATTTTGAGGAAATCTCTAAGGCTTTCATTAAAGATTTAACAGAGAAATTTTTGTGATGCTCAATAATCCATTCCTAACTATCATTCATATTGGAGAACTTGAATTTATGAATAAATTCTAACATATCATGGAATTCTTTCTTTTCCAAGTTCGACATAACTTGCTTCCTCCAATTCCATTTCAACTCAACTCCTGTCTCTGAGTTATATGTTACACGATCCATAGTCAGGCAGCTTTTTTCAATTTCCAGCTTATAAATTCTTGGAAATTCGTCTTTAAGTGGAATGCTTGTTACCCAAGCGTCTTTCCAAAATCTTGTTTTGTCATCTTTCCCCACTTTCTTTCTGAACAAATCCCGTAAGCTAGTTACAACTTCCAAGAAATCATCTTCAATTTTAGTGACGTCCTTCCACATCCCATTATAAAATTTCTTTGAAAGTTTGCGGTCATCATAATCACTAATCATATGAATGCTTTGAATCACATTTGACATAATGAGGAAGCGTCATTCTTTAATTTCTACCACCATTTTGCTAGGAGGCAAATATTGAAGTTTTTTAGTCCGTTAACCCTAGCCTGCCCATGGATTTAGGAGTTGTTACTTTCTCCCATGCCACCTAATTTATACTTCTTTTGTCTTCAAAACCTTTCCACAGGAAGAAAACAAGTAAAAGCAATCTGTGTGTCATATTATAAAAACATGAATATAATATGACGTATATGTCGACTTTAAAGGTAACGTATAATTTTAAAAAATACAATATGATTTTCTATTGCATACGACATTTAGTACATTAGAATATATATGAATACATCTTATGTGTTTTAGCTTGGTTAAATTGTTATTGCCATTAAATATTGCTTGAAGCTACTCAAACAATGTTTATAACAAGCCCAAATGTTCAAGCTAACATCATTTTCTTAAGTAATAGTTATTTAGTTATTGACAAGGATACTGTAACGACCCAATTCATACATCATTCATATAATCGACAAATAAAAGCATTGAGAAAAATGTCCCAAAATTTCCGTATTTCCATTTCCACAAAAAATAAGTTTGGTACATCATCGGGTTACAAAAGGTATACAATAATCATGATATGTGTATTATATATGTCCAATATCAACAAAGAATTTCCAACTAGGCTAAGGACGTGTTTGGCAAAACTAGCTGATAGCTGGTAGCTGGTAGCTGGTATATGGAAGCTGGAAGCCGGTAGCCGGTAGCCAATATGAATATACACACCCAGAAATATGGGTTCAAACACACATACATATGCACACACATATGGAAATCTAATTTATTTTGGGTTTGATCTTGAAATCAATTTCTTGTACAAATTTGGACACACAATAATCGATTTGTAGGTTAAAGAACACATAATCCCAAACCCAAAAACCAAAAACCAAAATCGATTTTCAAGTTGAAGAGCACAAAAGAATCGGTTTCAGGTTCAAGAACCTAACTGAGAACACACATGAATTGTATTCTAAAATCGACCCAAACCCAACTTTGAATTCTTTTGAAATCGATATTGAAATATGTGTAAGGCATATTAAAAAATGAAAGCCCTTAAGTGCTAGTTCACAGCTTTGAATTCTTAAAAATTTGAGTTCTTACGAAATCCTAGAAATGAAAGCCCTAAAATCCAGCGCTTGTTCACTATAAAAGAAATTCCTAAACATGATTTTTGATTTCTAAGTCATTGAACATTAAACCTGATTTTAAGATCTTGAGTTTGTATGTGTGTGTGTTCGTTCCCCTAAACCAAATTCCAAATTTCACGTAGGTGTGTCTTTGTGTTCATGTATAAAGCCCGAAACCAGATATTGAAGTTATAGCATTTAACTGTTTAAAATAAAGAAAAAATAAGGAAAATGGTGAAAATCCACATTAGCGGCGCTAACCCTAAGGTTAGCGGCGCTAATGGACCAAATCCCGTATCAGTCGCATTTCAGACTGGTTCGTGACGTTGACTTTGCATGAATTGACAGTTAGCGTCGCTAACTTTCAAGTTAGCGCTGCTAACTGCCCCTGAGCGGGAAAAAAGTCCATAATTTCGTGATCTAGGCCATTTTTAAGTCATATAACACTCCCAAGTCCGTCATATTACCTCTAGAACTCCAGAAAACACTTGTGAACTCTCTCTCAAGCCTCCATAGTTGTTTGAGCTCCATTTGTGGGTTTGTGAAGGTCTTGGAGGAAGAAGAAAGTAGCAAGGTGCTCAAGAGAGAGTGGTGCTTAGAAGGAGTCAAGTTTCTTGCTATCCCTAGACCATTGTAAGTGTTTAGAACCTTGTTTTTTCTTAGTTCTTGTTGTTAATGGAATTATGAAGTCATTTCCAAGCTTTTCAAGACAATGATGACTCCATATATTGGATGGGGGTGGGATTTAGAGGCTAAGGATGAGTGCTTCTCCTTTTAGTCTCTGAATCTTTGAGAAAAACCCTAGCCTAGTCTTAATGTGGTTGTGGATGAAGTTTTAAGTTGTTAATCTTCATTTTAGAACTAGATTTGTCACCATGAGATTGTTTGGCTAGGATTGATGGTTAAAGTTACATTTTTATAAGTTAAGGGACTGTTTATGACAACTCCTGAAAGTTGGAGCTTCTGTCTGAACGAATTAAGCACTTAATGAAGAGAAGGGCTGAATAGCGGGATTAACGACGCTAATCTTCCAAAGTTGACTTTTGTTGACCCGTTGACTTTGACTTCTTGGACAATGGACTTTTGGGTCAAAAACCCTAAGGAAACCCTAGTGTTAATTTTGATTAGGGATTTCTAGATGAAAAACCTTGAGTTAATGGAATGTTTGGATAATAGGAAGCTCGAGGATTTCACCGACTCTTCCTTACTGTAGCTTAGCGACAAATCAGGCGAGTCTCCTCACTGTCTTGATTATGATGTTGATGATGATGTTTGCCGGCGAAAGCCGATGACGATGTTTGCCGGCGATGGCCGATGACGATGGTTGCCTACGAAAGTCGATGACGATGATTTCCGACGGACCGGGTCAAGCCCAAGAGTCGATTGATGATTGTTAAATGATGTTTATGAATTATTGGAAAATCTGGGGAACTCACTAAGCAACGTGCTTACGGTTTTAGGTTTAAAATGTTTCAGGTACTCATGGTGCGGGAGGCTCGGGCACGACGTGATCGCAGGCATTGGCATCTATTTTGTTGACTTCTGCCATTATGTTCTTTGACTATGGATTATGAAACCACTTATGTATCTTTTGATGAACTGAATGAATGATTTAACTGAATGAATGATTTGAGACGTATGTTTTATTCTATTTGGGCTCAAAATAATTTTTTTATATGTGTTTTTGGGACGTTACATCATGTGTGCGATTGTGTAAACCTAGATCTGTGTGTGTTCAAGAATCGATTCCACATGGTGCATGTTGGCGGTTGGAGTCGTCGGAAAAGATGACCAGAGTCTCATTGGAGTTGCGAAGGACACCAGAACCCGATTAAAACTATAAAAACCAACCATAATGATATTTTGTGAATATAGGTAAAGAAGTTTAATTGTTATGTGTAAAAAATCATAAATGATCAAACAGTGCACACAAATAAATTTTATTACCTTTATAAATTATTAACACATTATAATAAACAAATCAAAGTATTTAAATTTATATTTTAACAACATCCATTACAAAAAGGAAAAATGATTATTAAATTAAATAGAAAATAGAAAATAGAAAAGGAAAACAAAATTGTCGAGAAAGTAAAATTTACCTCTCTTGTAGCCATGCACAATATTTTTGAGAAAATTTTAGGAGCCGGTAAATAAGGAGAGATGGTACCGAAACAAGAACCCTAACATAGATACCCACCCGTATTCCTAAATCCCAAGACTTCACTCTTCGTACAAGGATTCTTTCCGTTCCCGTAAAAGAAGTCAAGGGTTAGGTCCCCTCAACGGACATCTTTTTCGAGCCATCTCCGAGGATTGGGAGAGCATTATCAGGTAATCAATCGGAGGAAGACGGTAATTTTTTTCTTCTGGCGTTCTTCCTTTAGTCGTTTGTCCTGATTTTTCGTGATTCTGGAACATTAAAACTTGGAAGAAGTTTATTAGAATAAATGTGTTATTGATTGCAGATGAGCTACTCACTGGATCAGAATTCGACTGATTATCGTAAGTCCCACTTCGTCTAATCCTCCATTAGCTAGTTCTTGGCCTTAGATTTAACCACAAAGTAGAATTCGAAGCCACAAGTTCATGTTTTTCTAGTACACAAGGAATGCATCTCCAATTTACATTCTTTCAAAGACTTCATGTATTCAAGTCAACGTTAAGGGGTCTTTCTTTCTGGATTTTCAGAGCATGGAAGCAAAGGTGTGGAGGTATTTGTTGGAGGTTTGGCCCGTTCTCTCACAGAAGACAAGGTTCACAAAGTATTTGCCGCTTGTGGAGAAATTACAGACATGCGCTTAATCAAAGATCAAAAGGGCAACCTAAAGGTGTTCTATTTAGATACTGTAAATTCATATCTGTCATATTTCTATACTTGTAAAAATTCCATATTTCTTTACACACACAAAATATATAGGGATTTGGGTTTGTACGCTTTGCAACAAAAGAGGCTGCTGACAAAGCTCTGAAGGAGTTATCTGGATCCATGGTAAACATTACTCTTTACCAGATTGCTGTTGATATTCTTACAGGAATGAATGGAATTTACCTTCTTGCCCTTTATGTTTCAGCTGGAAGGTAAAAAGATCGGTGTCCTCCCATCAGCTGCACAAGATACATTATTTTTAGGGAACCTAAACAAAGGTATGATTTAATATCTTCATTGCAATCTCACTCTTTCAGTTCCCTTTATCTTATTCTTTTTCTTCATTTAGGATGGAGTGCTGATGATTTTAATAAAGTTGTCCGTCAGGTAAACTTATATTTGTTTTTCTTTTTCATTATGCATCAATTATTTATAAACTGTTCTTTATGGTGTAGGTTTTTCCAGATGTTGTTTCCATTGATCTTGCACTACCCCAAATTGGCAGTGATACAGCTGTCAAAAAAATTAAGAATCGCGGTTTTGCCTTCGTGAAGTTTTCATCTCATGCTGTAAGTCCTCTTTTTACAAGTCAAGTATTTTATTCACTATATTATTTTATGTTTATAGATTTTATACTCCTTGTTTTTTAATTTTAGGCTGCAGCACGTGCATTTAGGGTTGGTTCTAAGCCAGATTTTGTTCTTGGTGGTACTTTACATCCATCTGTTAAATGGGCTGAAGGGGATCCAGAAGTTGATCCAGATGAACTTGCTAAGGTGTTTGTTCATGTCACTAATTTATGAATTATTCTGAATTATCTGTTGTTAAATGAATTTGTTTTTTATTTCCAGATAAAAATAGCATTCGTTAGAAAATTACCTTCGAGTACCGATGAAGAATACTTAAAGAAACTCTTTATGCCATTTGGGAAGGTAGAAAAAGTGGTGGTGTCCAGCAAGGGTGATTCTTCAGTTGGATTTGTTCATTTTTCTCAACGATCTGTAAGTTTAACAATTTTGTTCTTTAGTTTATAAAAAAAATTGTAATTTGTAATTTTCTTTTCACTTGTAGCATCTTGATTATGCCATAGAGGGCCTAAATGACAAAATTGTCCAAGGGCCAAAGGGTGGACCATCAATTAAACTACAGGTACTATAAATTACTCAGGTTATTTAATTTGTAACCCACAAAAGAAAAAAAAAATACAAACTTGTATATATAAATAAATAACAGGTTGAAGTTGCAAGGCCTATGGACAAAAAAAGAAAAAGGATTTATGAAGATCATCCTCAAAGCACTCAGCCCCATGAATTTTTAAGCAAACCAAATTCTCAAAGTCATGAACCGGTTTTTAATTTCTTCAATGGCCATGAAGAGACATTTCAAAAGGTTTCCTATCTTGATTTTGATGTCTTTTTTATTTGTAAAATATGGTAGTAAGTTGAATATTACTGACCAACTTTTCCCATTTTCCTAGAATGGTTAGTAAATTATTTTTGGTCCTTAAACAATATTTTTTTCTGCTATTTATACCTGATGACCGGCTATTATAGGTTTAACTGGGTTTAATGATTATATGACATTCCAAAATGGTCACTGGAGTTTTATTGTACACCTAGTGTCACTTAACGAATTTCTTTTGTATTTTCTATACCATATTTTGTGTTTATATACCATTATTATAGATGATTATTATTAATAAAAAAAGTATATACCTTTTGTGCTTTTTATACATTTTTTGTACACCTAAGGTCCATAAACAGAAAAAAGGTATATTTACACTGTATTCTTTGTACACAAACAAAATAATATTATCTTTTGTATTTTTTAAACCCTTTTTGGGGTTTTAAACAAAACCGAGATTAAACCTTTTAACAGGAAAATCCAAAAACTCCAGCCACTTGAAAATCAAAATCACGATGCAAATATTGAAATGCAAATCAAATTGTAGACGATTCTTCTTAAAAAAAAATCGAATTGCAAACTAAAATTCGATCAAGAAAATTTTTTCATACCAAAGGCATCGCTTCCCCACTCTCAAACTGCAACCATATTTTCTTGTTTTGTGTTTGCTTACCTATTATTAATAATAAATAATAAATATGAGTAATAATGGTATAAAAAACACAAAAAAACAATATTTTTGTTCTTGGACCTAGCTACACAAATAAAAGTTCAGCAACTAGATTTTTGTTCTGGGACTTAGGTGTACAAATATCTGGTCATTATCATATAAATAGCACAAAAAAGTTGTTCAAGGATCCTAGATGTACAAAAAAATACTTTCATGACCATTCTGAAAAAAATGGAAAAATCCGGTTCCTGTAATTCAATTTAACTTTCCCTCCCAAACATTAGGAACCTGTTGTCGATCCCCACGAAGCTGCTGTTTTACTGTTACCAGTTGCAGTTAGAGAGCGGTTACTTCGAATTTTACGGCTCGGTATCGCTACTCGATTCGATGTATGTTCCATCATTCTTTATCAAGTTTTTTTACAATCGACCTTTTCCTTTTTAATCTTTTCAAATTTTGATTTACTGATTTATTCTATACCAGATCAAAGTCGAATCCCTATCTAATCTAGCAGAACTACCCGAACCCATTGCCATATCAGTCCTTGACCAGGTCAACTACAACCGAATCTCTATCACACAAAAAAAAAGTTTCACTTTCAGTCCTCCATAAATTCATCATGCTACACTTTTCTCTACAGTTCATGTTATCAGGAGCAGATAAACACGACAAAGGAGGCTATCTCGCGTCCCTAATTTCCAGGGTATGTAATTGTAACATGTTACTAACTTTTCACCATACGCCTCTAATTTATAACCAATTTACATAATTTTAATTTTATAATTATTATATACACAGCACCAGGTAGACAAAGTCAGACCAATTCAACCGCCCTTAAGTCTATCAATATCAAGATTAAGAGAACCAGTAGGCCTCACTGGTAGGGCCCACCTTCCAGCTGTCAATTCCCTTCCCTATACTGACCCAACCACTACTAGGTTCGTTTATTAAATAATAAATAAATAAATAAAAATAAAGTATGTTGCTAAGATTAAACACTTGCTGTGTTTGACACAGGGGCGATAGTTACGCGTCACGTTACTCTACATTATATTCAGATTATCGTCTACCGAGTCAACTGAGTCGACCGGGTGTTTTACCAGAGGATAGAAGTCCTTCACAATTACATGAATTACCCCCGGGTCCTTCGTCATCTTATAGTAGTAGATATTTAGTAAACTCAAATCTTCTAGCAGTTTATGGAAACATGGAGGAAATGAGCCCGGTCCCGTCACACCAAATCCCGGGCTCGTCTTCTTCTTCGATGCCTTTTACAAAGCCTTCACAAGATCCTTACCGGATAATACCGGGCCCCACTTTAGCTTATGCAAAAGGTGGCCCGGAGGATCGGCCTGCAACTAGGCCACAAATGAGATTTGACCCGTTTACCGGTCAACCGTATAAGTTTGACCCGTTTACAGGCGAACCGATTGTTCCGGAAAGTTTGGGCCGTCGTTATGAGAGCCCGTATTGACACCGGAACATTTTATTATTGTTTATGGTCTGTTTAGTTTTTTATGTTGAATTTAGCCATGTATATTAATGGAGTTGTTATTTATCATTCTTATAATGTTTTGAGGGGGATGGGTGTTTGCTTCACAAAAGTGGAATGCATGAATATTGGTTAGGTATTGTCGATTAGCAAAAATTAAGTGTAAGTCGGATGTTATTGTTTTTAATAAATGTGAAAGGAAATGACGTTATGCATCATGAGTATCGAGTAATCTCTTATATATGTGTTATCAAATCAGATGCATTTAATCGTTTTGATGTTACCATTAGCGGAAACGGAAATAAAAAGGTATTGGTTTTGGGCTTGGTTGATATTTTATAACTTTTTAGAATTTTGATATATATATATATATATATATATATATATATATATATATATATTTGTTGGCCCCCCGCAAGGTTTCAGGACAGGGATACCCACCCATGTCCTTGCCCCAGAAATTAAAACGGGGGTTAATATCACCCATCCCCTCCCCCGTCTGCAATTCTTTCATAAAAATACCCCTATACGGGTTCTAGATCCCACGAGAACATGGTCCCACAGGGATTTTTGACATCCCTAGTTGAACCAGATAATGGTGACCACTCCCGTCACTAGCTTGTTACTACAACCGGTGTTTGACCCAACAACAAATTATGACTAGCAAGATATCATGGTATTGACATATTTTATGATGGCACGAAAAATATGTAACTAACTTCTATTACTATTACCTTAGTCTGTCATGATAAAAGATTATGTTCTAGAACATAAATAGAAATGTAAACCTATATATACGGGTATCGATCTAAAAGGTAGTTTTCACACAATTGTTTGTATTGTTTGTTTATTGTTGAGGCTTAGAGTGATAGTAAGTTTTTCTTTATGAGGATTTTGCTAAGGTTGAATTTGGTATCTTCATATCGCATGTCGACTTGAGGAGCACTATGTGAGAGTTTTACCTCTCACATTTGTAAAACTCTTTTATTCATCCTATTCATTGTTCTTATTTTATGTTTGAAAGTTGTAAAAAAAAAAAAAAAAAAAACACTCCTAAGATTGTATTCAAAACCCTCGCCCCTTCTATCTAATTTTAATTAATCAGACGTAACAATTTTATTTTCAAATATTCCCACTCATACATTTTACTTAATTGATACACAATGCTTTTTTACAAGTAGGCATAAGTATAACAATGTACTGAACTCTCAACGCTTAAAAGTATTGTATCTCCTTCGCAAAGTATTGTATCTTCATGTTCAATTGTATCATCTCATGACTTACATGTTTCATATATCGATACTCTCAAATACACAATAACTAAGAGCCTGTGTGCAACCCTCCATTGCATGTATCACATGACCATGCCTTTGCATATCCACTTAGTCACTAGCCATGTTAATTAAAACATTTTTATTTGGGATGTTACGATTTACAATAAAAGTCTGGATTCACCACGACCTGATTTATAATGTCAAATCGTGGTATAAGTCAGCTTTAATACTCATATAAATTATAATTACATAAAACGGTCTAAACGACATTAAAATAACCAACACCGAATACATAATCTTTTAGCTATTTGTTCAAAGATTGATACTTGAGAAAATAACAATAAATTCATACCTCAAAACTATAAAACCTTTGGCGTGTACACTTCCGATTGGGGCTCAAACAAAGCCAAAATGAGTTTGAGCTCATTTTGAGTTGGGTCTTAACTTCAATGAGTCAGTTCGGATTTTATTGTGGAAGAGTCGAACTGAAAATAGCGTAAAAATAATATGCAAGAGTCATATTTCACTAAAACAAATGTGAATAGTTCAAATATATATTTGGAAACCATAGCTAATTACGCAAAGTTTGATTTGAATTCAATAAAATAATATTAACATAATCAAAAATATTAACACACACATACAAAAAAAAGAAAAAAAAACTCAATAAAAATTAAAATAGAGATAGAAAAAATATCAAATTCTTATATGTTTCAAGGCTATTTTCCCGTTCAAACTCGTGGCCTGTATTCTATAAAAACCAAAATTGTTTTTCGCCATCGTCATCTAATTTCATAAAAAAGGAGCAAGGAAGAAAAGTCCAAAATCATGTACAAACATGCATGCGGAACGTACAAGTATATGTTTGAGTAAGTGAAACTGAAAGCGGGCCTTGTGGTAGTGGGCTCAACCGACAGGGAAACAAAGGGAATAAAGTGATCTCCTTCTGGCACATGGACTCCCGCTTACACCGGACACAAATCTGACCCAAAAAGTGACCCGATATGGTCCTCCCGTTTCTATCACTTTACATTTTCGATCCCTAAAATTGTACCCCACTAATTTACACTCCGCCCCTACTAAATTGCTTTTATTCCCTTTTCCTTGAAAAGTCGGTTTATTTTCATTTCTTCTAGTTGATAACTTGATATGATCATGTCATGAAATTTAGCAATTCTTAAATGATTATACTATTAAAAAGTTACAAGTACGATGGTTAGGAAAGTTAGGATTATTACCGTTGATGTATTGTTTTGTGTTATTTTAAGAGCATTTTAAGTGGAAATAAAAACTATTTAAAAATTTAAAAAATATTATAAATAAAATATTTTTTACTAGTGGTCTAGTACAATACCCTTTGTTTTGTACATAAGTAATCACCGTCCTCTCTAAAAGTGTAAACATTTATGCTATTTGGTAACATGTTTATGCGATATTCAAACCCTAAGGGTGCGTTTAGTTACGGAAAACTGCTCTGTTTTCCGGAAAAATTTTTCAAGAAAAATGATAAATCCGAAAACGCGTTTAGTTCGTCAATTTTTCCAAAGTTTTCCAAGAAAATGAAAATTTTTCATTTTCCAAAAATTACAAAGAATTTGGAAAATTTTGGAAAACCCAAATTTATTGTTTTCTAAATTTTTCTATTTCCAAAAATTTTCTAAACTATACAAAAACACACACACACACACACACACTTATTCTCACCTACACCCCTAAAATTACATCTATACCCACCCCCACACCACCACCTACCCCACCCACCCACCCTATCCCCACACACCCCACCCCACCTACCACCTCCCACCCCACCCCTACCCCCACCCAACCCATCTCCACCTACCCTCCACCACCCCACCCCACCCAACCCTCACCCACCACCACCTCACTCCACCTCCACCTCCTACCCCCACCCACCCACCTCCACCCCACTCCCATCCCACCCACCCACTTCCACCTACCCCCACCCACAACACCCACTACCCACCCTACCCAACCCTCACCCACCACCACCCACCCCCACCTCACTCCACCTCCACCTCCTACCCCTACCCCACCCACCCACCTCCACCTGCCCCAACCCACCCCCACCCACCATCCACCCTACCCAAACCCTCACCTACCACCACCCACCACCACCTCACTCCACCTCCACCTCCACCTACCCCCACCTCCACCCCACTCCCACCCCACCCACCACCACACCCTCACCCACCACCACCCACCCCCTACCTCACTCCACCTCCACCTCCTACCCCCACCCCACCCCACCCCACCCCACCCACCTCCACCTACCCCACGCTACCCCATCCACCTCCACCTACCCCAACCCAACCCCACCCACCACCCACCCCCACCTCACTCCACCTCCACCTCCACCTACCCCTACCCCACCTACCTCCACTCCACTCCCACCCCACCCACCCACCACCACCCACCCCCTACCTCACTCCACCTCCACCTCCTACCCCCACCCCACCCCATCCACCTCCACCTACCCCAACCCACCCCTACCCAACCCCACCTACCACCCACCCCCACCTCACTCCACCTCCACCTCCACCTACCCCCCCATCCCACCCACCTCCACCCCACCCCACCTCCACCCAAACCTCACCCACCCCCACCTCACTCCACTTCCACCTACCCCCGCACAACCCCAAATCAAAAATTGGAAAATGAAAATTGATATCTAAACACGTTTTCTGTTTTTCTAAAATAGAAAATGAAAACAGAATCGGTTTTATCTAAACGCGTTTTCTAAATTTTCAATAGAAAACTGAAAATGAAAACTCATTTCGTTTTTCTGAAAATGAAAAATGGAAAATGGAAAACAATTTTCTGCAACTAAACGCACCATAAATGTTTCGATTTCATAATAATTGTGATTATGTGTATGGAATAAAGCCCTCTTAATTGGAGCCCAATGGTTGAGAGCGGAATCATGAAAAAGAGGTTCAGGTTCCAAACCATATACACTTTGTTCCTTTCACAGTTGTATTTCTACAGTTTACGTCTTATTTGGTGATCTTAACATGTGTGTGCCATGAGACTGTTCAAGATACAATTCAGTCCTTTTATATTCAAGATTAACATGTATAAGTACTATTGGGTTTCATAATTTGATATCTCCTCTGTATTCACATTACACATAGGGAGTATACACATAAATCTTCTATCCTCTTGGAAGATTACAACATAATCTCATTCAAGTATAAAGGTAATTCATTGCATAATAAATCATATTAACTCATCACTATTACCCTCCATGGTCAGAATTGGAGGTTACTGAATACGTGGTAGACCTTTGATGAAGATATCCTCAAATTGGAACAAGAAAGGAATATGCATGACTCAAACTCAACCCTTGGCAACATGCTTGCTGAAACAATGAAAGCCATTTCGATATGATTATTATGTTGCTGTTGCACGGGGTCACTTAAAAGATATATCACACTTACATTGTCCCAAATAACCATCATAGTCTAAACAATATGACAATGAAGCTCGAGTAATAAATTATAAATCCAACAAGTTTGAGGGACTATATAAGCCACCCAATCAACATGATATATTTGGTTGTCATTTAGAAGACCACGGAATGAGATTATTTCCTAGAAAAATATAATATCCTGAGGTGGATATTCGTGTATCAGGGCACCCGCCCCAATTAACATCTACGTTGACTAAAAGATACAAATATGGTGATGAAAATAAGTGTAAGTCAAGGTTTATGATACCTTAAATGTTATGTAAAATTCTATGTAAAGCCTAAAAGTGTGGCTCACGTCGATCATGTATGAAAAGATACACTTGTTGTATCACATATGAGATCTCAGTCCAAGTAAGCATTAGATACAATAATGCCCCGACAAAGCTATGGTAGAGAGTATGATATTTGACTGCAGGACCAGAAGTGGTGCTAAGCTTTAATATGGTATCAATTATAGTGATGGCCAGATTAAGAGTGATACGTGGGCAAGGGCCAAAATCTCTTTGGATTATGATGAAAACAATCCATGGCAGTGTTGTTCAACTGACATTCCCAAGAAATATCTTGGTGGTCTAAGGTCCTTCATGGCAAATTCTGATCCAAGTTGGGTGATTATGTTTTTGTTATGGGAATCAGATGATGTGGTGAGGATAATTTCATCAACATGCAATAACAAATATGTCAAACTGTTACCATGACAGAATATAAACAAGGAGTTATACAACTTGCTGTGGGAGAAGCCTAGTGAAAGAAAAAAATTGGCAAATTGATAATATCAAGCTCGAGGGGTTTTTTTGACGACCGGAAATTCTGTATGATTTTTGGTTTAAAATGTGTGAGCAAATGGATTAGAAAATCTATGAAATTTGAACAAATGGACATAAAGGGAATTGGTAATTTTGAATGAAATTGACCTCGATGTAAGAATTTTAAGTTCTAGAATGTTATAATATGTCATCACAAGGGTTTCGGTACTTTGAAACCAAATTTTGGACCAAAGATGCAAAAGCTAGCATTTTGGTTTGGAGTATGTCTTAACAGGAAGGAAGGAAGAATTATGCAATTAATTAGCAACGCTAATTCTAAGAATAGCGACGCTATGGTTGACATATGATTTTATGTTACATAGTATGTTAGAAATTACGTTACTATGACCGTGTCATGCATATTAGATAGCGGCGCTAATAATGTCGATTGCGGAGCTATGAAGTACAGTGTTTCGACGGTGATCGTTTGACATAAAAACTTAGCGATGATATATGCTATACATAGCGATGCTAAATTGCGATAGATGGAAAATGTCTAGTTTTCATTGGTCCAACTCAACTTAAATGGGTTTAACCCATTGGGTCACCGTTCGACCCAACAAATATATGTTATATCAGAGTGTTTAGGCTGTAGAAGTCACTTACAACTCCCCCAAAACTCTTAAAGATTAAGTGTGTGTGTGTGTGTGTCCTTGGTGAGGGAGTGTGTGTGGTTATTTCTTCAAGGTTCCAAGTGTTTTTCAAAGGCAAACCATGGAAAGCTTGCTAACTTAAGGTAATCTTCTAGTTTCTAGCTTTGGTTTGAGCTATGAGCTTCATATGAGAATTATCTCGAAACCCTAATTTTTGACTATAGGTTAATAAGATGATTTAAGGTTAGAAGTGTTTAGTTGAGAGTATGTTGTCACATACATTATATACGGTGGTGGGACCGTTAACGCCCATAAATCTATGACAAGGTAAAGCGTTGGTAGATTGGAGTTGACATCCATCGGTACATCTATGATAAGGTTCTGCCTTAGTATATTGGATTTTGACATCCGTTGATACATCTATGACAAGGTCAAGCCTTGGTAGATTGTATTTGACATCCATTGATACATCTATGACAATGTTAAGCCTTGGTAGATTGGATTTGACATCCCATACTTGCATCTATGATAAGGACCAGCCTTAGTAGATTGGATTTAGACATCCTAAATTTGCATCTATGACAAGGTTAAGACTTGGTAGATTGAGATTTAGACATCCTACACTAGTATCCATGACAATGTTCAACCTTGATGGAACTAGGAATGACATTCCCATCATATTGTTTAGCTCAGAGGATTTGACATCCTTTAATGCATTTATGATAAAGTATCAGACTTGACATAATCGAGAATAATACTCCCATCGTTCATATCATCTTGAGGATCGTGGTATCTATTATTTTATTAAAGATTGTGTCAAATTTAGTCAATATTTAGGAATGGTACTTCCAAATTGTAAAAACCATTGGGGGAAGGAACAATGTCCCTAATGGCAATGGAATACATGTGTGATACAAATAGGGATTGTATTCCCATAATAATTGACAATTACAAACTGTTTATATGTATCTATGTACTCACAAGACAATTGTCTTACCTCTCGTTTGTGTGTGGTTTGTGACATGTACTCAGGAAAGTTGATTGCAAGGCTTATTAAGAAAGTTGATTGGACATCCACACTAGAATACCTTCTAGTGACTTTGGGTCATGAAGCTAAATAGTTGATTAAATATTAATAAATTCTAAATTCAAGTATTTTCTTGCCATGACTCTTGTGTATCTGAGTAGCATCCAATAATACACCCAAAATATTTATTTTGACAAATTAATATTGGAATACAATGGGACCCGGTTTTGTATATATAAGGTTAAATCCAATATTTTTATGGTGTACGAATTGGGGTGTTACATGCTTGTTTGTGCCCGTATAAAAATTTTCTACATATGAAAAAAATGATATGGTTGGTTCATATAAACATCGAAGGTTGGTGTATAAACACTATCTTAAAGTGTGCTATAAATTTTTTTTCACATCTAACTAGTTGACACTCCAGTTTTTTCGAGAGTGCTAAATTGAGAGTTGTTCAAATTGCCACATGTTTGACTACCAAACTGAAAAGTTTCATGACAATTCATACTAACATGTTGTGACCTGCCAGTAACAACCAAGCTTTGTTGAGCTCAAGGGTACCGTTTATTCAAAATATTTAAAAATACCAACATAAAATCAATAACATTAACATATTTTAGTAATAGAACAAGTTCTCAAATAGATTTTTTAGTTAGAGTGTCGTATTCTCCCTGCTTGACATTTTTTATAGTTAGGGGTCTTGTAAGGATATAATATGAAAGGTGGGTAGAGGAGAAATGGCAAAGAAGTTATAAATGAGCCTCTAATAGGGGCTAGGGTGGAGATACCAAAATTTTTTATTTTTTATTTTTGGAAAATAGAAGGCACCAAAATGTGGGTCCCTATGGCAAATTTATTTAAAAAGCGAGAGAAAGAGTCCACAAAACAGCCAAGCACAAGGGGATAAAAAGAACACTAGAACTTTGAGACAGGCCTCAAAGTGTATTTTAACCAGACATCAAAAAAGAGATACCAATTTTGGAATGTATGGTCATGGGATGAAGTAGACAAGGTTTCTAGGTAAAAGATGGTTTGAATGGGTGATAGTAAGAGGACGAGGATTAGATGGTATGATATCAGTATAAAGAGGATGTTGGACTGAATTAGAAATTAGGGGTGAGTGTTTACAAAGGCACAAAAATGATTAAAAGATAGAGTGTGCTTATGTTTTTTTATTAATCGTGTCATAAAATTTATACCCTTAGTGTTTAGATGGAAACCCAAGAAATACACATGGAGAAGAACAAGGTTATAGTTTGTCATCATTTAGGATAGTATGTAGGTAACACAAACAACTGAATACATGGATATGATGGTAAGCTGAAAGTTTACAGTAAATAATTTGGATAGGTGAAAAGAACAAGAGAGTTTTGATTGGAGAAAATTATGTAATTCGGCCATCATATGAATTACATGGCGCCAAAAATTCGGTGGGGCATAAGCATGAATGAGAGATGTTCTAGCCATTTTGTTTAGTGTTTGTAATTTTCTTTTGGCCTTTACATTTTTGCAACAAAGTGTATGGACATAAAACCATAAATGAGTGCCATTGTCGGCACATAAATGGAAGAATGGAGCATTATCATATGCCTGACCATTATTGCATTCAAATAGGGTGCATATATATGCAAAAAATATAAAACATATGACCTTTTAGCAGGGGAATCCAAAATAAATTGTTAACTTCATGAAGTAAAATGAAATAATGTTTATGTCCAAATGCCACTATGTATTATATCAAATGGTGCAACTGAAAATAAACTAGAAGGGTAAAGTGGTAGCTTATGGTGGTTTCCTATTTGACATAAAGGATAGACACAATGAGAAATATAACCTAGCCTAGAAAGTGAATGATCGAAACTAAATTTCTGAGGAAAATATGCACTAGATTTTGAAAACGGAGATGCTAAAGAGGTGAAGCTATGGAAGAGCAGGTGAAATGTTGTGTTAATGAAATTGAATAGAGTTTGTCTTGGTTATTAGAACACATTATAATGACACTTGTCTTGAGGCCCTTCATCATTAAACTAAAATGATCAAATTTCTTAGAAACTTTATTATGGATAGTAAATTGGCATACCGAGATATGTATTTAACAAGATCATGATTGAGTACAACATTTTTAATAGGGAGAAAGAGAAACGGAAAGATATGCCGTACCAGAGGCTATAACAGGCACCCCCATATCTATATAATAATCTTCCTTCGACGTCACCCCATATCTATATAATAACCTTCCTTCGGAGGATTGAGAGTCAAAGTAGGTGGTGTGTGATTAATATTTGTTCAGCTCATATGAGAATGGTTTGGAGTATGGTAAGATTGAGGTGGAAGTGGACTCAAGATGCCAACATGGGATGAAGGACAAGGTTAGTATTCATCTAGTCGGCGAACCCGAGAAGCATTTGACCTAAATACAAGATACATGTTTGGTGGTATAACCCACTATGACAGATACCAAGACAAGTTTAGAGCCCACTGAGGTCAGTTATTGCTCCAGTTATGATAATGATTAGTTTGAAAGATACTGGTGCCCTTAACCACCAAAATTTCGACGCCAACCACATATGTTCACCCTTCCACAATATATAGTGTCATGGTGAGGGATGGAGAGGAGGTCTACAGATGTTGTGAAACTCTATTGTTAGTAGGTAGTTGTGTGTTGGATCTGTAGATCGCAATTGAAAGAGTTATCGATGGGTCTTTTGTTAGGTTTTCGAAGTTTCTTCTAAGGTTAAAATTCTCCATGTTTTGTAGAATGATGGCAATAGGTTGATTGTTGAGTGATCATTGCAACATCATTAAAAGACCCCGATAATCTGAATACAAGTTAAAGAACGAGACGTTTATTGGTCACTAGAAATGTTTCTGGACTCTTCATAGATTATACCATATCTAGTAGGGTACGATTCCTCCACGTGGACACACCATTATGTTGTAGTGTCCCAGGTGGAGTGAATTGTGAGATAATCCCACATTTCGTAAGATGATCTAGGAACTGCTGAATCATTTACTCACCACTACAGTCTGATCATATGGCTTTACTGGTTTTTCCAAGCTGATTCTCTACTTCATGCTGGAAGCTCTAAAGTTTAAAATGCTTCATTGTTATGCATAATCAAATAGACATAACCATATCTGTTGAAGTCATTAGTTGAAGAAATGAAGTAGATGAAACCATCTATAGTGTTAGTCCTAAAAGGGCTACACACATCAATATGTATGAGTCCATAATAGGCCTTCAACTCTCTCTTCAATACTAGAGAAGGGAACCTTAGTCATCTTTGCACATAACAAGATTCGTATAGATCAAATGAGTCTCATTCGGTCGATTCCAAAATTCCCCTGATTGGAGTTTTTCTATGCATTTCTTATTTATATGTCCAAAACGATAATGCCATAAATAGGTTTTATTCAAGTCAAAACTGTACCTAACAACATTCAGTGCATATATTTCCTTATTATTTGATGTATGATTTCACATTTCAAGTTTATAGATACCATTTCTAGAAATAACATTAAAATAAAACATATTTTTTATAAAAAGAAATACTATCATCAGAAAACATTTGTTCGTAACCGGTGTGTTTCAAAAAGAAAACTGAAATAATTCCTCCACTAATGTTAGGAGCGTAACAATAATCATCTAGTGTAAGAATGAGACCATTTGGAAACTTCAACTCATAGCTTCTAATGGCTTGGACAGATGCTCGTGTCTTGTTGCCAATTAATAAGTCCAAATCGCCTTTTTTAGATTACCGCTTCTTCTAAATACCTACACATTATTACAAATATGAATACCACAACTTGTGTCAAACACCAAAAATTTGAAGAAAAATCATACATTTTTATCATGCAGAGTGGCAAACATATACCTGGTTTGCTGGACAATTCAACATTGTTGTTTTTCAGCCTAGAAATGTACATGGAACAATTCTTTTTTCAATGTCCAATTTCTCTATGATGGAACCAATCAACACCTTTAACTAGGTTAGTTTTCTTTTACTTAGGTTGACATGCAAGTTGATTGTTGTCTTTGCTCGAATGTGGCCCCTTCCTCTAGGTGGAAAGAACCTCATGTTCCATAGCTTGCATCTGTCGTAGCTGTTAGGTTTTCTGCAATCTATGAACTAAAATCCTAAGTTCACATGCAACCTAGAAAGGATCTATGTTTTCTATCTTTGAACATATAATAATAATTCTAACGGCTAACAGAAATTTCTAATAACGACTAACAGAAATTTCTATATAAAACAATTAATAAAAACTAACCTTTAGTTTATTATTGAAGCCGAACAGCACAAGTGTCCTGCCTCAAATGAGATCACACCCAGAAGTCCAAGCAGAGGTTAACTATCTTAACCTCTTATTTAGAACGGCTCGCTATAAAACCTTAGAGAAGGATTATACACGGCAATGAGAGAAGAGAAATTCCAAGGAAGTGTTTTGGAATGGTGCAAGTTTTCAAGTGATGGGAGATGCCTATTTATAGTGTTCAACTTTTGAACAATTACATTCTAGCCCTTGCACATGTTCAACTTTTGAACAATTACATTCCAGCCCCTGCACTTATAATTAATCCCAAATTAATTCCAATTAATTCCGATTAATTCCAAACTAGTTTATTATTAATTTATCATCACATAATAAATTAATAAACTATTTATTTCTCTTTCTCTTTTTAACCTTGATGCGAGTTGGACTACCGAGGGCAACCCAAATGGACTTTGCTTCTATTAATAAGATAAATACAAATTATAAGTCATGGCTTAGAAACCTAATCCAACAGTAGCTCCAACTCAAAGTTCTTACACTTAATCCAATACATCCGTCCAAATAATTATGGAAATTTTTTCAACTGTTAGAACACGAAGTATAGTTCATTTTCTGATACTTATTCCTTTATCTTTGGGCTCATGCAAGAAGTCATAAATTTAACAACCTCATGTTGTTCATCAAACTTATTGCATTTTTCATGATGTTGATGATTAGATGCTCTTTCCATTGGTGGATTTCGAAGTGGTTTAATAAGAAGATGTAGTTTGTTCTCATTTATGAAAACAATTTCTAAGGCATGGTACCAATCTACAATGTTCTTACTATATACTTAATGTTCTCAAACATATAACAAGTGTTTATGGTTGGAAACTACAAAAAAGAAAAGTTTAATTTTAGTATTTTTTGATGTTTAATCCTTTGTAAATTACTCACTTTCTTGTTTTCATAAAACTTAATTATATAAAGGCTGAGATCCACATCAATATATTATTGTCATGCTTTGTTGATCATACACATTTCAATAAGTTTGATTAGTAGGTAACAGTTAAACGACTGCAATACCGTGTAACTTTTTAGATCTTTATGAGACTTTGACCAATAATCCACAAAATGTTTAAGTCCCACCCTTTCTTCGTTCTTTGGATTGTTCAGGGCGACATATATATACATGACAATTTTAACATAAACAATCAAGAACATTCAACACATCTAATTTTAGGATTAAAAAAATGCATTCATCCTAAAAAAATACTTCAATGGTTCATTTTATTAAGTTATGCATGTAATTTAATAGTACAATAGTATTTTTTTTTGAAATAGATTTGTTTTCAAACCATCAAAAACAAATTTTATAGTTTTCATACTTTGACTGTTATTCATGATCTTGAGAATTTAAAAACATCAATCAAGGAACAACAATTATAAAGTGATAAAATATCTAAAAGTGACTTTAATACCACTATTGAGATTTGATGCAATCAACATATTAGTTGAAAACAATAATATTGTACAACATAAGTAACAAATCAAAAATTTTAATAACCACAAACCATGAATCCAATTAGAATAGGTTTTACCAACTACAACAACCACGGAGGGATCAAAAGTCCATACCCTTTATGCATGAAAGATTGTAATTTAGATTGTATCTATGACATATCCACCTAAGCCAATCTGGATAACCGCTAGATCTTAGCTTGATCAAAGACTCATTATTGATTCTCATTGTGCTTGGTTGCGGTTGAACTTCACAAAAGGAAGTGAGGATGGGGGTGGGGGGGGGGCGTGGGCATTTTTTGCTTAGGGTAAGGGAGGATTAATGTTTTGGCAATTGTTGATTGATACCCTTATTTTCCCAAATCATTTCACACAGTCCTACTTTTTTGATTTTTTTGACTTCCATGAACGCATAACTCTAGATTCTTTGACTTTTGATCTCATGCTTCTTCGTATTATCTCACAGATTCCATTACACACACAAATATATAAATTATACAAGCAAATCTCATATATTTAGGAGTATTACTACAAGTTTCGTTCCAATATAATGTTATTCCATTGCTTAATAAATTGGATCAATTGTCGGTATTATGTACATGATTACAGAATCTCGGTGGGAACCATGTACTTGTTATTGTATATATATACAATACAATTCCGGCCATTTGGCCTAGGGGGTATGCTAACATACACCTATAAGAGTATGCCGCTATCTTGCACTAGGTTAATTCCATTTTATAGTCCTTAAAATTTACAGTAATTACATCTTTAGTGTCTATATTTTATATAGTTTTAATATTATTAAAAATTTTACTGATATTTAACACAAACACCTGTTATAATTTTCTTCCTTATTCACAAACAATCCAAATTACAAAATGGTTTATAAAATCTTCTCCATTATTCATAAATCACCCAAACACTTATTTCCTTTAAATTTTAGTGTATTGTTTAAGTATATGCTATTTTCCATTAAACCGCATACTTTAAACATTACTTGATTTTGAAACTAATTATATTGTTGCAATCGTCATCAATTGTTGAGTTTAATGATATGTTCTGGTAATTTACATGAATACAAAATCACCAAAATACGTAATCCATACGATTTTCTTTGTAGTTAATTATGTTAAAAGTTACCACTGCAAAGCGCGGCACATAACCCTAGTTATATACAATTGTGGCCACTTTTATTAAGTGGCCATAAAGTTGAGACAATTTACTATTTTGTCATTGAGACTAGCTAATTACATTTTTATCCCTTATATTTATAAATTCTATAATTATAATTTCAGCCCTTATAATTTAAAACTTATAATGATTATAATTTTGGTCCCTATAAATTTTAATTTACGATAATTTCAGTTTACGTCCTTATAATTTTTAATTTGCAAATTTAGGATAATCCAAGTTTTTTAATTTGTAAAAATACAATTTTCATCCTTATAGTTTTAATTTATATAAATTTTAAGGGTAATACTTTTTAATTTGCATAATTACAACTTTGGTCATTATAGTTTTTAATTTCCATTATTCACAAACCACCAAATAATTATTCCCTTTAAAATTTTGGTGTCTTAATAAAGCATATGTTATTTTCTGCTAAAGCTCATGTCGTAAATATCATTTGATTTTAAAACTAATTACATTGTTGTAACCGTTATAAATCGCTAACTCTAACGATAAGTTTTTTTGTAATTTATCTCAATACAAAAATACTATGAAAATACAAGTCAGTATAATTTTTTTATATTTAATTATTTCTAATATTATCGCTGCATTGCGCCGCATACAACACTAGTTATCATACATTTTAAACTTTATATGCAATAATGAAAATAGGGATGGCTTGCATGTATTATGTTCATGTTACGTTATAATTTATCGCTTAGTTAATTTTTGTTACCTAGCACCTTTGCTATATTTTAATACAATTTGTCATATTTCAAAATAAAATAACTTTCAACTATATATAATTTTATATCATACACAATTTAAATGTGTATTATATGCAATTATATATTGTTGAAAGTTATTTTATTTTGGAATGACAAATTATATTAAAGCCTAGCAAATGTGCTAACTAACAAAAAATGATTTAGCAAGAGATAATTTTAATTGGTTTTTGAAGTCAACCAACTCAGTTAATTTAATTTTTTGCTTCTTAAAGAACAAAAGAAAGATTGCAAAACTATGCAATCGAAAATGACTATTTTCTTTGGTTTGACCGCTCCAATATCCATTTCATTCCAATGCTTCCAAATTGTACAACAAGCCGTAAGAACAACCGCATGAAGACACTTTTTCTTAAGGAGGTAACCTTAAATGATTCTTCCAAACAAGGAGTTCTTCAAATTTAGCGATAGCCGACATGTCAAAATTTCAACCCATTATCATTTAGGACCACATAGAAAGAAGATAGAACCTGATCTAATGTATCTATTTGTGTGTGACACGACGCACACAATAACGAGTACAAATCAATTTCATGATTGTCAAATTAAGCTTACTTGAGAGTTTGTTCAATGTCATTCTCCAAACCAAAACTTTCAAATTATCAAAACCAAATTGTTCCTTCGAAAGGATGTCTCTCCAACAACTAAGATCAATTTGTCAATAATCTTCTAGCAGGGGAAACTATATAAGAACCAATCAAATCTAGCTCCTAATACCATCTATCTCTTTGATCATATAAAAGAACATGTTCAAGAAAAGCTTTTAGCTCTGGCCATAGATCAAATTCGGCTCCTCCTCTTAGTTCTCGACGTATACCAAAGAAACTATACTTCGATTGAGACGTCTTAATCTAGGAAATCAATTTTTTGAGAGTATATCGTCCAACCAAATATCTTCCCAGAACCTGGTTAGAGTATCGATGTTATAAATGTATGATACTACTATGATACATTGAAATATCACTGACAAAGTATCATTAAAGGTTATTATGAAGGAATTATCAATGTTTAAAAGCCAAGTCGACCCAGTCAGTGGAACCGGTTACACAGTAGATCGATGAAGAGAACGAGTCAACTAAGAGCATGTTTCTGCCTAGTTATGAATCTATTTGAACCGTTCTAGTTTAACCAAAACAAAGAGGGTTTAACAAAAAAGTGTTTGTAATTTTAGTTCATTATTAGTCTACCTGACATTAAAAATTCTTATCTATATTGTAGAAAAAGAAAGGGATTATCATGAACTTGAAGTGTATAGCATTCTAATATCTCAATATTTGTGATTTGATTTGATCATGATGTGTGCGGATTCATTACGAATTTATGAAAAACTGTTGTTTGATGTTTACATTATATATATATATATATATATATATATATATATATATATATATATATATATATATATATATATATATATATATATATATATATATATATATATATATATTTTTTGTGTTGTAGTTTACGTTTTGTTTTTGATGTATTTAGATCGATATATTCGGATTGTGGTTATGCTTTTTAATGTTTGAACTATATATTTTACATTAGGTATCATTCATTGTTTGAATAATAAGTGAACCTCTATTTAATAACATAATGATCAAATGTGTACCAAAAGCAAATTAATAACCTAGATTAATAATATAAATTAAATACAATTATTTATGATCTTATATCATAAGTTATTCAAGTGAGACATTGGACTAAAAGTAGACATTGGTAGGCGTTATAGATAGAAGAAGATAAAACAAACGTTGCTCTTATCAAAGTTTTTTAATTGCTTCCGTATATAATCACGTGCTTTATCTGCTACGTGGCGTTATCACATGCAAGTTAAGTTTTTTAGTCAACTTGTGTATTTACTTTCTTCTCGTTAGAAGTAAAATACACAAAAGTCTTTTTCCATCTAAAAAAGATCCAACCAACACAAAACACATTAGTATATTCATCCTTTTTTTTAAAGTAAATTTTCATATACGATAAAACTGATAATCAAATCTAATCCTTAAATCATACTGGATTTAGTCAATAGTCTAAAGTCTAAAGTAACAATATTATACGATGAAACCGACCATTTTTAACATCAGATTTTCACTCAAACCGCAACCAATACAGATTGTCATTAAAATCAACAAAAACTAAACCTGAAACAAACAAGATTGAATGAAATAAAACTTGACAGATCATTAACGATAAGGTAGTGCTGGAGTAAGTTGTACATGGTGCAGGAAAAGTTGTACAGGGAGTGATGGCGTGGTGGCTGGCTGCCATCGGAGCAGAAGCTGCAGGGAATGTGCAGAACATGCGGTACAAGTCATGCTGCTTCACTGTCCCTCACATGCCTCTCCAACGTACAACTCTGTTCTGCATGTGCTCCTCCATGTGCATGCGCCGCTTTGCGCACTACGCACCCCTTCACCCTGCTGGCCCATCCCCCTTTCACATGCTCCCTTTAGGGAGGCCACGCTCCCCCTATTTCACAACTTGGGCCCCACATTCTTTTCCTAATTTACCCCTCTATTTTCCATATTTTTTTCTTTTCTTTTCTAAATCACAATGTTTATAGCACGGACCGATCACCATTGATTTGAAATTTTATCATATGTCACTATAGTTCTCAATAAATCAAACAATAATAACTAGGGACAAAAAACCGACTAGCTGTTACCTAATTCGTTGGACGGTTTTGCCCATGTGCCATCCTTTTCATCCTATTAAATGAGGCTCGACACCGCCTCACGTGGAAAGCTAATAGTCGAAATGCCTAGCTATCAAGGGTAACATGAAAATGTCATTTTCGATAGTATAAGGGTAAGCTTCAAGAAGTTTCGGGGTCCAATTTTGTATGTCTTTGTATAATTATAGGAAACGTACTAATTGTAAGAGGGTTATTTTGGTAAATAGAGACGAGAGGGGTATTTTGGTAAGTAGAGACGAGAAGGACCCTATGTGATGCTTTCACATGTGCAATTTGCAGATGAGCAGGCTTTGTAGGAGATGGGTGCCATTTTCTTCCCGCTACAAATCTTTAAAAGTCAAGTGAGATAACAAATGTTTTGTCGTTTTGTGCCTAATTACATAATTAAAAGTAATAACACGTTTTATAAATTAATAACTTAATTACGAACGTTTACATTTGAGGTTTTGTTATAATATGAAAAGGAAGTTACTTGATTACCCTCAGTTGTATGATATGAATGGAATTTGTAAACGAAGAATGGCATATTCGTAAATAATGTAGAAAACTAAAGGCAAAGGTACAATGTCCAATTACTTAAACCCCAAAACGCCCATGGCTCTCCCGTTATATGAATCACCTCGACTGAAAACGGAAACGCACACTATCCTCTCTCCCTGCTATATTTCAAGCTCTTGGTTATGGGGTCGACGCCGAGGAGATTAAAGAATTTTCCGGCGAGAAAAGGAGCGGCGACTTCGCACTACAGAAGATCTAGAACTCATATTAAGAAATCAACCATAACGAGGACCTCTTCAGTTTCCGACAAGCTCGAAGCTCTGAAAAACCTCATACCTGCTCAGGATAACGACAAATCTGGCCCCACCACCACCACCACCGACGCTGCATCTTCCGCCGATCAGTTATATCAAGAAACTGCCGATTACATTCTCTTGTTACGCACACAAGTCTCAATCTTACAAAAACTAGTCGATATTTACGGCTCCTCTTCATCCTCCCTTGTACAGCAGTAATTACTAAATATATATTTTTAATTTTAATTTTTTTATTTGGATCAGAGACAATTAAAGAAAGACGTGTCGTTTCTTTATCTATTTCTTTTCATTTTGGGGTTTTTTTTTCATGAGCGGCACTCGTTTTGGGTATTTAATTAGGTTTTTAACGCGACTTCTAAAATGTTAAATTCTTTTAGTTATCCACTTCATTTATTTTATTTGTTGGTTTCCATTTGATGCAAGATTTGGTTTGGGATTTGTATGGTTGACTGATTGATCAAATTTGAAAATTAATAAAATCGAGAAGAAAGAAGATTGTGCACAGAGTGGTGGCGGGTGTAGGTGTTCCCGGTGCGTAAGCCCACTTTAACGGAGGTAACGACAACCGTTAATTTTGAGAATTTCTGTTTATGGTTAAACTATGTTGGAGTGCCGAATTTTCAGCTCGTACGATGTAATCTTTGTTACTTGTATACCATGCATCACAAGTTGTACATCCAAATTTTACTATGCATTGGAAGCTGTTCATTAAGATTTTACTTTACAAGTGTATGATTGGAATTCGAGGATAGCTGAAAACAAAATAATTTGATCCAGAATATATTAACCTACGATTTTAACGGCCGTGTTATGAAAGCGTAAAGGGGGTTTTCGGGTAATAAATAGGGTTGAGGTGTTAAGCAAATCGAGTTTGTATTTGGAGTTTCAATTACCAATTTCAGACATGAATTCATGTTACACCTTCAAATTAGGTTTTTTTAAAGGCAAAAGACAACAATATATTAACAATGACTAGATGATATCTGAATAAAAAAGTCTACAATGAGATCAAAACAAAAGAGACATGCCAATGTTTGATCCATGACTTCTACCAGACATGGTTTCACATGTATCCATAATAATGTTTATAATAGAATGCATGAGCATTGCCGCATTTCTAGAGTTGCAATTAGTATTTGTTTCAGTGAATAATAATTCCAGTGGGGTTTGTAAATGAAAAACCACACACCAAGTGGATTCTGCTAATATTTATCTTTTTTTTTTTTTTTTTAATAATTGTTGTTAGTGTTGGATTTAGTGTGCAAGAAATAAGAAATTCATTATACATACACATAAAGATATGGGGTCACACACAAGGTGGTTTATTTTTTTATGATTGGAAATCTAGCAACTATTTCCCGTTGCTGTATGGATACCAATAGAAGACGATATGTATTGATTTTCAATTTTATATCAAATGATCTCTACTTCATTGAGGTAAAAGTTATAAACACCCTATGGTTGTTTTGATTAATCAAATATGATCTAATTGGATCATTGTTTGAGGATTAAAATTTTGAATTGAAATTTCCATTGCATTAAATTTTGCTTCAAAACCTTTTTTTGGCAAACAACCCTATAATTTCCAACAGTTAAGTAATGTGTTTTTAGAATGGGTAATTTTGATTCCAAACAGACGTTTGGTAATTTAGAACGAAGGGGATGCCACTCAAATGATACGTCAATTGCTTTGCATGAGAGACACAAGATTTCATCCCTTGCATCTGCACTTTTGCACCCCTAATCATTTTTGCCAAAATAATGTAAATGTTTGTTGTTTTTATCAAAATGTTATGTACTTAGTAATCAATATAAACCAATTCCTTTTTTGTTTATTAAATTTCCGTCGGTTGTTCTTGACGCTTTTCATTACATTATGATTCATCGCTTATTCGATGTAGACGTTGTTTGTTTTCGTTCCTGCAACCATAATGCCCTCATCTATTTTGATATAAAAGTTTTATGTTTGTTTAATAAATCGGATTTAAATAGCTTATGGTTGATCAAAACATATGAGATATAGTGTTAGTGAGCTCCTATAGTCGATCAACATTTTCTTCGCCAAACATCCACCCTTTTCTCCCCTGAATTGCCCTCATAATAGTCATTAAACTTACCTTATGTATTGAACATATTTCCATGACATGCTTTTGACTAATGTTTATAGATTATTGATAAACAATAACTTTTTAGAGGGAAATTAAATAACGGTGTTTATATTATTAGACATAATTACATTACATGATCGTAAAATTAATGAATTTTAATTCCCTACAAACTTTTATCAACCAAACACACAATTGCATTTAAGTTCATCTAAATCCAAATCCATCTAAATCTAAATACTTTTAACACATTTAAAATCCCACCAAAAAATACAACAATCTAAACGCCCCTAAGGGTTTTTACATTCATTTTAAGGTTTTAAAATTTAATTATCAA
This sequence comes from Cichorium intybus, assembly GCA_023525715.1. Classification (NCBI taxonomy): domain Eukaryota; kingdom Viridiplantae; phylum Streptophyta; class Magnoliopsida; order Asterales; family Asteraceae; genus Cichorium; species Cichorium intybus. The sequence continues at coordinate 28,173,652 of CM042014.1, forward strand.
AAGGAAACTATAAGGTATAGAGTTCTAAATGCATTGAGTGATAATGATTTGCATATTTAATTAAACCAAACCTAAGAGCACCAACCCAAAACAGCATGCCAAACCAAATCTGAAAAGTCCAAATCGATAATTATTGGTATATCTAGAGATTAGGTAGGAGCATAAACCATGACATTTATAAACAAAATATTGATAAATTACATGTGATTAATTAACAAATAAATCCATATTATATAAATGCATAGTCTTCTGGTTGTTAGTAACTCTTGCAACTAGATGAAAGTGAATGGAAGTTACCTACACCCGGTAGTGAAGCGTGGCCCTTATTAGTTATCATCCCCATACATACCATTCATCAAAATTTTAATCGGTTTATGTTGGGAGCTGATTCGTACACAATAGTTTTTTGTCATATACAACAACTTATGTTTTAAATGGGTTGAACAATACGCATAAAAAACATGTTATTGCTGTGTATAATAAAAAATTTATTGTATACGGATCAGCTCTCGTTTATCTTTCAGAACTCAAGTAACCAGACATAATTCACTAAATCAACGTTTCGTTTTCCTTAAAAAAATCAACACTCAATACCAAAAAAAAATCAACACTCAATACCAAATGCAAACTGTAAACATAATCATTTTAACTCTCTCTATTTCAGAAATATGGGATGTTTTATAAGGTAACACACGATGACATATGATTCAACATAAGATCAATAAAATCTTCAACAAGAAAATTTTAAAGGCTTGGTTATATAAGTTTTTCTTTTTGAATGGCATCAATATTATTAAAAAGGCAAGCGGAAAGCTTGCAAAAAACGAACAAAAGTACAACAATTACAGCCAAAATAGCTAAAGCAAAAATGCTAAAAACCAACAAAGATGAAGATAGGGGCAAGATCGTCCATTTAGGACAAATCCACCCAAAGAGACCAGCAGCTAGCTAGAAAGAAAAAAGCAAGGGCAAAACCGACCAAAACCACAGCACCAAAAACTCCTACTTATATAAGTTATATAAGTAGGAAGTTATTTTGTGCTTAGATCTGTGAGCCTTTGGGGCTAGTACTCGTTTATTAATTCTTTTAGTGATAGAGCACCAACGAGCTGTGCAACTATTACTAGGTCTAGAAGGAGCCCCCTTCAAATCAACCAATGAAGGATATTCAACCCGACTTATGTTACAACCCTGAAACCAACATTTTTTTTCAGATAAAGAGCAAATTCCAAAAAAGACACTAACTTTTTTAAAAATTTCGATTTTGACACTGTGTTATTTTTTTCAATTAATTCACTATGTTTTCAATTTTTTTCAATTAAGTCACTATGTTTTCAATTTCGTTCTAATTTTGACCATTTGACCGGTCAACCCGGTAGCCAGCTGACGTGACATGATGACGTGTCAATATTTGATTATGCGATGCTGACGTGGCATCCAAGTGTCAAAATTGAAACAAAATTGAAAACATAGTGACTTAATTGGAAAAAAATTGAAAACTTAGTGTCTTAATTGAAAAAAAATAACATAGTGTCAAAATCGATTTTTTTTGAAAAGTTAGTGTCTTTTTTGGAACTTTTTCTATATTTTTTAAAAGTATAAATTCGTATTTTTATGTTTTTAGAAGAATAAATATACTTTTTTACAAGTATAAATATGTATTTTTATATTTTTAGAATCATAGATACATTGTCATAAGTATATATAAATGTATTTTTATGCTTTTAAATCTATAAATACGTTTTTCTGTATATAAACATGTATATATCAATAAAATACGTATTATAAAACGAGTTTAAAACTCTTTTTCGATATTTTTCCATTATAAATATGCTTTTGATTGATACGATATGTAATTATATGAAAAAACAAACGTATTTTATATTTCTAAAAACATAAAAATAAGTATTTGTTCGTTAATTTATGTTTGTTTGTTTATGTTTGTTCGTTTATGTTGGTTTAAGTTTGTTTTCACTATATTTCCAATATAAACATACTTTTGATTGATACAATACGTGATTATATGCAAAACAAAACGTATTTTATATTTCTAAAAACATAAAATTAAGTATTTGCTCATTAATTTATGATTGTTTGTTTATATTTGTTCGTTTATGTTGGTTTAAGTTCGTTTTCACTATTTTTCCACTATAAACATGCTTTTGATTGATACCATACGTGATTATATGCAAAAAAACATATTTTATATTTCTAAAAACATAAAAATAAGTATTTGTTTGTTAATTTATGTTTGTTAGTTTATATTTACTCCGTTATGTTGGTTTAAGTTCTTCCGTGTATGTTTTTTCATTTAGAAGTATAAATACATATTTTTATGTTGGTTTACGTTCGTTCGGTTAGAAGTATAATACATTTTTAGTTGTATAAATATGTTTTTTACATCTTTAGAAGTATAAATACATATATTTATGTTTTTAGAAATATAAATATATTTTTATGTTGGTTTAAGTTCGTTCGGTTAGAAGTATAATACATTTTTAGAAGTATAAAATACGTTTTTTTTACGTTTTTAGAAGTATAAATATGTTTTTTTACGTCTTTAGAAGTATAAATACATATATATACTTGTGAAAATGTATCTATGCTTCTAAAAGTATAAAAATACGTCTTTATACTTGTAAAAAAGTATATTTATATGTTCTAAAAACGTAAAAAGACGAATTTATCATTTTAAAAAATGTAGGAAAAATTCCAATAAAGACACTAACAATTAAAAAAAAATGATTTTGACACTGTGTTATTTTTTTAATTAAAACACTAAGTTTTCAATTTTTTCCAATTAAGTCACTATGTTTTCAATTTTGTTTCAATTTTGACACTCAGATGCCAAATCAGCATGACACGTCAGCGTCTCATCATCAAAGACTGACACGTCATCATGTCACGTCAGTTGGCTACCGGGTTGACCGGTCAAATTGTCAAAATTCAAAACATAATGATTTAATTGAAAAAAAACAAAAAATTTAATGATTTAATTGAAAAAAAAAAAAAAACAACACAGTGTCAAAATCAAATTTTTTTTAAAATTAATATTTTTTTTTTTAAATTTGCGCTCAAATAAACAAGAACACTACATTACATAATTGCAATTATGCCGTTTAAGGTCAATGAACACATCAGCTAGATATATCAAAAGAGATATCTAGAAACTTCTGGAGCCAACATGCTCTTACCTGTCAGCATTGATCAAGCATACCCTGTTTTAATCCTTCATGTGGTTGTGCTGTTTCAATCCTACGTCTAGCAAGTGGAAGGCACCGTCGTAGCAGGGCATCCGCGATAATGTTAGCGGCGCTCCCCATCTTCACTCGTAAGTAAACTTCCAACTCAACATTTCCGCTTCACAATCAAACCTGTGATCCTTAAAACATCCGGTGTCAATTACGGTCAAATCACGATGATTCATCAAACTACTAGAGGTCTCGATTTATTGTTTGCCGTATATAAAATCTTGCGAACCTTAAAAAAACGCTGAAGGCAAAAACCAACGCCCCGTCGTTGTCAACAGCGTACAGTTTTCATAATTGCTCCCATCTCTGTCCATCCGGGGAAAATTAGTGTAATCAAATAATAATTCTCCAAAATTGGAGCTTCTCCGCCATTAATGACGAAAGCAAAGCTCCGGCATTTAATTCGGTCGCCATTGCAAATTCTTCTTAAATCCCCCAAATGCCACTAACAATCCTTTTCTCGATCAACTCTATCCCCTTGAAAACAGAGTTTACACAACAATTTCTGTTCATCTGCGTGAGTGTAGTTACTAAACATTTGTATTTGTATGTCTGCTAGCTCTTTTTAATTATTTTATACTTTAGTTATGTTATAAAATTAATAAAAAAATAAGGCTTTTCACCGGATAATCACAATTTTCATAGGTCAACCCGTCAATTTGACTTTTTGACCTGTGAAAATATCTCATTATTTAAGTGAAGAAAAATTTAAAAACGTCATACAATATTGGTTCTGATGTCCATATACTAAGAAATAGTATAACATTAGTTTTGATACCCGGATTACAAAATATGAAATCTATACTGTTAATGTGAATATGTATTATAAATCTTTTGAAAAATTTATAAATTACTTTTTGTTAGTATGTCAAGAATATGAATTTTATGTTAGAAATTGGGTAGTGTTTGAGTAGAGATCTGGATACCCCTTGGATCGTGTGAACTTTTTCCGAACTGATATTTCTACCCTATGTCCGGGTTACAAGAAATTCAGCATAGGATAACCTCAATGGGTCACTTACGAATCTAGGCACAGACAGGGGTGGAGCACGAAGCTAAGAAGCAAGGGGGCCAAAATAAAAATGGTTTTTTATCCAAATGGTGCACAATCCAAAATATAAACTTATCCTATATAAATTTTTTTTTTAAAACAAAACAAACGTATTACATAGAGACGTTGGGCAAACGGGCAACAAGCTGCGCCGCTAGCCCTTTTTGAATGGCAAATCTGATACGCTTAAAAACAAGCTGCGCCGCTATATAATTATTAATTACTACTTCAATATAGCATATACATACCATGTATCACCTATTGTTTTAAAATTAATATTCTATTAACAAACTATAAAGATATCTTATTTATGGACTTTGAGATCCTAATCAGAATCATAACACAAATCCTAACTAGACTAAATAACAACAAACAACTACTTTACGATTAAATAAAAAGTTACATACTAGCACTCAACTAAACATTATAAAATCCAACACTCAACAATACCCTGCAACACCTAGTACTCTATAGGTAGAAAAGACAACACCCTGCTGAAGTATGGCAGCATATTCAAGAAAGCATTCATCTAATATTATATAAAACAAATAGAAACGAAAAGTAATAAAAAAAAACAAACACCAAAAGTACTTACGTCGGAACTCATAAAGCACTATTGTGAATCCATAAGCATTTTCATCTCAAAACTAAGAAATGTTACCATAGGAAAGAAGCAAACAGATATGGCGACTGGGAAGATGGGAAGTGTACAAGCAGTGGGCAAGATCGACGATGGGGAGCGGCAGACTGAGAGCGAACAGTGGAAGACACATGCTATTTACAACGTCGACTGTGGGAAACGATGAGTTCTACGGATCTGTTATATGGATGAATTATCAAGTATTCTCCCACTTAATTTATTTCCTATACTTTCGCCTAATCTTTCTTCTAATCCTAGATTATAGGATTTTTAAACTTCAGTTATATTTATCCAAAATCTTCAGGGCCAATAGTTGTATATATCCTAATATATAAAGCTAGATTAGAGTTTTTTGGGTATTCATATGCTAAAAAACGGGGGGGGGGGGGGGCATGGCCCCTCCTGGCCCCTAAAGGGATCCGTCCCTGGGCACAGAAAACGTAAGCCAAATTGCTATGAGATCTGAGTTTGTATGAAAAACGAGAGCTAAAAGGGTGTATATCACCTCAATGAGGAGAGTCGTTTAAATAATAAATGAGTCATGGGGTTTCGTCTAGGGTTAGCCGTCATCGGTTTCTTTGGTAACAAGTCACGAATTTATGAAAGAATCGATGGTTTCCAAAACTGACGAAATTAGTCAGTTTTACCATAATCACCCTCAAGAAATACGATTTTCCACTATGTACCCACCTAGAACCCCGCTAGGGGCGCTGCTCCTAGACCCCGCCAAAAGGGCGCTGCCCCTTTGGAAACACCGAACCCGGTGGTGCTGCCCCCGGACCCCCGACTTGTCGTCGAACCGGCTATTTATTCGATCTTATACATGTGTGCACTCCGCACATCCCCGAACATATATTAGAGTACAAACTAAATAGCCCCTTAGCTCACATATTAGTTCCAATTACATAACATGACTTGGTGACACTAAAATCACCAACATTTTATTCATTTTTTTTACAAAAATATCAATTTTCGAACGAATTTTTCGTTGTTGCTTGTATCGGATGGTTACGGAAGACAATATGATAAAACTCAATATGTTAGGCCACTAGTTAGGAACCGTGGTTTATATTTTCTCACAAATATAAACATTCTTGAGCTTGTTAAATATGGTTAAACTAAAGACATGAAAGAAGATCATTCTAATATCGGTTTGTCCAACATTGCGATTTGTACTATGTTTTAGAGATAATCGATGACAAGTGATGTCAAACAATCAATAAACATTGTTCATAGTGTCTCAAATGTTTTACATTTGTATTTGGTAGACGATGATTCTCCGGTGAATCAGTATACTATAGTGACTCGGTCAATTGTTGTTGGAAACTCGTGTAGTGTAAGAGGCTTCACTAAAAATCGGTCTAGTAAAAGAGGATCTAGATGAAATCAATCACTCGTAAGGAGCAACGAACAAGTAGGTATTTTTTTTCTCTTCCAATGTTCCTGAACATACTGTATATAAAACACCAGTACAACCATCAATACAACATACTCAATATGTTCCTCTAGGTCAGTTGATCACTATAAGTATGCTAGATCACTATAAGTACGCTGGTGATGTCGATGTTAGTATATGTGAAGATACTAATTACCTAGATGTGCTTCCCCTTGTTAATGATACCATATATCTCCTTATAGGGAGCCAACAGAATTTTGTCTTGGGTTATCTAACCTTGAAAATAGTAATTCTAATAAGTACGCTGGTGATGTCGATGTTAGTATATGTGAAGATACTAATTACCTAGGTGTGCTTCCCCTTATTAATGATACCATATATCTCCTTATAGGGAGCTAGCAGAATTTTGTCTTGGGTTATCTAACCTTGAAAATAGTAATTCTAATAATGGTTAGTAATTTTGTAAATGGTTGTTTGGATGATGCCTTCAATATCGCGATGTCCAGACCCGATTTATGCAATGCAACTCTTCCATAAAATAGTCAAAGGCCAACACAAATTCAGAAGCAAAGAAGATCTTTAACTATCTCTTGGGTTGAAAATTATTCAAGAAGGGCTTCAATATACAACAAAAAGATCTACAAAAGATAGGTTTGAATTAGTATGTTATCTAATGTAACTACTCCATCACACAATCAATAGCTAACACAAATTCAAAAGCAAAGCAGATTTTCAACTTCTCTTGGATTGAAAAGTATCTAATAAGGGCTTCGGTATACAACTAAAAGACCTACAAAAGATAGGTTTGAAGTAGTATGTTATGAAGAAAATTTGCGTTGGTGTACTTTAGTCTGTTATGCTTTTCCAATTTCAGAAACTTGTTGATGAACAAAGTTGTTATTGAATACTGGGAGAGGTAATGGGCAACAATCATGGTAGAATCTATCAGGGGAAAGTGATATCATTCATGATTTCAATTCAAAGTATAAAATTGATATTTCCTGCGTACAAGCTTGGTGGGCAAAACAGTTTGCGCTAAAATCTTGGGAAGGGGAGAACATTAATTTTCCAGTCTCCCTATGTATTATTACAATTTGGATAAGCATCATTTTGACATTGTGACACACATTCAAACAGAAGTTAAATACCATATTGAATTTTTTCTAATAATTGGTTGCACGGTACAATCTACATTTTTACATTACCATATATATGGTTGTAATACATTTCCAAATTATTATCTTTTTTCAATAGTTTGTTGTTATACTTGTTTCTTGATTGTTGTCGTGAACCATCATAAGTCACAATGTCCACCATAAGGGTTAGTTAAAGGGCATTATATTACTCACAATTCTCATGGACGGGAATAACCAAATCTTGCCAATTTCCTATTGAGCATGCAAGAGTGAAAGTATGAGTTCATGGACATGGTTCCTATAAAAACTACACAGAAGCATAGCGACTTGGATAACTTAAGCTTCATATTTAATTGGCAACATCAATTATGACAGTCAATCAAAATATTTTCCCAAATGCACATCGTAGAATTTGTTGTCACCATATTTTATCAAACTTATATGCTAATTATGGTAAAGATAACAAAACTAAATGGTGATTACGAAAGGCGTGAAATGCCTACATGATACAGACAAAACCATAAACATTAACCCTAAAGGCTACCTTCATGAAACTCCGAATGATATCATGGATACCACACTTGTAATGCTTAAAGAGCCATGTTATAAACAAGTGGTAACCTTACTTCATATACATGATGTCCTCGAAGCCTCAAGGCCATCTGGAATCTTCCCGAAAGCCAAAGCTGCAAGATTAAGCCCCACAACTAAAGCCCTTGAGACATCGCTATGCAACTGATGCAACTACCATTACACCCTCATCTAAAATTTCAAGACTTAGGCCCTCTATAAAAGAAGCCATTGAAAATTCACCCTTAAAGTTGACTTCAACTTCACCTTTTGTAGATTAGTGTCAACATGAGAGCAAATCAGCAATTTTGGAGGATAGTAAACATTATTGTCTGACACAAGGGTTGTGTATATTCCTTAATTTATGGGATTGTGAACAGTATGCATATTTGGCCCACGCTATGTTCTTCCTATTTTTAGGCTTGTAAACTCTTTGTCATCATAGGCTAGATCTTTCCCTTTAAGTAACTGTTTATCTGACAGTCATTTGTCCTCTATAAATATGTAAAGGATTCATTTGTAACGATATATTTAGATGAATTAAATTTGGAGTTTAAACTCTCTTTCAAAATCCTCTTACATTTATATATCAGTGATCTTAATGGTTTGGAGTGTTCTCTTTATTGTCATTTTCGATGTCTCGTTTATTTACGGAGTGTCGTGGTGGGTCCTGGAATCCTTTATAAGTACTCATTATGGGTCGTTCATTTATAGTTTGTTGTGGTGAGTTTAAAATTCATTTATCATTAATCTGGGTGTCCAGACATTTACAAATTAATGTAATTTGTTTTATTTTCTTGGTTAAGTCAAGTTTTTGTAGGTATTTCGCTTCAAGTTTGTATTAGAACTTAGGTTAGACTCATTTTTTAAAGAATGGTGTGTCCAAGAATTTGAATTTTGAGCAAGCTCGTGACAAACAAAGAGATAGACAACTCGGGGCCATGTTATAATAGATTCATAGAATCATTCATTTGTTGGAAGAAGGGGTCTTCAGAATCGCGAAGGTCTATAATATGGTGGTGAATCTAAGGAAATTAACACATCTTCTAGTAACTCTCGAGTGTCAACACCTAGAGAGAAGGATCACATGAGGGATATAAAAGTTGACTCACCAAAATTTGAAAGTTGATCAGACCATAATGGGTTCAAACCATAACAAAATCACAGAGGTTAAAGGATACAATGAGAAAAATGGACTAAAGATGATTTTCCTGAAACTCAAGATATATGCTTCGTTGTGGTTTGATAACATGAAGCATGAAAGAGATCTCAGATAAGATGATTATATTGTTGGTAAATTTAAAATATCATATTAAACAGATAATTTATCATGTTAATTAAATGTTATCGAGAATCAAGATAAATATTTTTCTACTAACCAAACTACTCATATTTAGAGGCTATATTTTTTACTTATTTATTATGTTATTTTTATTGCAGGTTAAAAGAGTAGAATGAAAAAAATTATAACTAACATAATGAAATAAACAAGTAGACTAACAAAATTTAAAATTTTATTCAAATATTTACAACCTCTAAATCATTTATATTTATTACGTAGTTATTTTATTTGAATATCTTGCAAGTTTTCAAATGTTTTAGTGATACTAACTTTTAATTAATAAGTAATAGTTTTTAAATGTCTTTTTTAACTTTTTAATAAGAGATATATTCGAGAAAGTCCTAATATTTTGACCCTATATTCGATTAAGCCCTAATTATTTTTTATTCAATTAAGACCTAATTATTTTTTTATTCATTAAGCCCAACATTTTGTTAAATGTTTACAATTTTGGATAGTAGTTGGTTATGTCATTTTTATGTTTGTACATTTGATGATGTATCGGGTCAAAATGTAAGGACTTAATTGAATAAAAACTGAAAATTCAACTCTAAATTGTTAAAAGGGTCCAAATGTAAAGGCTTTAATGAATATTTCCTTTTAATATATAACTAAAATTATAAACAATTAACAAAATGGTGGGCTTAATTGAATAAAGAAAACAATTATGGCTTAATCGAATATAGGATCAAAATATATCCTTTTTAATAATAATCAAGGTTGTAAAAATCACTTGACGGTAGCTCGGCGGTCGAGTGAGGTTAAAAGATTAATCGGATTTATCGGGGATTAGTCGGGATTAATCGGGGATCCTAAATTATAAAGGAATTCTTTTAAAAATATATAAATATAACAAAATAGCAATATTGATTCATTTATTCGAAGATACACATCAAATATTATACATTTGTTTGTTTTTATTCTTTAATATTGATTTTTTTAGTGTTCTTGAGTTATTAGAAAGTGTTTGTGTCGTTATTTAAAAATAAGAAAATAAATAATAAATTAAAAAATTTTAAAAATGACCGCCAAGACCGATTAGTTGGCCGCCAAGGCCGATTTTTGCAGCAAACCGTTAAGTTGACCGATTAGGCCTAATCGTAATCGGTTGAAGACCGCCAAGCGATTAATCGCCGATTAATCGGCCGCCAAGACCGATTTCTGCAACACTGATAATAATAAGTGGTTGCTAAAAAAATTATAACAATCATTGATATTTTAAATAATCATTATGATCAAAATTAAAATATTACCAAATAAGTAATTTTTAAATTAATTAGTCATAAAAATAGTCCAAAGTGACATTAAATCAAGAATTATACTTAATTTAATTAATATACAAGTCGCAAATAAAGTCTATTGAGTAATATTAATCAAAATAGTTGCAGCTTTATATATCAACTTTGTGTTAGAATTATCAATTCATAGTTAATGTTAATGATAATATAATCATTTTCAACAATATATTTATTGAAAGTTTAAACTACATAACTTTCACCTACACAACGCGAACATTCGTCTAGTTGGTAATATAACTGTAACATCCTTATTTCGACTAATATTAACCAGGTAAATTTTACGACGTTAGTTATATAAGTTATCGGTTATTAAATTTAGATTGGTCCTAAATAATATCTATTATATATTTGGTTATATTTTGTATTAAGATCTTATATTGATTAGAATTATTATGTATTTATAAGTCATAATTTTTATTATTTATATTATACTAATTTGAAATTTAGTATATGATCAATTCTTTAATCGTTAAACTTTTATATATGTACATAATGAAAATTTTATTGCAACGGTTATATAAATATATGTATAATTAAGGTGTATAATTAATATTTATATTTGTGTTATAAAAAATTGTATTACCGTTTGAGATATATATATATATATATATATATATATATATATATATATATATATATATATATATATATATATATATATATATATATATATATATATATATGGAAAAGAAAAATATATATACATAGTTATTATACATCTAATTAATTTGCGTTCTTTTTTAGCTCCATTGTAACGTTTTCTTTGGTCACGCCGGGTTGGATCCCCCATCCGGGTTCGGATCCCATCTTTTTCCCTACTCCTTTCCCTTCCACCGGTCGAGACTTTCTTCTGCTTCTTTCCAGAACCACCCCTTCCCACCGCGTTCTTCACTTCCGTTCCCAAGAGTTTTCTTTCTTCTCTTCCGATTCTTCGACCCGTTCCGCCGGCGTCAACCCTTTCTGCCGCCTCCATCGTCACTCCAGCTTTGGTTGAGCCACCTAAGGTGTCGCCTCCTACTTCCCAATCAAACGTGTAGGTTCAATATGTCGATCCAGATTCTAAACATTTCGGGTAAGGTTTATTTTCATCGGTTTCTTCAGTTCTTTGACTCTTCCTCTGTTTTGCGTTGTGCCTGTGCATCGAATTCCGGCTGATTACTCATCGTCTATCGGTTCTACCCCTTTGCATGTGTGCAATTTCTGGTTTCTATGTACTTGCCGAGCATCATCGACATCCGCCAGTTCTTGCTTCTACTTCCTCTTTACCTCATTCTGCTGTTCTGTTTCACCTTTCTATTTTCCCAAATAATAAGGGCGAAATCTTGACAACGATTTCGTTATATGATTAGACGTTCTTGGTGGGAACGTCGAAACCTTAATCAAAGGTATGGATTAAGGCTTTTGATATTATGAATTTTAGGCATCATAGTGTGAATCAGTTTATTTGTAGGGTTTATTCATGAACTCAAATCAAGAGTAAGCAACGATTTCGTTACAAGATTAAGTGTTCTTGCTTTTGTGATCCTCGATTATTCATGAACTCAAATCAAGAGTAAGCAATGATTTCGTTACATGATTAAGTGTTCTTGCTGGTGTGATCCTCGATTTTGTTTCTAGGGTTTATTCATGTGCTGAAATCAAGACTAAACGACGATTTAATTATATGATTAGGTGTTCTTGGTGCGACCCCGGAGAGCCCAACCGAAGGTATGGATTCAAACTTTTCATAGTGCCAATTTTTACACATTACAATGAACTTTGATTTTTTCATAGCGTTTATTGATGATGTCGAGCTTTAAATATTTTCTTGAAGCTTTTCCAAGTTAGATGATTTTAAAGAATTAAAACCGAGATATAAGGTATGCTTCTCATTTATTTGAAGTGGTTAATATGACGAACCTAGGGTTTAACCCTGAAATCCTGTAACATGTATAGCAACAATGTGTTTTTTGCTATAATTAGCTAATTTATGAATGCAAATAAGTGTTAACTCTACTATGAATGACAACAATGTTTTTTATGGGATAATTAGCTCATGTATGGATTCAAATAAGTGTAAATTCTATTTTTAGTTACGTATTGCCTTTCAAATGAATGTACAGACCTTAAAATTAAAATGTCAAAACTCGAAACATGATAAGGTAAAATTTGGATTAAAATTATCCACTTTCTGTAAAGGATTGGTGTTGGAATTCACCATGTGTTGACATAATGAAATGTGCTAGCCGCTAGGCATGCTTTATATAACTACTTCAATATAATGTTGTATGGTGTTACTTTTTCTAATTTGGCAGCATTTTAGTTTTATGAACGTTTATGCATCTATTTGATGATGGGTTTTATACAAGAATCCTTATATTTAACTTCAAATTTGTATTTTTTAAATTTAAAGAACACTTTAGTGTGAAATGTAGGTACCGGAGTAATATACAACAATTGGAAGGTGAATAAATAATAAATATAAAAAATAGAAATACTGTAATAGTGTCAATGTTTGGCAGGTATTTGAGTCTCATTCGATTTCAATCTGTTGTACTATGTGATTGTTGTTCCACTATTAACAGTTACAGTGTTAAGTCATGTTTAGTCACTCATGTAATAGTGTAATTCATTGTTTTATTAATGTTAACTTGCAGCTGCAATCAGTTTGATAATAGAGGGTAATCCATATTCACATGGCTGCACCTTCAGACCAACATCGCACCTTCTGGCCACCATCGTACTCCCATCTCTGTTATAAACCATAGAGCCCTCATTTCGACCATCGCAACTGGTATGTCGTCACTGCTCTACATATTTGTCATCTCTCTCACATGTGCGATGCTGGGTTCGATTTTCAACTCTTACAATGATCTCACAAAATTCGTCAATTCCTCTCACTTTTCTTTCTGCATTTGTTGATTGATTTATGGTTTTTGTTTATTTGATTCTAAGTCACATCTGCATATGTTTTAATCATTTTCTAAATATTGAGTCGATCAACAGATGCTTCCAGTAGAGCTAAAAACTGCCTCTTCTTGAGAAGCTATTTCTTGACAACAATAAGCTCACAGTCTTGCCACATGTGCTTGGCGTATTAAAAACCCTAAAAGTTCTCGCAGTTGACTACAATATGTTGGTTTTCGTACCAGGTAACATTAACTAGCACTTGCAATCTTCTTGGGTGTAGAACAGATCTACAATATGTCACTCATCCTTCATTTTCTGTTTGAAACCTACACAGTTGAATTGAGGCAATGTGTTGGACTTGTGGAATTATCACCTGAACATAATAAGCTAATTCGCTCTCTTCTTGATTTCAGGTCTGTAATTGTTTTATAAAGTTGTAATTCTTCATAATACAAGTTGATATTTACTGTCATCTTTTATGCAGGGCGATGGCTGAATTACGTATTCTTAGGCTATTTGGTAATCCAATTGAATTTCTTCCTGACATTTTGCCCGCCACCTTTCTCTTGCAAACATTTGGATAGTGGCAGATGATCATCTTAGATCTGTAAATGTTCAGATAGAGGTGATAGAGGTACTGAATGATGATAACAATTCTTCATATACTTTCTTTAATATAAAACAACTTTTAACTTTTTATTGCAGACTGAAAATAGTTCTTGCCATGCTCTGTTTCTAGAAAACCTTACCACAACAGCCACCACCACTACCCTAGATGCCTCCTAATTCACAACAACCTCTAGCCTATCATCTGACTTACCGGCGCTGCTCTATCGCACCATATCCGACCTACCACCGCTGCTTTATCGCACCCCTACTTACCAGTAACCTACCCCAAAGTAGACACTAAAAGTTCTGGAAAGCTCATTAAACAACAACGGATGCTTTGGTGGGGTTATTGTAGAACACTTTTTTCTAAAAGACCAATAATCACATATAATGATTGTAGATGTCGAAGACCACCAGGCACCTATTGTGGGTTTGCCCTTTATGGTTCCTCCAATGCTTTTGACAGGGGAATTATTCAAAGCGTGGAGTTCCTGTTCCTAGGTAAAGTTCTTCTACTTAATTAAAACTAATCTATATATTTTTTGGTTCATTTTTGAAGTCAATCGGAGTAGTAGTCAACCGGTAACGGTGAGTAAATAGATTTTATTATCATATCAGGTATTTATGGTATGCTTTTTTGTTAGAATTATTTGTTTTGCCTAATAAAAAAATTATTTTTTATGAACAGTGACATGGCATACTTTGTTGACTTATTTGCAAGACCGTTTAATACATTAGCTATAAAGATGTTTACAAATGTAGTGCTTGAAAGTCCTTTATTAGAGCATCAAAATTCCAACAAATTAAGACACCTTTTTAAATGGAATATGTACATTCAAGTTGCAGACATCATGCGTTAAACAATGGCTCTTGCATTAAACAATGGCTCTCTGCTCTGTAAAAGTAAAACAATCAACAACTTGCCGGGGAAGTGACTAAACTGATAACGAAAGGTACTTCAATTGCTTTGTTTTTATAACATCCCATTATCATTTCTTTGCATTGCATCATTGTACACATAACTTGATTTCTTAATAATTTATTGTACTTTATGGATTTTCAGATTATATGTTGTAGTTTCATTTTTCACATGATGTAAGACATTGATATGATTATTAAAATGGACCAAAATCGATAAAAAACATCAAAATAAGGACCAACTTTTTAATAGAATATTTTGACCAAATTTGCAAATATCCGATAAATGTAAGTTACTTTTATGAAAAGCACGCTATGTTTGCTCAGGTCTTAACATATATATATTTTTTCTTGCTGGCTTTAGAAGTTTATTACATTCAGGATGGTATTATGTTGAATTCATGTACATGGAGCAAGAGAATCGATAGTAACATCGACTTTGATAACTATCTGACACTATGCTACTCGCTCTCTCCCTCAATTTTTTGGTTCTTCCTCGCAAACCTCGTAGCGGAGAGGCGGCTTATTAAAGAGAAGAAAAATAATGAAATGCTTGGAAATAAGTTTTACACTCCGTTTGAGGTAATGTTCTTTTAATATATCATGTTCTTTTAATATTACATGCTAAATTTTATTTGTCTTTTTTTGTAGCATCAAGTTGTGGACATTAGCTGCAAAGCCAGGAAAAAGTGAAACATTGTGGCGTAAATTGGTAAAAAACGCTATACATTTTTGCATAAATTGGTAAAAAGTAAGTTTATTTTACATAAATTGTTACATAATGAAACATTGCTGCATAAATTTGGAAAAAGTGAAACATTATTGCGTAAATTGGTAAAAAAAGCTAAACATTTTTGTCAATTTTGTCCTATGGCTTTTGCTAATAGATCATCTCATTGTTAATGCAAATATATGGGCACAATTGTCGGTATAAGTGACGTGGATCCATTGAGATGGCCCGGCTCTAAATGGCACAATGAAAGTACGTTGCTATTTCTTGCAGTTTATTTTACTAATGGAATTTAATTATGGTTGAGACAATAATGTATTTTAATTAGCAAGTACTTTATATAGTTTTATGTTTGACAGGATTGCATCATCTAGAAATTGGCTTCAGGATCCGCGAAAAGAAAGTGCCCCGACACACCCCGACCCACTCAACAAGCCCGACCACCCACCAAGCTGACGCAACCCGTGCATAGCACGGGGTCCCCGCTAGTATTTGTTTAATTCCCGTATTTTTTGGACTTTGGCGTAACGTTTTTTTTGTCACGCGGGTTTATGTGGATCCATTTTTATGGTTTTCGGATCTTTGCTCCTTCCCCGCGATTCTCGAACTCTCCACCACTTCTCTCCCATTACAGATTCGTAATCGCCCCCATATTTGAAACCAGTGTAGAGGTATGGAGAACGGGTTAACGGTGAAGAAGAGATGGGGATTCCAGGGGAACCCAGAGCTTCATGCGCCGGCGGAGATAACCATTAGAGGCGTTCCCACTATGCTCCTGTCAAAGCTCAACCAATCCGACACCAGACCCGTCATCCCTCTCGGCCACGGCGACCCTTCTTCTTTCCCCTGCTTCCGTACATCTCCGATTGCAGAAGACGCCATCATCGACGCCCTTCGTTCATCCAAGTTCAACGGTTATTCTTCTACCGTCGGCATTCCTCCTGCTAGAAAGTACTCCCTCTTCTTCCTTGTACTCTTATATGCGGTGGACGGGGTTCGAAGGTTTTTAAGGGGTGTGTTCTTTTGCAGAATCGAGGACTGTCTCTAGCAACAAATGTGAAATATGTTTAATCTTCTTATTTGAAAGTTTTGATCACCCTATTATTAGGTGATTACGGCTTTGACGGGCCTCTTATTGGGTTTTCCTTCTTATTTGAAAGTTTCATATCACTCATGTATGTGATCTTTGATATTGAATATTACAGGTCTATCAACAATCCATTGGGCTACCGTGTAAATTTCATCTTGGAAAAGGGTGACTGTTGGTTTGTTATTTGCCTTAAGGTATTTTGTTTCTCTGTAGTTATCATTTGAAATGCTACTAATTATGTCGATTCTTTCAAATTTCATTGATTAATTTTTTAAATATTAGGGTAAGGTGTGTATTAGTGGCCCTAGGATTAAATTAAAACATATTAATATGTCAATTTTCACTTGGCGGTTGCATCTAAAAGACAATAAGAATTTTATTGTTTCTCTTCAATTGACATTGGTGGTTCTATTTATAAAGGAGTTAATTGAAAAGAATAAAAGAAAGTGTTGGTAGTAGGACCGTGCAGCTGACAGGAAAGTCTCTATGCGTGTTTTCATAAAATAGTGACTAAAAATCTAGATCTAATACGTACGATAAATGAGTTTGGTAACCTCAATACCATGACTTCATAATAGGTACAGAGGCTTGTCTGTAATGAACGGTGTGAATTTTTTGACTTGCTATTTCATTTACTTTGGCTGTCATTTTGCTTCTGCAGGTTCTGTTAATAAAAGAATGGTACAAACCGAAAATGGTCAAATTGGAATGCCAAGCAATATTTGTTGTGTTGTGGTGGAATATCTTCCTGGTGGTGCTTTAAAGTGTTTTCTTATAAAGAACCGAAGAAAGAAACTAGATTTTAAAGTGGTTGTTCAAATGGCACTTGATCTTGCAAGAGGGTATGATTGGAGTAAGGTCCTTTGTCTAGTGATATTGACTGAAACAGAAATAGGAAGCTTAAGTAGGTTAATCCGAACACTTCTCATAGATAACTAATGAAGTATGTTGAAAAACAACTAACTTTCAAAACAAGTAAGATCTTTATCTTCTTATCTGTTTGATTCCATAACATTTTTTGATACCTCTCTTTCTTTTTTTTTTCTTTTTTTGCCCTTGCAGGTATTCATGAGGAAATGCTGAAGGACGTGATGAGAACCAAGACATACAAAAATGTCATCTATAAGAATAAATTTTTATTCAAGGACAAGATTGTCCTAGATGTTGGTGCTGGGACAGGAATTTTATCTCTTTTCTGTGCAAAAGCAAGGGCAAAGCATGTTTATGCTGTAAGTTTTTTGTTTTCTGTCATATGATTCATAATAAAATTTGTTTAGATTAAAATTCGCTGATTATCATGTTTGTAGAAACATTGGTGTATCAGCAGACAAAATTGAGCTAACCTTTTTGATCGGCTTAAGGTACCAAAGCATCACACTTTTCTGTTGTTCTGACGATTCACAACTCACTTTTCTTTTTGCTAAAAATCAGTAAATGCAAGAATCTATCAAGTGTTTGTTATAAATGTGTTCTGATACAAAAGTCGCTGCATTTGAATTTCGAAATTTGAGTAATTCATCATCAAATTAGCTATAGAAACATGATAATCAGCGACTACTATAAACAACAATACATGAAAAAATATATATCTTTCACAGAAACTTCATAAAATGTCAATCATTTATTTTCAATTTAATTGTTTCTATGAGCTTTCTAATAACAGTTTTATCATATACCCCTTTTCTAATTTATGGACCAAGGCACCCGCTGGTGAAGCTTCAACAGCAGCAGCTGCCCCAAAGGTAATGCCTTTTTTAATTTTTTTTATAAACTTCTAAAATCTCATATTGTTAACTTCTAACTTCTTTCACACTGCCATTTCTTGCATTTTAAGTTTTAACCTTTGAAGTGTGATTTAACTTTATAAACTTATTGCAGTCTACACCTGGTGTTGTACGATCATATCCGGTTTCAGCATCAACATGGATGACCATGCCCTTTTGCACCTTTGGCTACGTTACCGGTCTCTTTTTGTTCTCCAATTTGACATAGTGACATAATGTTACATATTAATTTGCAAGAAATAGCAATGTACTTTCATTTTTTTTGTATAATAACATCCTACTTTCATTTTTTACTACTACAGCATTGCATAGCGAGTGGAAACAAACAGGTAATGGAGTTTGGCTCCTGAGATACTCCTTGGCGTGGGACATGATAGGTTGGAATTTACAATTATACCCTTTAATTAAATTTCTTTTTGCTGGATGCTTATCTTTCAACACTTTTCTTTCTTGCAGGTGCAAGAGCGGATTGGTGGACTGTGGGTGTTATTCTTTTTGAGTTGCTTGTAGGGATTCCACCCTTTAATGCAGAATCTCCACAGGTACACACACTAAATATCAATATCTCCTGACACTTTGTTCAACAGAGATTGCATTAAAAAGTAACCTTACTTTATTTTCTGAAATTTGCAGCAAGTTTTTGGCAATATTATGAACAGAGATATACCATGGCCTAAGATCCCTGAGGAGATGAGCTTTGAAGCATGAGGAGATGAGCTTTGAAGCATATGATCTCATTAATAAGTAAGTTACAGGATTTTTTTTAAATTTGTTGTTTATCAACCAACACATAAATATGCAAGTATTACATCAACTTTTTGGTTTATTTCACTTTGCTGACTGAAAATCCAGTTCAACGCCTTGGCTCTTGGATTCATCCGAAATCGATTCCGATTCAACCGCATATGCTCTTTCCAACTCCCTCAATAAACGCTAGCATGCAGCTCCCAGAGCTACCATGAGGTAAGAGCTAATGAGCTATCATTAAGCTTCCAAACCAGGAGGACTCACGAAGGGGACCCGTGCATAGCACGGGTTTCCCACTAGTTAATAATTAAATGGAGTTGGATATGATTAAATAATAATAATAAAACAATAGCTACATGTTGATCATTTAACATATTCAGTACATTTTATTTGAAGATAAGATTGAGCAAGTTATTAGAAGATAAATTGAGTATGAGAATCGCAAAACCGTGTTGGGTTTGTCAGATGGGGAAATGGAGAAAAGACATAGGAAAAGAGAACACGTTTCATGTAAACCTCTTATAGTCGGAAAAGAGAACACTTGTTGGGAACGTGACAGCCAAGAATTGGCAAAACAATAGCACCCCACTAAAAACTCTCAAACCCCCCACCCCCCTAAACCTTCTAGAAAACCAATGGATTTTAATATATATAGTAATGGGCAAGTTATTAGAAGATAAGATTGAAAACAAACACGTGTCGTTAATTTAAGATTACGAATTTAGATACGTAACATATCAAGAGTGAGTATAAATAACTTCATCCAACTTTACTTTTATTCCTCATATCCTATTACGGATTGATAGGATATAAACTAGATAAAAACGGTAAATAACTCTTGGACTAAGAAGATTACAGGAACTCTTCAAGTAAGTTTCCTGCGGTTTACATTTTTTTCAGGAAACTGGTCCAAACGTTTAAAAAATTGGAGGAAACGTCTTTTCAGAAACTTTATATGTGAATTTGGTCCCTTTCCAAATTAAAATGTCTATTTTACCCTCTGTATTTCTTTTTCCTTTTTCTTTTTACCAATTTAGATTTGTTAATAATTAAAAAAAATAAAAAACTTACCACCCCAACACCTACCTACCCCCACCCCTCTCTTCTCTTTTCTCTCCCTTCTCTCTCTCGATTCACCATTGACATGCTTCAATCCCACCAGATCGTCTCTTCTGCTGCTGCCTGCTGCCGGCGAAGCCATGACCGGCTGACCGTTGCCCAGGAAATCATCGCCCATCTCTCACTATCTGCTCCACCCCTGCCCTTTCTGTTCTAGTGTGCCTCTCAATGGATGCAGTATCGCCTCCATGTCCTTCTACCCCTCAATGGAACTACGACAGACCTTTCCTCACAAGCCAATTCCACCGGGTTTATTCCACCATGTTTCTCTTCTTTCCCCCTGTATTTTCATGAAAAGGTACGGTGGTGACCTAAGCAAAGCTTCTCTTAAAGCCAATATGCTTGTTGGTGAAGCCGTCAGTATCATAAAAACAATTGCAGCGAGATTCAAATTGGTTATGAAGTTGATTTTTGAAGTTCTTGACCGGAGGAGACAAGTCGATTTTTGAAGTTGTGGTTCAAGCTTTTTGTCAAATCGCCGGCGGTGGCTGCAAATTCGTCCAATATGAAATCTATTGCCGGATTAGAGATTAGGGTTTCTTGCGGGTGTGAAAATGAGAAACCGAAATTGTTGATTTAGGGTTTCTAGGTACTGATTTCAAGGTTTGATGGAGATGCTTAACCATCTTTTACAAGTGATCGATCAAAGTTTCATTTGGCAACAAAATTGGGGGCACAATCCATCGGTTTTGGGTAAAATCAAGAGCAAACGTAATAACCTGAGAGGCGAAGGGATTAATTGCAAAGACGCTGAAGCAGTAGCCATTAGAGCTCAGGACCGACTAAATCTTTGACTCTATGAACCTCTTCTTCGACAGAATTATCAAGAATATTATCGATGATTGTAACCTTGAATCCTTGATTAAGAAGTTGATCGGAGATGCGTTGGGAGTGTGTGCGACCCCCGTCAAGGCAGTCTTGGCGATTGAAAGGAGTTTCGACTATATATATATATATATATATATATATATATATATATATATATATATATATATATAATAAAATATATTGCCCCAAGGTACAAATGTAAAGCATTCAACACAAAAATTACAAGCCTTTTAATGCACAACATCGGTAGCGGTTTCTCATCCCAATCCCACTACTTCCTTCTTCTTCTCCCCACTTTCTGATACACGACCTCGAAGTTAAACCTCCCACGATCTCACCAAAACCCACGACCTCGAAGTTAAACCTCCTCAACTTCCCCCTCTTCACCGGTCACCATGAACCGCTTCCTCACGATTCCACGACTTGATATTCAACCTCCCACCCACCAATCTCGGCCCAGTTCTATATCTCTCCCACAACCGATCCCTTCCTCTCCTTATATATCAGTTTAAACGTCTCACTGCGGATACACACATCCTCACTCGCTATCTGCCTCCAGACACACATACCCATGGCGGTTTGAGCTTTGATTAGATGTTGGGGTCAGAAATCGTAAGGGAAGGTAAGTCATCCATAATCCCAAAATCAAAATTTGAACTCTCTCAAAATACGATTCAATCTATCAAGAACTAAAATTAACCATCGTCACCACAACAATCACCACCATCTAAGACGTCTACTTTCACCACCATGCTCCAATTTGTTTCTCAAAACTGAAATCTTGTTTCTCCCTGCAAGATTTTTATAGAATTCAAAAGCGACGAATGCAAAATGCAGATTACACTTCTAGGTCGGAGCCACTCTCACCCGTTGATTTTCAAAAGCAGCGGTTCTTGGGGCGGAAATGATTTCTCCCAAATCAGTTTCAGTTTCTGTAAAAAGGTTAGTCAAATCAATAAGCTATTTTCCTCTTTAATTTTGGTTTCATTTATGAAGGATTTGATGTTGATTATGATCAGATGTTGATTATGATTAGTACTGATACGCTAATCCAGTTATTTGTTGATATTTTTGTTATCAGCGATTATGGAAGCCGGAAGTTTGATGAACTGGAAGTTTGATTAGTGGTTGTGGTTTCTAGGTAAAACAATTAGTATAATCTTGTTTTATTAATGATTATGAACGGATGATACTTAATTTCTTATTGTGTTATCTTTTTCATCAAGGTTGCCCGTTTGAAAGACCAACAATTCTCTTCTCGGATCTTCACCAATTGAATATGTAAGCTTTACCATTTCTTTATAAACTATATATAATCATGTTCTTGAATCTTTTCATTCATTTAATTTTTTAGGGTCAAATCGAACAATGGATAGATTTCACTTCACTGGAAATCGACACAAACTTGTTGAAATGGTTAATGCCAAGATTTGGTTACTCCAATTATCTTGCTTCGGTCAGTAATACTTTAACTAATTTGTAATTACCAATATACCCTCTTATTTATTTATCATATCCTATCAAATATCCGGGTCTTGTTCTTCAGGTGTACCAATAGCCCGCGACTTCCTTTTTTGGTACATGGTAAAATAAGATTGAAGTTCCAACTCGAATATCATACTAATGGGCATAAGTAAACAAATTGGCATTAAGTTCATCAAACCCGCATCCACTAAAAAGGTACTTGTAGACTTCTGGATGTTCATCTTTACTTCATCAGATATTGTTTTCATTAAAATATATGCTTGACTAATAAACAAATCCAACTCATATATCTTCTCTTTGTTATTTAGCTTGTTAGAAATAGACTGCATAGTTATGATAACAGGTTCCGCTTATTCAAAGATGAAGAAAAACGAAAAGAAACGATAGTTGATCTAACAAGTGAAGAAAACGAGAGAGATGATTAAGCACAAATATATATAATGCATAAGTACAACACTTTTAACTCGTATTAATTATTATGTGTAAATGACAGGAATATGGACACGGTTCCAACTGTACCCTATATTTGAGTATTCAGATGGAAGGTATGCAGTTTTATCTCTTCCAAAATTGCTTCAATATTTACCAAATGTATTTTTAATTTCTTTTTTTTTCCAGCAAAGTAGAGGTTTAAAATCTAGGTGCTTTTACTACAGATCCTAAAATCAGAGTGGTAGCTTCTTGGGAACCTACAGTTTTAGCAACAATGTGAGTAAGCTCTCAAAATCCATAAATTTTATCCCCAAATTAGATACCTTAGAAATTGGTCCATTCCATTCCGACGTTTGGTTGGCAAAAGAATATGAAATTGACTTCAAATCCTGTCACATTTGTATTAATGATTAATGACTGAAATACCCTTTTGAAGGTATATGGGAGTTGTTATTACTATTTGCTCTAAAAAAAGATGGGAACAACTAGAGTATTCATTTATCGATAGGTAAGTTGAAAGGTGCATTGTATTTCATATTTTTCTTGATTTAGTTTTTCAATATTACCATCTTGCTCTTTTCTGGCATTAAATCTTTGTTATTTCTTATCAGTGAACTTCCAAGAAAGAAACACTGAAGTACCCCTAACCAACCTAGCCTAAACATGAATCCCGTAACAGCTACCGCTTGAATCAGGCTAGCATCTCTGAATTTATGAAATCGAAGAATGCACTATACTTAAAACTTCCACTAGGAACCTTTGAAGTTAAAACATACCAATACCAAGGACCACATCACCAATGAAAGACAAAACTGCCCTCAAGGATCCAAAATGAAAGGACAACAGCTACCCGAAATAACCAGTACCAATTGTAACATCAAGCCTCTTTTAAGACACCCCAAAACCAACTGCACCAACTTAAAGACAAAACTGTCCTCCATGCTCTAAAAGGAAAAGACCATAGCGCTCAAAATAGCTACGTACCTCTATCTAAAACTCATTTTCTAGCAAAATTGTTGATGGTCAGCAACATGAGAACTCTATTGATTAATTGTAATTGACAATGTTAGGGCAGTCCTTGGTCTTTTTACAACTGACACGTGGGACAGATTAGTAGTTTCAACATGTTTTTGTACCTTTGGGGATGCTTTACCCAAGACTATATCAACTATATTTTCAGGCAAGATCAACTGTTCAGCTTTAGGTGTCTTCAGGGGTATTTTAGTCACGTCAGGTCTTTTTTCGGGCATGGTGAAGGTTTCATCTTCACGTGTTTTTATTGGAATTTTAGTCACATCTGGTGTTTTTTCGTGCATAGTGAAGTTGGAAGTTTTAAAATTCAGGTGCTCTGAGGGGCATTTTAGTCACAAGGGATCTTCTTTCGGGCACAGTTAAGGTTTCTGCTTCAGGTGCCTTTATGGTCATTTTTCGGGCATGGTAAAGGTTTCAGTTTCTGGTGGCTGCAGGGTTCTAGACAAACCCAAGTTATACATACATGTTTAAAATAGCCCACAAAGTTGTTGGAGATATACTATTTCAGTTTATAGACAACCCCAAATAATTTTGAATTGTCCAAATGGACATCTCACTTTGGTTTATTCATAGATAAATAATTAATTGTTACCACATCATTGCATTTTATAAAAAAATAGATTCAATTTGAAAAGGTTTAAAGTATAAAAGATATAACCATTAAATAACCATCAAAAACCAAATATATTATTAATGGGTCATTTGGGTTTACCTCATTTGAACTCATTTTAGATTATTCATGTTTATCATTCTTTTTAGATTTTTTTTTGTGAGACTTTCGGTAACAGTAATGAGTAACCTAAATTCATTTTTTTTGTTTTCCCAGACTTGCATTAATAGCAATGTACTTTCATTTGTTATTGTTTCTTTTCAGTCCTACAGTAACAACAACCAAGTTTCACTTTTCTTTTTGAGACCATTAGTAACACTAAGCTACTTTCAATTTTCATTTTTTATGTTTTTTAATGACCAACTTTTGTAGTTTCAGGCAGAATATGGTAACAGTAACCTACTTTCATTTTTTTATGTTTTCCCAGAGTTGCACTAATAGCAACCTACTTTTATTTTTTGATTTTTTTCTTTTCCAGACCTACAATAAGAACTTCCTACTATTGTTTGTTTTTAATATACACAATGAAGAGGATCTTTTGTTTGCATTAAATTTCTGATTTGATTAATGTAGTTTCTAATTTTGTGTCTGTGTCTGTGTCTGTGTCTGTGTCTGCGTCTGCGTCTGCGTCTGCGTCTGCGTCTGCGTCTGCGTCTGCGTCTGCGTCTGCGTCTGCGTCTAATACTATGTACAAGATAGACGGGAATTTTAGTCATTTAACTTCATCTTTAACTAATCGGATTCAAACCTGCAAATTAGAAAAGTACATTTTGTTGTTTTATGTGGTGGAATGAAAAGTAGATTGCCCTGTCCAGCATTATACGTTTACCCTTCCAGAGGACTAAAACTGGAAAAACTAAAACTTGTGGAAATATTGCAATTTTGGTCCAAGTTCTAATTTTTTTTCAACTTGATCCAGGTGGATTTCAATTATTGCAAAATCGGTCCACCTATGTATGCAATTACCACTAAAATTGCAAATATGTTAACACCGATCCGATGCACTAATTCCTTTTTCGATTCAAAATGACCAAATAAAACAGTTAATCGTCTACCCATGGAACCTTGAAAGAAGGACCAAAATCATCATTAAGCCTTATAATATGGACCAAAACCAGTAAGTTCCAGGGACCAAAATCTATATGAAACCTTAAAATAAGGATTAAATTTGAAACTCGAAAGAGGGTTTCAATATTGGACCGGGCGGTAAAATTTTGAAAGCTCAGGGACCATTTTTGTAATTCACTTTAATATATATTATATGCAACTAGGGTTTTTAGTATTTTAATGAAAAAAGAAGAACGGAATTGAATTCCTTTCACTCACCTTAGGAATGGTGAAATCCTTTGGCAACCAAACAAGCAATGGAATGAAATCTTGAATTCCAATTCCATTGGATTCCACCATTTAATTTTTGTGGTTTTGATATTTGTTTGGTGATGTATAATTGTTGTGTTATATCCGGAGGTTGATTTGATGGATGACGCAATGTCACTGGCACCATGCAAAAAGATTCCACGAATTACCACTCAAAGTCGCAACCGTGTTCTCTGTCTCCGTGATGAATCCGATGATGATGATGATGTTACCGAGTGGTTTAGAATTTAGTTTAATATCTTATTATTATGTCTTTCTTTATATTAGTGCAAACACTTGACAATGGTTTGTTTATGTTTCGTTATCATAAATGTCGTTATGAAGTAATTCTTGTTTGATGAATGATGTTTATTTTCTTTTTATGAAAAAAAAATATTTATTAGTGCATTTTGTGTTATGTTTGGGAAAATTTATTTGTGTAGCATTTTGTTAAAATACGTTGATAAAAAAAAAAGAAACTATTACCGTCTTTTGATAGCATGTTGCTAAATAACGCAACTAATTTTCAAATATGCAACAACTATACAATCATTATTTAAATACCATGTTTTGAAAGTATGTTGGTAAAAATCATATTTTCATAAGTACGTTGCAAAAGTAACACATTTTGGAAGTACGTTGCTAATAACCGCAACTAATTATGAACAGTACAA
This sequence comes from Cichorium intybus, assembly GCA_023525715.1. NCBI lineage: Eukaryota > Viridiplantae > Streptophyta > Magnoliopsida > Asterales > Asteraceae > Cichorium > Cichorium intybus. The sequence continues at coordinate 28,200,639 of CM042014.1, forward strand.
GAACTACACAACTATATGATTTAAAAAACCATGTTTGGAAAGTACGGTGCTTAAAAACCACCTTTTGAAAACAATTGAACTAAAAATATGTGTACATGTGAAGTTCGCCAAGTGATATAGATACTACCGGTGGAACCGCGCGATGCGGTGGGTGGCTATTTAAGGGGGGGGGGGGGATAGGCTACTAATTGTTACCTTTCGACGCTACATGCAGGCAAATATTTGCAAATATCATTCAATTATAGCATCGAACTTTTGAATCTCCATTCATTGCTCGATTGTATGTTGTGTGGGTTCATAGCATTGAATGCTCGCTTTTTGTTGCATGCCAAAACCAAGTTCTGCCTAAACATGCAGTCCATATTAGTGTAATGACCGAGATCTTACTTTGATTTAGCTTCCAAGTATTTAGTTTAGTTTTCTATTATTATAGCGTCGTACTTTTGACATTTCTTTTACTTTTGAGTTTTTTTTTTCCAGTTTTCTTCCCATACATACATAATGACACACACATGAGCATTCGTAGATACACACATATAACCACACACATGTATACAAACATTGTGTGTGCCACTGCTGTGTATGTTGTTGTGTATGTGCGTGGAAATAAATGGAAATTGAAGTGATTATAACATCGTACTTTTGGCATTTTTTCAGTTTTGGTACTCTTTTTAGTTGCTATTATAGCACGGTACTTACCAAAATCGAGTGATCCCCAAATTTCATTTACGTTTAAGTTTTTTCCAGTTTTGGTTCCATCCAGTTTTGTTGTCATAGTATCGTACTTTTGACATTTCTTCTACTATTGAGTTTCTTCAAGTTTTGGTCCTATCCATTTTTTCTATTATAACAACATACTTTTGACATTTCTTTTACTTTTGAGTTTTTTCTAGTTTTGGTCCCATCCATTTTTTCTATTATAACAACATACTTTTGACATTTCTTTTACTTTTGAGTTTTTTTCCAGTTTTGGTCCCATCCAGTATTGGTATTATAGCATCATACTTTTGGTCTTCTATTACTTTTGAGTTTTGTTCCAGTTTTGGTCCTATCCGGTTTTGCTATTATAGCATCATACTTTTGACATTTCTTGCCAAAAAAAGTTAAGTGAATGTGATGTCTTGCATGGTGTTTAATCAATCGAGTCGGTAGGGTTTTAATTAGGAGTGATCATGCTATCGTATCAGGCATTTTTTTCCTTCAAACCGTATAGTAAATAATAAAAAACGAAAAAACTATCCAAACATAAGATGGTGTCGAAGTAAATTATTTGCTGCCATGTTTCCATTTTAAGACATAAACTTTGAAAATTCTCTCAAATAATAGCATTGTACTTTTGGAAAGGTTTTTGTTAGATCATTGCTATAGTTGAGTAGATTTCTCAAAGTACAATGCTATCATAGGAGAAAGATGAAAAAAAATAATTGCATACTAAATATATTGCATAAATTTGGTATCACACGGGGATTTTTGGATCTGCAAGAAAAAGTCAAATGGTATACATTTTAAAAATAGGAAATGTAAGTTATGAAACGTCATATTACTTTAGAAGTAGAGTGCATACCAGGAATCGATTGGCAGACTAAATTTGGACGACGTTGCTGGGCCAATGCCAGCACGACAGCATCTTCTATACCTTTAAAATTAAAAATTCAGATAACACCTGGTATATGTGCTGATATAACAGGGGTCAAACCATGAACATTGGTCATCATTTGCACCTCTGCCATTTGAAGTTGTGATATCAGCGAGACAAAAGGTGAGGGAGGATGTCTGACATGGTAGCAAGTTCACTGAGTTATTGTTTTATCATATATATAAATTTAAATTTCTTTTCTTAATTTAATTCTTATGGAATGAAAGCAGGTGATTATGATTCTGATAGAATAAAACTCGTGCATGACATCAATGACCTAACTGGGGAAGCAAATATAGAGAGTATGCTTTTAGTTCAAATGGGTTTGAGATAAACGGCTTCCTTAAAGGTATTCTCAAATACCAAAAACAAAAAATAAAAGCACGTGCTAATTCGGATGAAAAAAATTATGTTGTAGTTTTGAATGACAAATAAAGATATGTTGCTATTTTGGTTTAACTATGATAATACATTGATATTTTAGGTGAAAAAACATAAAAATTGAAAATTGAAAGTAGGTTATTGTTTGTAAACGTCTCAAAAATAAAATTGATAGTTGGTTGCTATTATTGTAATGAAAGTACGTTGCTATTAATGCAATTCTGAAAAAACCAAAAAAATTGAAAGTAGGTTAGTAACATGAAAGTAGGTTATTGTTATTGAAGGTCTCAAAAAGGAAAAAACCAAAATAGCAGTTAGGTCAAAAAGGGTGAACTTTTGCTGATTAAGACCATATCCAAGTTCACCATATTCAGCAACGCCCTGACCTGTCAGCACCAACAAAATAATGCAAATTTCCTGAATCCATGCAACGTATGTTCCAACCACTACAAAAAGACAAACCCAAAATGCGGATTTATTTAGAATAACAGGTTAAATGCAAGAAATAGAAACTTACTTTTGTGATTTTCCTTATTATAGCAACCTACTTTCATTACTTTTATGTTTTCCCTTATTATAGCATCCTACTTTCATTTGTACTTTCAGTTTTGTTCTGATTAAAGCTTTGTACTTTTATGTTTGACCTGTTAATCCGAAAGCAGATGACATGGCAATGGGTAACCATGTGTTTCTTCCATATCACCACCTATGTGGAATCTTGCTGATGTGGCAGAAAATACTTAACTTTCTCCTATGAAATCACACTTCCACACTTGACTTACTTTATCCAAAAAAAAATATTCCCTTTCATAATTTTTTCCTTAAACCAGTTAGGTTAAAAAGTGAATAATGTGGTATCTAGCATCTGTTTCCTATAATAGAGTATATTTTTTAAATGTAGAATACGTAGATATACAAAAGGCTAAAAGTACAATGTTATAATAGAACAAACAAAAGTTCACCCTTTGTCCATTTTGCTTATTACCCTTTTTGATGAAGTAAGCTGCTATAGTGACATAGTCTGATGAAGTAGGTTGCTATAATCATAAAACACATACCAGTAATAAACCCAAAATAGGTCCCTTACTTTACAGTTCAAGTGTTTCAATTTTGGTCCGTCCAATTCGAGTATAACAATTTTGGTCATGAGTGCTCGAGTCAACACTTCTGAAACTTCAAGTAGCGATTGGGATTGCATAAATTGAGAGTAGCAACCGACTTAAATTTCAAAATGTATAGTACCATGGATCGACAGTACAGACGATTGAAATTAGAAAATCAGATTACCGATTGGGATTGAATCAATTGACGGTTGTTGACAACTGCTTCAGATTGCCATTGGTGGTTACCTGATTCGAAACTTTGATCAATTCTCATGTTAATAAGTGGTGGAGTAGTGGTTGGTAGTTAACAAATTGGTGGGTAATGGGTGGTTACCAATTGAAAAGGTTGACCAATTCAGAGTTAGTGGCCGGCGGTTGTAAGGTGGTTACCGAGTGAACACTTTGACCAAGTCTCATGGTGAGTCGGTGGTGTATGCGTGGTTAGCGGTTAAAGCAAGTGGTGGGTAATGGGTTGAAAGAAGTGGAGGTAGTGGCAATTGAAATCGTGGCCGGAGGTTGAAGATGAGCATGGAATAGTGGGCTCGTGGGGAAGGTTGAGATGGGTAACAGTACACGACTCTCTCCCTCTATAAATACCTCCTGAAAAGTATTCATTTATTTTTTTACCAGAGTTTAAGCGTATTGAAGTGTTGCTGTTTAACCTACTGTTGTATCGAAGGTTTAAGTACATCAAATTCTAAACAGGTACTTTCTTATGATTATCTATTATTTCTCTTTTCGTTTATTAAGTTTATTACAGATTATTTAACTTATAATATCAAATATTATTAGAAAAAGTATACTATCGAAAATCTACTTACCTGTATCAGTAAATACACTATTTTCGTCAACGAACAAATGTGTGAAAATGTTCGTCAATATTTTATTTTTTATTACAATTTTGCATTTAAAAGTTACATTGGAATTAACTTATATCTTTGAAGAAGATGTGTCATGTAATATTTGTCAATTGATAAATTATATCGCATAATCTGTTATTGGAAATGATTGTAGAACAATGGACGCTCATACATATGTTGATACGTTTGCATCACTCTTATTTGTTCATGTGTGCTACCATATCGTACCCGTAAGAGTTCATTTTACTTGGGTCGATGTAACATCTAACCGCCTGTTTATATTCCTCCACGATCAATATGTAAGTTTTAAAAGTTAATTGATTTTCAATACACTGTTAGAATTTGTTCTAACATTTTGATTAACAAAATATTATGTTGTCAAATAAAGAAATAAAATGGTAGCGGTTGTCCCCCCGAGATTGAGGGGATTATATAATGGACGTAATCTTGAGGGACATCTTTTCGTACTAAACCATGTCCGAATAGATCCATCCTTTTATGAGTACCTGAGGCATGAAGGCTATAGTTTTATTCGTGATGATTGGTTTATCTTAATCGGCGATAACAGTAACTTCTTTCGGTTGCCAAATGGTTCTCCTGATAAATATGCAAAAGTGAAATGACACGCATTGAAAAAGATTAAGGGGCAATTTGGTAAATGAACAAAAAGCAAAATAATTTATATGTTGGAAAAACTAGGGTAATTTTTCTGCGCGTTGCTGCGGATAAATTTCTATGCAAAAATTCCAAACCAGTACAACAATTTTTTTATCAATTTTACAAATAAACAATTTTAAATAAAAAATGGGCGCATGTTAGCAAAACCCACAAATGAACACTAACCGGTGCATTATAAGTGGCGACAAATGTATATATACAAAGACCAAAACTGTAATTATGCTAACTTAAAAACTACAGGACTAAAATTGTAATTAATGCAAATTAAAAACTACAGAGACCAAAACTGAAATTATTGAAATAGAAAAGTATGAGGACCAAAGCTGTAGTTAAAGAAAATTAAAAAATACTGGGACAAAAAATGTAATTATCATACATTAAAAACTATAGGGACCAAAACTACAATTAATACAAATTAAAGACTATAGGGACTAAAACTGCAGCCATTAACTATATACAGCGGATATGGTTTATTAGCATACAAAAGAAGAAAGCAGGTGTTATTGCTCCAAAGTGATTTGCACAAATAGTGAAGAAAGAAAATGAGCTTTTCCGTGGCTACATACATCAGGTATATTCAAAATTTGCCTCTCCTCATATATGTCTTCCGCTCCTTCAAAATCAAAACACCCAATTTGCTTTTAGTGCTATTTTTCTTCTCTCTTGAAATTTCAAGCTTCTTCAATCGGCAAAGCTCATTGATTGGCAAAATGATTATGAAGAATCCGTTCAATAAAGTGTGTGGTTTAAGATTACTTCATATCCAATAGCTACACATCTTGGTAATTACTAAACTGGATTTTTGCATATTTGTTTTAACACATTGGCAAATTTTATGCATATTGTATTATATGACTTGATTTGTGAATTGAGAAGCTTGATGAAATTGGGTGAAACTTATAAATCTATCTCTGGGTTTAGTCAAGCAATATCCAGCACTCTATGCCCTTTTACAAAATATGGATTTATTTTTAATTATTCTGTAAGTTGTCAAAGTACTTTACATGTGGTTTTATTTTTTTGGTTCATGATTTGCTCATTTCCTTCTAATTCCTTTTGGTTTTCCTTTTTTCAGTGACAATAGGCTACTTAAGTACACACATTGGGGTGGTTCATAACTTCATGTCTCTTTAGAGCAGGTGTGGATACTAATTTCTTTCCTAATCTATCACCTAATTTCTTTCCTAATCTACCACCCCTCTCGAAAATCCTAATAATTGAAACATAACTATTTGTCGTAAGAAAACTATTCACCGCCCCTGTTGGACGATGCATTAAAACTTGATATCACAATGCATTTGACTATTTTCGACCATAATTACTGCAATAATCCATTAGCAAAACCAAACCATTCAATGCATATCAAAAGATAGTTACTCAACGACAAAACTAATCACTGTACCTCGCATTCGACGTTTGATGAAAGGAAAATAATCGCTATCCAGAAACTATTCAGGTAAATGAAATTAATCGCCGTCCGCTGCATAGCGTGGGTACACACCAACTTCTTTTTCAATTTAATATGACCAAATAAAACAGTTAACCGCCTACCCATTACTAACCTAACCAACCTCGACACGCCCCCTCCCCCCCCATCGCCGCCGCATCGCGCGGGACGCCTGCTAGTATATATATATATATATATATATATATATATATATATATATATATATATATATATATATATATATATATATATATATATATATATATATATATATATATTAATAAAAGAGGTAAATGGGTAAAAAGAAAAGGGAAAATGATATTAAAAGGGTAAATTAGGAATTTCAGTTTGGAAGGGGACTAAATTCACATATAAAGTTTCTGAAAAGGATGTTTTCTCCAAATTTTGAAACGTTTGGACTAGTTTCCTGAAAAAGTGTAAACCACATGGACCATTTTTGCAGTTTTTTTTTTCATAACCAATTTGATGTTGGTTTTATAGAAATTATTTGATCTTTTTAAACTTATTTTGAAATACATTAATATTACTAAAATATCTTTAATTATATTATAAGTTACGTTTATTCGGTCACTAACTATTTTCATAATATACCTACGAGGTATAAGAAAATAAACTGTAAAACGTTATTATATAACTAAATTATTATTAGTTATATTATAACTTACGTGTATCCGGTTGGTATCTATTTTCATATTAGACCGACACGGCATATGAAATAACCAATAATAGATTATTATATAATGAAAATATTATTACATATGTTTAGTCGGTTAATGACGTTAGATACAATTTTAACCGTTTAGATCAAGGAGACACTTTTGGGACTATTCGAGAGGTGACACAAACACGAGTTACATCAGGTGAGTACATGTGGATTTTCCCAAATGGGGTACATAGCAAAATAAATATTTTGAGCGGAAGAACTCTTTTGAAAAATAAGCTAATTCTTTTAAATAATTTATGAAATATAAAAGTGTTGTGTACAAAACAACTAACTTGTAGTTATTATGATTTTAAAGTCTTAATCCAATTATTTACCTAATTATAAGACTATTAGACTTACGAGCAAGTATTACTCGATCATTTAATAGTATAGTTTTGGTAAGTAAAGGTATCGAATTTCCACAGGGAATTAATAACTAACTTAAAGTTTTCAATTATCATTCAAACAGTTTAGAGGCGAGTTTTAGTGAAAACTCGTAAAACAAAATTTTGGATGTTTGTAAAGTAAACGAAATAATAAATAACAATTGTTAACAACACAACAATGAAGAGATAATATGATCGAATTATAACAAGGAAAGCTTTCGCCTAGGATTTGTTGATTCATATAAATCTAAGTTGACTAGTTTTGATTATGTGCAATGAGTTAAAATAGGTAGCATTAAGTGGTAGGATCATATGGTCAAGTCACCAATTCTATAATTTCTAAGTAAATATAGCACAATGGTCATGTAACTAAATAACTTATAATTATGAAATAATTAATATAATCTAGCATGCAAACATAGGCCATACCCTAATGGTCATAGTGATATGATCATACAATCAATGGTCATGAGTTGTAACTAAATATGATATAAGTTTTATTTCACTAATCAAATTTATAACTAAAATAACTTCACTAGTTAAATGGTCAATAACTAGTCCAATGATATATAGGTGTCAATTACACATCAAAATGGTTCATATGATCGATACGTTTAAATGGTCAATAAACTATAATCATATGACGAAGGCTATCAAGATTATAAACTTTAATCAAATTCAATATGTATAGCATGCAAATTATATATTCTAACCGATATTTAACTCGAATCAAGAACTAGATCAACACAAATTTATATTAATGAATCAACATCACCTAGGCAAAAGCTACAGGGAATCTAGCCTAGCATGGTATCAAGTATACAATAACAATATGAAGAATACATGATAAAAGATACCAACCGGTTAAAATCGACGAATCCTTGCAACAATTGAAGATCCTAGCTCCTTCTTGTAATGTAAATAACTCTTAAATACATTTATCACACATGAAATGTTGAAATACACGAAATTTAGTAGTTCTAAAATGTCAAATGACTGATTTCTATCTTGGATTCTAACAATGGTTCTTTAAATGGTCGTCAATGGCCTTCTATTTATAGCAGCTGCAGACTCAGGGCGCGGTGCGCCTCTATGAGGGCGGGGTGCGCCTGAGTGGATGAGATCTGGCAGAGATCTGGCAGTCTTTATCGCTGGAAAGGCCACGTGGTCGCTTGCTTTTCAGATTGGATCTGGGCGCGGTGCGCCTCGATGAGGGCGGGGTGCGCCCTTGCACATGTGAGGCAACCCGGTTGAATCATTAGATGAACCCACGCGTGATTATTTTAATGCCAAGTTGGCCAGCATGTCGAACACTGGCATCACCCTAGGCGCGGTGCGCCCTTGGTGTGGGCGGGGTGCGCCCATGCTGAAATCAGAATTGTCACTTTGTTTCGTTTAACGCTCAAATCTCTTGTAAAATCCGATCTTTTGCTCCATACGTGTCTTTAAGCTACAAAATGTATTTTTAGCATATTAGGTATCTTTAGTTCATAAAATGTATGAAACTAAACTAAAATGACACTGATATCGCCCGGAAAATATGTATAATTTACGCGATATCAAAATACCCCATACTTGAACTTTGCTTGTCCTCAAGCAATTCTTAGACTAATTTTTAGGTTAAGATTTCAATCTAAATAAACAAATACAGACACCATAGAAAAAGGTCAATGTCAGTCAACATGGTCAGAATCAGTTTTGTAAGGACCCTATATATTGAACAAACGTTACCCACTTTTAGCGTTGTGAACCACTTTCTTTGGCTACTCGAAGGACGAATAGACTCGTCAAGATTTGGTGATTAGGAGTGTGTATCAGACAAATGAAACAGAGGATGTACCCAGTGGGGGTACTTTTCATCTACCTTTTATGAGGCTTTTATCCTATTGAAATTGGGATTTTAAATTTCCTCTGGGCAAACACCCGGTTTTGAAAGTTTCACCCTTGTACTGTCCTTTACTGTTTACCGTCTCAAACCTTTCATTTCCTTTTTTCTCATCACTAATCATAAAACTTCAATCTTCGATCTCGACAGGCCAATGTATTCTATATTTTCAATTTTTAGCTCGGGTTAAGTCTCTAATTTTTGTAGACTTCTTGATGTTTTCGTCTTTTTGCTCTTCATTTTCTTTGAAGTCTTTAATTAATCGTTGGATCTCTTTGACTTTTTCTCTTTTCTCAAGAATTTGGCTTCTAAGAATTTTTCTTAGATGCGTGGAAGTAGATTGTGATCAAGCTGGTATTATCGATCAATTTTATGATTTGATCCCAATGATGTATAATAGGGGATCGTCTTCAAGTTTCATCAGGAATCCATGCGATGAATCAAAAATAGTGATGAGAAGGTGGAAATGTAAGGTTGTTTGAGACTTGGGAGTACAAAGGGTTAATCCTTTCAGAAGCCAAGATGCGAATTTTCTGATAAATAATATGCAAGGCTTATTATTTGTGTGTACACATCATCCCAATCAACTTCATCTTAACGTATCTTAATTCATTGAGCACCTGCATCTGTCTTCCAAACAAGTAGTTTCAAAGTGGTCGGTTAGGCTAAAAGTGTGATTCATTTGTTTAGTATAAAGAATTTCAGACAAAACACAGGACCAATCTTATGATTCAATTTTTATGACTTGGAACTATGGTATCTGATTTATAAATTTTTTCAAAATTTTACCCAAAATTAACCTATAAATGCTCAAAGACAAATAAAATACAAGTGTAAGTACTGCAATCCCTACCCCATACTTGAACAATACAACGTCCCCGTTGTATAAATATTTATAAAATAAGCTTATGAAAAAGGAGTAATGGAACCGACTCCCCTGAGGTATTGTACAGGTGATTGCAGATGCTGAACTTGGAGCTCTCGGAATGGATCGTGAGATGTCATCGTTTCAGTGCGATCTTATTATATTTAATTTTTTATTTATTAAAAGGACTGAAACAAAAGTCAGTCTTTCTGCACAATTAACAAATAAAACACGCAAAATCTCAAACATTACGGTTAGATAAACACACAAATAATAAAACACACCACAAAATGAAAACACACTAAAAATCAAGATTAAAATCCGAATCATATTTTTTTGTTTTTGTTTGTTTAAAATCACCCAAAATAAAATATATGACAAACAATACCATAAATGTCAATCCAAATCCTCAGTATCATCAAATCCATGCCCCTGCGGCTGATAGTCTCCTCCTGATGGATCGTAATGAGCTCCACTAGACTGTCCTGCTCCTCCCATCCTTTGATCCCATGTCTGATAGGGATAATGCGGGGGCAGCTGCCATCCTGCCTGCTGATACATGTGTCCCATGAACTGGTGTGTATCATCCAGGTAGTGTCCTAGGGCATTCGCCTCTCGCTGGCGACGCAAATCCATCTGGACCATTTGGTTATAGAGGAAATTTAAGTTTACCTCTTGTCCCGGTCCTTGCTGCTCATGCTCGTGCTGGCGTCGTCGGCTCTGTCTGGAAGCAGAGGGCTGTGCTGCTTCTGCCCCAAATCCCGGTGGCGGAGTGGTGGTAGCAATACCGATGAAATCGTACGTGTTCGGCACCACCCTCCGAATCATAGATTTAAAATGTGATTCGGAGAGGATTTTCGGGTGCTCTGTTTTGACCGTGAGCATGTTGATGGAGGAAAAGTCGCCCAATTTCTTGGCGATCCGCGTAATCATGTTGCCACCGCAAATTGGGCTAAGCGTGTTTTGCCCCTTTGCTCGCTCCCTAAAGAATACCGCGATCGCGTGTGGGAGGTGGTATTTCACATCGGGGTTGATTGCTCCCCAAAGTGCTGGCAGATCTAGATACGGGCATTTGTCAAACCCGAATGATTGATTCACGGTAAACGCCAGGAGACGGTGGAGCATTCTGTGGATAGGATTTTGGATTTGGGAAGCTTTATTATCTCGTGGTATTGTATTGTTGACGTTTGCTATTTCTTGAAAGAACTCACTGCATCTCCCTTCGTTGAATTCGCCTTTGTCACACGTCGAAAGATAAGCCGGGAAGTGTGGGTGAAATGCCAGCTCCTCGGGGTAAAGGTCCAGTAGATAAGCGAATCGGGCAAGGGACACATCATACCAAGTTCCCATCAATCGGAAACGAATATCTTCATCAGTTTCTTTCTCATATTTGAAAGTAGAAAGAAACTCTAGCGTTAGCTCCATATGTACGTTTTCGTTTATCCGGAAGATGTTGTTCCAAGCCTCGTCAATCACTACCCCAAATAAAGGATCTTCGAATTGGCGGATGAGGTAAGGTGCCAGTTTATCTGATATTCCAATCGCATCCAGCTTGTCCCAATCCACTGCTGGAGCAACATTCATATCCTTCTTTATCAAACTAGCCAAGACGTATTTTGCATCCCGGTCTTCTTCTGAATTCCCAAATCTCAAATATGGGTGATTAGTTTTTGAGGTTTTGAATTTAGTTCCTGCAATTACAATACAAACAATGAGCTAAACAAGCAACAAAATCAAGCAAAGGGGTCTGGCAGGAGGCAGGCGCGGTGCGCCCCTGGGACAGGCGCAGTGCGCCCTTCGGCTGATCAGATTCTGCCTGTTCAAGTCGTTTTCAAACCACATATTTGCTTACAATCAGCCAATAATCGTGTATGAATGACGATTACTAGTGTACTAGACTAAAGATATCACAAAACAAACAACAATTTCATCGAAAATCAACATTCAAAATTCTAGGGTTTGTTCTTCCCCAATTTGTCAAATTTGTGTGAATTTGATGTTTTTGTATGCAATTGAAGTTTGTAATGTACTCTACTGGTCATATGCATCAATAATCATATCAAAACAACACCTAATTTGGACCATAATCAAGGAATACGAATTTTCAACCCAAGAACACTTTTTGGAAGAATATCAAACAATTTGAAGTTAAAAACTATGAAATCTTGCAAGAAAAATCATAATGTAATGCAAAGAATAGAAGGGAACAAAGAAACATACCCATAGATGAAGATTAACCAAGAAAATCGAAGCAAAAATGGAGTTTTTGGGCGATTTTGGTCGGGTTCTGTCGGCGGATCGCGCTTAGAGGGGAAAGGGCTTTGTACAAATGAAGTTTGACAGCTTACCTGTCTTTTGTATATGCGAACCGGCGCGGTGCGCCTCCTTCTGGGCGGGGTGCGCCCTGCGCCTGGGTTTCCCTCTTTGAAGCTTATAATTTTTGCCCTCTAATTTCATTTCTTGTTTCTTTTATTCATTTTATTCTCACCACAAAATTTTATATGTTATAATTTTCTATTTTCTTTATTTTTTTATTTTTATATTATTTTATCATTTTTTTTTTATATAAATAAAAATCAAATAAAACCAAAGGAAAATAAAACCAAATGAAAAATAACAAATAAAACATACCAATCAAAAACTCGGGTTGCCTCCCGGAAGCGCTTCTTTTTCATAGATTTGGAGTCTTATTAGCTGGACTCCATTCCACTCTAAGGTTCTACTGTTTGGAGTGGGATGTCTTCGCGTTCGTTCTCGATGTGAACGCCTTCTTTATACCTTTTTAGCCTGTGCCTGTTCACTTTGAAACTTTCCTTTTTTTTCTTAAAAAGATCCACAGTCTCGTGTGGATATACTTCTTCTTCCAATAGTATGTCGAAAGTGTTAACATGGAAGACTGTGTCATCACTCATCGTCGAGTGTTTGATCGTGCGGTCCATGCCAAAAGTGATAGCGTCAGTGCCAACCCGAATGGTTAGTTTTGTATCATGGACGTCTATTAAAGCTCTCGCTGTGGCTAAAAAGGGTCTTCCGAGAAGAATGGGGACGTCATCATCTTCCTCCATATCCAATATGACAAAATCTACAGGAAAAATAAATTTGTCAACTTTTACAAGAATATCTTCTACAATCCCTCTAGGATAAGTTACCGCCTTATTAGCAAGATTAATTGCCATTCGAACGGGTTTTGGTTCTGGTAGATTTAGTTTCCTGTAGAAAGAATATGGCATTATATTGATGCTGGCACCTAAGTCTGCCAAACCATAGCTGCTGGCATGGTTTCCGAAGGTGCAGGGAAGATGTAAACCGCCTGGATCTCCCACTTTTTCTGGTAGGTTCTTCATCATCGATGCGCAACATTTTTCACTTAATGTTACCATTGACACCTCTTCCATTTTCTTTCGGTTAGTTAGGAGGTCTTTGAGGAATTTGGCATATTTTGGCATTTGTGTTATTGCATCAACGAATGGAATGTTGATGCTCAGCTGCTTCAAGTGCTCAAGAAATTTCTTGAATTCTTTATCCTCCTTTTCCTTCTTTAATCGTTGAGGGAATGGAATAGTCGGTTGGTATGGTTGAGGTGAAGATGTTTCTTTTGTTCCTCCATCCTTAGTGCTCTCCGAATCTTTTCCAGCTTTATCTTTTTGCGTTTCAGGGGTTGAGTTGATGGTGTTTTCAATGACTGCTGGTGGAATGAATTTTCCGCTTCTGGTTGTGATGGCTTTAGCTTGTGCTCGTGGGTTTGGTTCGGTGTTGGTAGGAAGTGTTCCTGGTAGTCTTTCTTGTAACACTTTTGAAATTTGGCCAATTTGGTTCTCTATGTTTTGGATAGAGGCGGCTTGATTTCTTAGTTGAACTTCAGTTGCTGTGTGTCTCTTTTCTGACCCTTCTATGAATTTAAACAATAGTTCTTCCAAGTTTGGTTTCTTCTCTTGGGTATGTTGTGGGTTAAATCCTGGTGGTGGCTGTTTTTGCTGATTATATGTATTTTGTTGGCATTCGAATGGTGGTTGTTGCCTCTGTTGGTTATAAAAATCATTTCCTCCCCGCCAGTTATTTCTTCGTATCGGGTAGTCGAATCTATCTCCGGATGAGTAACAAGCATCTGCTTTCTTGTTACCGTCTTCATCATAAGGACAGTCTTTTTGTAGGTGAGGACCGCTGCAGTTGTCACATCCTACAGTGATGGCATGGATACTTTGATTCATTTTCTTGAGGTCTCTCCCAAATTGGTCCAGCCGGTTATGTATGGCTGACATTCCTTCCACTGCTTCTTCTTTTAGCATCCTTCGACATGACGGATCTCTTGAGGAATGGTAGTGGTGGGAATGTTTTGCTAGTTCCTCAATTCTTTCGTAAGCATCTGTGGCGGTTAGGTTTATTAGTGGTCCTCGCCCGTCGAGTAATTGTCTGGTTTGTGTATTGATGCAATCATAGAACTTCTGTACTTTCTGATGTTTGTCCATATCGTGTTGTGGACAATCTTGAATCAATTCTTTGAATCGACTCCATGCTTGGTACAAAGTTTCATCTTCGTCTTGAAGGAAGTTCTGAATTTTTGCTTTCAATTTATTGATTTTGGAAGGTGGAGTGTATTCTTCAATGAAATCATATTTTAATCCGTCCCAGGTAGTGATGGAACCTGGAGGTAGTCTTTTTAACCATTTCTTTGCACCTTCGCGTAGCGTCATAGGAAAAATTCGTAACATGATTGCGTCTGAGGAAATTCCTGGAATGTTGAAACAGTCAGTTATTTCCGTGACTTGCTCAATGTGTTCGACTGGATCTTCGTCTTCTGTCCCTTTGAAAGTAATGCCTTTTAGCGCGGAAAGGTAATGGCCTTTAAGCTCAAAATTTTCATTTTCAGGAATTTTCGGGCGTATAAGGCTTGGTCCTGTTCCGTCTCGAGCTCGGTTGTAGTATGCTTTCAAGGTTGGTTCTGTTTCGTTTAATGGTGCAGCCATTTCTTCTATTGGTTCTTCTTTTGGGAAGATGCTTCGTCTTGTTTTTCTCCTTAAGTTAAATTCACGTTCTGGTTCGTTTAATGGTGGTATAATGTTCGGTTGTGAATTTCGGGTCATAAACTGCACAAAAGAAACTGTTTGCAAGTTGGGTGCGTTTCTTTCTTTTTTTTTTTTTTTTTTTTTTTAATTTTTAAATATTTTTTTTTAAAAAGAATTAAATAATTGAATAATTTTTAAAAATTGAAAGTTTTTTTTTTTATTATTATAAAATTAATATTTTATAAAAAATAACAAATGGAATAAAAAAAATTAAACCTTTTAAAACCTTTATGTAATTAATCAGTTATAACAACCGAATATCTTATCAAATCCACTATAATGCGTTGACTATCAAATAAAGAACGGCCAGGCAGGACAGTAGGGAGGCAGGACTCTTTCGGTCAATGACCTTTCGAAAATCCAACAACCAAACCGGATCTGTCTATTCTGACACCGTTCTCGTAAGTAGAATTACTTGCATTATAGTTGGATTGATAATCAATTTAGTTTGAAATAACTAAATAAATTGCAAGCGGGTCTTAAAATTATTTAGTTAAAATAGAGAAATACATGCAAGTTTTGAAACAAACTAAAAAAATTAACTTCCTAGGGTAGAAACCGTAAAAAGGATCGATTGACTAACAATTGTAAACAATAAAATTAATTGAATAATTCCCCGACAACGGCGCCAAAAACTTGTTGTGTACAAAACAACTAACTTGTAGTTATTATGATTTTAAAGTCTTAATCCAATTATTTACCTAATTATAAGACTATTAGACTTACGAGCAAGTATTACTCGATCATTTAATAGTATAGTTTTGGTAAGTAAAGGTATCGAATTTCCACAGGGAATTAATAACTAACTTAAAGTTTTCAATTATCAATCAAACAGTTTAGAGGCGAGTTTTAGTGAAAACTCGTAAAACAAAGTTTTGGATGTTTGTAAAGTAAACGAAATAATAAATAACAATTGTTAACAACACAACAATGAAGAGATAATATGATCGAATTATAACAAGGAAAGCTTTCGCCTAGGATTTGTTGATTCATATAAATCTAAGTTGACTAGTTTTGATTATGCGAATGAGTTAAAATAGGTAGCATTAAGTGGTAGGATCATATGGTCAAGTCACCAATTCTATAATTTCTAAGTAAATATAGCACAATGGTCATGTAACTAAATAACTTATAATTATGAAATAATTAATATAATCTAGCATGCAAACATAGGCCATACCCTAATGGTCATAGTGATATGATCATACAATCAATGGTCATGAGTTGTAACTAAATATGATATAAGTTTTATTTCACTAATCAAATTTATAACTAAAATAACTTCACTAGTTAAATGGTCAATAACTAGTCCAATGATATATAGGTGTCAATTACACATCAAAATGGTTCATATGATCGATACGTTTAAATGGTCAATAAACTATAATCATATGACGAAGGCTATCAAGATTATAAACTTTAATCAAATTCAATATGTATAGCATGCAAATTATATATTCTAACCGATATTTAACTCGAATCAAGAACTAGATCAACACAAATTTATATTAATGAATCAACATCACCTAGGCAAAAGCTACAGGGAATCTAGCCTAGCATGGTATCAAGTATACAATAACAATATGAAGAATACATGATAAAAGATACCAACCGGTTAAAATCGACGAATCCTTGCAACAATTGAAGATCCTAGCTCCTTCTTGTAATGTAAATAACTCTTAAATACATTTATCACACATGAAATGTTGAAATACACGAAATTTAGTAGTTCTAAAATGTCAAATGACTGATTTCTATCTTGGATTCTAACAATGGTTCTTTAAATGGTCGTCAATGGCCTTCTATTTATAGCAGCTGCAGACTCAGGGCGCGGTGCGCCTCTATGAGGGCGGGGTGCGCCTGAGTGGATGAGATCTGGCAGAGATCTGGCAGTCTTTATCGCTGGAAAGGCCACGTGGTCGCTTGCTTTTCAGATTGGATCTGGGCGCGGTGCGCCTCGATGAGGGCGGGGTGCGCCCTTGCACATGTGAGGCAACCCGGTTGAATCATTAGATGAACCCACGCGTGATTATTTTAATGCCAAGTTGGCCAGCATGTCGAACACTGGCATCACCCTAGGCGCGGTGCGCCCTTGGTGTGGGCGGGGTGCGCCCATGCTGAAATCAGAATTGTCACTTTGTTTCGTTTAACGCTCAAATCTCTTGTAAAATCCGATCTTTTGCTCCATACGTGTCTTTAAGCTACAAAATGTATTTTTAGCATATTAGGTATCTTTAGTTCATAAAATGTATGAAACTAAACTAAAATGACACTGATATCGCCCGGAAAATATGTATAATTTACGCGATATCAAAAAGCATATTGTAAGTCTTTTACTTAGATGCCTTTAAAGTTATTATGACTTTATATTTGTGATGACAAATAATTATACTGTGCAAAGTTATTATTTTATGCATAACATGACATATGTGTGTGATTAAGTCGTAGAAAAAAAAGCGGTGATCATGCATACATTGTGTGTGAGTCTCACAGTTAATAAAAGAATATTCGGCTAGCCAATGATGTCCCGAAAGGGATAAGCAAGACTCTACTGGGGTGGTACCCCCCTCGCGAAGTAGATGTCTATAAAAAGAGGCCACGGTAGGATGATTTGTTCACCTATCGTGGTAAGTTGAAAAGTGTCACACCCAGATGACACGGTCCTATAAGAGCCTAGAGGCGGTACATAACCGTAAGTTTAAATGAATATGCTAAAATGAGACGGGATGGACCCGTAAGTTTGCATTGAATGTGATCATGCATTATATAGTTTGCATTTTACATGAATTATGATTTTAGTAAAAAAGATGTTTATCAAATGTATTCGTTAATATATTGTGTCTAAACCCATGTAACTCACGAGACAATTTTGTCTGACGTATTTCGCTATGTATCTCAGGATTCTGAACGAGATGTTAGAAGATGATAGACAATAAAAGTAGACTTTCTTTGGAGATAGAAGAGGGACAGGGTTCCTTTGTGCAAGTCTACTATTTTACTATGGTTTTATTTTGATAGTAAGTTGTAACACCCAGTGTCAGGTTGTATTTTGAAATAAATAAAACTTTGATGTTTTTTATGGGACCGTATTTTGCTAAATTATGACTTTAAGACATAAATGTTTTGAAAACCATAGTATTTTAAACTTCTCAAAAAGTGGGTTGTTACAATAACACAAAGCGTATATAGGAACACACTAACATGCAATGCCCAATCTTTGAAGTGTGATTTAACTTTATAAACTTATTGCAGTCTACACCTGGTGTTGTACGATCATATCCGGTTTCAGCATCAACATGGATGACCATGCCCTTTTGCACCTTTGGCTACGTTACCGGTCTCTTTTTGTTCTCCAATTTGACATAGTGACATAATGTTACATATTAATTTGCAAGAAATAGCAATGTACTTTCATTTTTTTTGTATAATAGCATCCTACTTTCATTTTTTACTACTACAGCATTGCAAAGCGAGTGGAAACAAACAGGTAATGGAGTTTGGCTCCTGAGATACTCCTTGGCGTGGGACATGATAGGTTGGAATTTACAATTATACCCTTTAATTAAATTTCTTTTTGCTGGATGCTTATCTTTCAACACTTTTCTTTCTTGCAGGTGCAAGAGCGGATTGGTGGACTGTGGGTGTTATTCTTTTTGAGTTGCTTGTAGGGATTCCACCCTTTAATGTAGAATCTCCACAGGTACACACACTAAAAATCAATATCTCCTGACACTTTGTTCAACAGAGATTGCATTAAAAAGTAACCTTACTTTATTTTCTGAAATTTGCAGCAAGTTTTTGGCAATATTATGAACAGAGATATACCATGGCCTAAGATCCCTGAGGAGATGAGCTTTGAAGCATGAGGAGATGAGATTTGAAGCATATGATCTCATTAATAAGTAAGTTACAGGATTTTTTTTTAAATTTGTTGTTTATCAACCAACACATAAATATGCAAGTATTACATCAACTTTTTGGTTTATTTCACTTTGCTGACTGAAAATCCAGTTCAACGCCTTGGCTCTTGGATTCATCCGAAATCGATTCCGATTCAACCGCATATGCTCTTTCCAACTCCCTCAATAAACGCTAGCATGCAGCTCCCAGAGCTACCATGAGGTAAGAGCTATCATTAAGCTTCCAAACCAGGAGGACTCACGAAGGGGACCCGTGCATAGCACGGGTTTCCCACTAGTTAATAATTAAATGGAGTTGGATATGATTAAATAATAATAATAAAACAATAGCTACATGTTGATCATTTAACATATTCAGTACATTTTATTTGAAGATAAGATTGAGCAAGTTATTAGAAGATAAATTGAGTATGAGAATCGCAAAACCGTGTTGGGTTTGTCAGATGGGGAAATGGAGAAAAGACATAGGAAAAGAGAACACATTTCATGTAAACCTCTTATAGTCGGAAAAGAGAACACCTGTTGGGAACGTGACAGCCAAGAATTGGCAAAACAATAGCACCCCACTAAAAACTCTCAAACCCCCCACCCCCTAAACCTTCTAGAAAACCAATGGATTTTAATATATATAGTAATGGGCAAGTTATTAGAAGATAAGATTGAAAACAAACACGTGTCGTTAATTTAAGATTACGAATTTAGATACGTAACATATCAAGAGTGAGTATAAATAACTTCATCCAACTTTACTTTTATTCCTCATATCCTATTACGGATTGATAGGATATAAACTAGATAAAAACGGTAAATAACTCTTGGACTAAGAAGATTACAGGAACTCTTCAAGTAAGTTTCCTGCGGTTTACATTTTTTTCAGGAAACTGGTCCAAACGTTTAAAAAATTGGAGGAAACGTCTTTTCAGAAACTTTATATGTGAATTTGGTCCCTTTCTAAATTAAAATGTCTATTTTACCCTCTGTATTTCTTTTTCCTTTTTCTTTTTACCAATTTAGATTTGTTAATAATTAAAAAAAAATAAAAAACTTACCACCCCAACACCTACCTACCCCCACCCCTCTCTTCTCTTTTCTCTCCCTTCTCTCTCTCGATTCACCATTGACATGCTTCAATCCCACCAGATCGTCTCTTCTGCTGCTGCCTGCTGCCGGCGAAGCCATGACCGGCTGACCGTTGCCCAGGAAATCATCGCCCATCTCTCACTATCTGCTCCACCCCTGCCCTTTCTGTTATAGTGTGCCTCTCAATGGATGCAGTATCGCCTCCATGTCCTTCTACCCCTCAATGGAACTACGACAGACCTTTCCTCACAAGCCAATTCCATCGGGTTTATTCCACCATGTTTCTCTTCTTTCCCCCTGTATTTTCATGAAAAGGTACGGTGGTGACCTAAGCAAAGCTTCTCTTAAAGCCAATATGCTTGTTGGTGAAGCCGTTAGTATCATAAAAACAATTGCAGCGAGATTCAAATCGGTTATGAAGTTGATTTTTGAAGTTCTTGACCGGAGGAGACAAGTCGATTTTTGAAGTTGTGGTTCAAGCTTTTTGTCAAATCGCCGGCGGTGGCTGCAAATTCGTCCAATATGAAATCTATTGCCGGATTAGAGATTAGGGTTTCTTGCGGGTGTGAAAATGAGAAACCGAAATTGTTGATTTAGGGTTTCTAGGTACTGATTTCAAGGTTTGATGGAGATGCTTAACCATCTTTTACAAGTGATCGATCAAAGTTTCATTTGGCAGCAAAATTGGGGGCACAATCCATCGGTTTTGGGTAAAATCAAGAGCAAACGTAATAACCTGAGAGGCGAAGGGATTAATTGCAAAGACGCTGAAGCAGTAGCCATTAGAGCTCAGGACCGACTAAATATTTGACTCTATGAACCTCTTCTTCGACAGAATTATCAAGAATATTATCGATGATTGTAACCTTGAATCCTTGATTAAGAAGTTGATCGGAGATGCGTTGGGAGTGTGTGCGACCCCCGTCAAGGCAGTCTTGGCGATTGAAAGGAGTTTCGACTATATATATATATATATATATATATATATATATATATATATATATATATATATATATATATATATATATATATATATATATATATATATATATATATATATATATATATATATATATATATATATATATATATATATATATATATATATATATATATATATATATATATAATAATAATAATAAAATATATTGCCCCAAGGTACAAATGTAAAGCATTCAACACAAAAATTACAAGCCTTTTAATGCACAACATCGGTAGCGGTTTCTCATCCCAATCCCACTACTTCCTTCTTCTTCTCCCCACTTTCTGATACACGACCTCGAAGTTAAACCTCCCACGATCTCACCAAAACCCACGATTTCTTCAACCTCCCATCTCCTCAACTTCCCCCTCTTCACCGGTCACCATGAACCGCTTCCTCACGATTCCACGACTTGATATTCAACCTCCCACCCACCAATCTCGGCCCAGTTCTATATCTCTCCCACAACCGATCCCTTCCTCTCCTTATATATCAGTTTAAACGTCTCACTGCGGATACACACATCCTCACTCGCTATCTGCCTCCAGACACACATACCCATGGCGGTTTGAGCTTTGATTAGATGTTGGGGTCAGAAATCGTAAGGGAAGGTAAGTCATCCATAATCCCAAAATCAAAATTTGAACTCTCTCAAAATACGATTCAATCTATCAAGCCCTAAAATTAACCATCGTCACCACAACAATCACCACCATCTAAGACGTCTACTTTCACCACCATGCTCCAATTTGTTTCTCAAAACTGAAATCTTGTTTCTCCCTGCAAGATTCTTATAGAATTCAAAAGCGACGAATGCAAAATGCAGATTACACTTCTAGGTCGGAGCCACTCTCACCCGTTGATTTTCAAAAGCAGCGGTTCTTGGGGCGGAAATGATTTCTCCCAAATCAATTTCTGTTTCTGTAAAAAGGTTAGTCAAATCAATAAGCTATTTTCCTCTTTAATTTTGGTTTCATTTATGAAGGATTTGATGTTGATTATGATCAGATGTTGATTATGATTAGTACTGATACGCTAATCCAGTTATTTGTTGATATTTTTGTTATCAGCGATTATGGAAGCCGGAAGTTTGATGAACTGGAAGTTTGATTAGTGGTTGTGGTTTCTAGGTAAAACAATGAGTATAATCTTGTTTTATTAATGATTATGAACGGATGATACTTAATTTCTTATTGTGTTATCTTTTTCATCAAGGTTGCCCGTTTGAAAGACCAACAATTCTCTTCTCGGATCTTCACCAATTGAATATGTAAGCTTTACCATTTCTTTATAAACTATATATAATCATGTTCTTGAATCTTTTCATTCATTTAATTTTTTAGGGTCAAATCGAACAATGGATAGATTTCACTTCACTGGAAATCGACACAAACTTGTTGAAATGGTTAATGCCAAGATTTGGTTACTCCAATTATCTTGCTTCGGTCAGTAATACTTTAACTAATTTGTAATTACCAATATACCCTCTTATTTATTTATCATATCCTATCAAATATCCGGGTCTTGTTCTTCAGGTGTACCAATAGCCCGCGACTTCCTTTTTTGGTACATGGTAAAATAAGATTGAAGTTCCAACTCGAATATCATACTAATGGGCATAAGTAAACAAATTGGCATTAAGTTCATCAAACCCGCATCCACTAAAAAGGTACTTGTAGACTTCTGGATGTTCATCTTTACTTCATCAGATATTGTTTTCATTAAAATATATGCTTGACTAATAAACAAATCCAACTCATATATCTTCTCTTTGTTATTTAGCTTGTTAGAAATAGACTGCATAGTTATGATAACAGGTTCCGCTTATTCAAAGATGAAGAAAAACGAAAAGAAACGATAGTTGATCTAACAAGTGAAGAAAACGAGAGAGATGATTAAGCACAAATATATATAATGCATAAGTACAACACTTTTAACTCGTATTAATTATTATGTGTAAATGACAGGAATATGGACACGGTTCCAACTGTACCCTATATTTGAGTATTCAGATGGAAGGTATGCAGTTTTATCTCTTCCAAAATTGCTTCAATATTTACCAAATGTATTTTTAATTTCTTTTTTTCCAGCAAAGTAGAGGTTTAAAATCTAGGTGCTTTTACTACAGATCCTAAAATCAGAGTGGTAGCTTCTTGGGAACCTACAGTTTTAGCAACAATGTGAGTAAGCTCTCAAAATCCATAAATTTTATCCCCAAATTAGATACCTTAGAAATTGGTCCATTCCATTCCGACGTTTGGTTGGCAAAAGAATATGAAATTGACTTCAAATCCTGTCACATTTGTATTAATGATTAATGACTGAAATACCCTTTTGAAGGTATATGGGAGTTGTTATTACTATTTGCTCTAAAAAAAGATGGGAACAACTAGAGTATTCATTTATCGACAGGTAAGTTGAAAGGTGCATTGTATTTCATATTTTTCTTGATTTAGTTTTTCAATATTACCATCTTGCTCTTTTCTGGCATTAAATCTTTGTTATTTCTTATCAGTGAACTTCCAAGAAAGAAACACTGAAGTACCCCTAACCAACCTAGCCTAAACATGAATCCCATAACAGCTACCGCTTGAATCAGGCTAGCATCTCTGAATTTATGAAATCGAAGAATGCACTATACTTAAAACTTCCACTAGGAACCTTTGAAGTTAAAACATACCAATACCAAGGACCACATCACCAATGAAAGACAAAACTGCCCTCAAGGATCCAAAATGAAAGGACAACAGCTACCCGAAATAACCAGTACCAATTGTAACATCAAGCCTCTTTTAAGACACCCCAAAACCAACTGCACCAACTTAAAGACAAAACTGTCCTCCATGCTCCAAAAGGAAAAGACCATAGCGCTCAAAATAGCTACGTACCTCTATCTAAAACTCATTTTCTAGCAAAATTGTTGATGGTCAGCAACATGAGAACTCTATTGATTAATTGTAATTGACAATGTTAGGGCAGTCCTTGGTCTTTTTACAACTGACACGTGGGACAGATTAGTAGTTTCAACATGTTTTTGTACCTTTGGGGATGCTTTACCCAAGACTATATCAACTATATTTTCAGGCAAGATCAACTGTTCAGCTTTAGGTGTCTTCAGGGGTATTTTAGTCACGTCAGGTCTTTTTTCGGGCATGGTGAAGGTTTCATCTTCACGTGTTTTTATTGGAATTTTAGTCACATCTGGTGTTTTTTCGTGCATAGTGAAGTTGGAAGTTTTAAAATTCAGGTGCTCTGAGGGGCATTTTAGTCACAAGGGATCTTCTTTCGGGCACAGTTAAGGTTTCTGCTTCAGGTGCCTTTATGGTCATTTTTCGGGCATGGTAAAGGTTTCAGTTTCTGGTGGCTGCAGGGTTCTAGACAAACCCAAGTTATACATACATGTTTAAAATAGCCCACAAAGTTGTTGGAGATATACTATTGCAGTTTATAGACAACCCCAAATAATTTTGAATTGTCCAAATGGACATCTCACTTTGGTTTATTCATAGATAAATAATTAATTGTTACCACATCATTGCATTTTATAAAAAAATAGATTCAATTTGAAAAGGTTTAAAGTATAAAAGATATAACCATTAAATAACCATCAAAAACCAAATATATTATTAATGGGTCATTTGGGTTTACCTCATTTGAACTCATTTTAGATTATTCATGTTTATCATTCTTTTTAGATTTTTTTTGTGAGACTTTCGGTAACAGTAATGAGTAACCTAAATTCATTTTTTTTGTTTTCCCAGACTTGCATTAATAGCAACGTACTTTCATTTGTTATTGTTTCTTTTCAGTCCTACAGTAACAACAACCAAGTTTCACTTTTCTTTTTGAGACCATTAGTAACACTAAGCTACTTTCAATTTTCATTTTTTATGTTTTTAATGACCAACTTTTGTAGTTTCAGGCAGAATATGGTAACAGTAACCTACTTTCATTTTTTTATGTTTTCCCAGAGTTGCACTAATAGCAACCTACTTTTATTTTTTGATTTTTTTCTTTTCCAGACCTACAATAAGAACTTCCTACTATTGTTTGTTTTTAATATACACAATGAAGAGGATCTTTTGTTTGCATTAAATTTCTGATTTGATTAATGTAGTTTCTAATTTTTTGTCTGTGTCTGTGTCTGTGTCTGTGTCTGTGTCTGTGTCTGTGTCTGCGTCTGCGTCTGCGTCTGCGTCTGCGTCTGCGTCTGCGTCTGCGTCTGCGTCTGCGTCTACGTCTGCGTCTGCGTCTGCGTCTGCGTCTGCGTCTGCGTCTGCGTCTAATACTATGTACAAGATAGACGGGAATTTTAGTCATTTAACTTCATCTTTAACTAATCGGATTCAAACCTGCAAATTAGAAAAGTACATTTTGTTGTTTTATGTGGTGGAATGAAAAGTAGATTGCCCTGTCCAGCATTATACGTTTACCCTTCCAGAGGACTAAAACTGGAAAAACTAAAACTTGTGGAAATATTGCAATTTTGGTCCAAGTTCTAATTTTTTTTCAACTTGATCCAGGTGGATTTCAATTATTGCAAAATCGGTCCACCTATGTATGCAATTACCACTAAAATTGCAAATATGTTAACACTGATCCGATGCACTAATTCCTTTTTCGATTCAAAATGACCAAATAAAACAGTTAATCGTCTACCCATGGAACCTTAAAAGAAGGACCAAAATCATCATTAAGCCTTATAATATGGACCAAAACCAGTATTCCAGGGACCAAAATCTATATGAAACCTTAAAATAAGGATTAAATTTGAAACTCGAAAGAGGGTTTCAATATTGGACCGGGCGGTAAAATTTTGAAAGCTCAGGGACCATTTTGTAATTCACTTTAATATATATTATATGCAACTAGGGTTTTTAGTATTTTAATGAAAAAATAAGAACGGAATTGAATTCCTTTCACTCACCTTAGGAATGGTGAAATCCTTTGGCAACCAAACAAGCAATGGAATGAAATCTTGAATTCCAATTCCATTGGATTCCACCATTTAATTTTTGTGGTTTTGATATTTGTTTGGTGATGTATAATTGTTGTGTTATATCCGGAGGTTGATTTGATGGATGACACAATGTCACTGGCACCATGCAAAAAGATTCCACGAATTACCACTCAAAGTCGCAACCGTGTTCTCTGTCTCCGTGATGAATCCGATGATGATGATGATGTTACCGAGTGGTTTAGAATTTAGTTTAATATCTTATTATTATGTCTTTCTTTATATTAGTGCAAACACTTGACAATGGTTTGTTTATGTTTCGTTATCATAAATGTCGTTATGAAGTAATTCTTGTTTGATGAATGATGTTTATTTTCTTTTTATGAAAAAAAAAATATTTATTAGTGCATTTTGTGTTATGTTTGGGAAAATTTATTTGTGTAGCATTTTGTTAAAATACGTTGATAAAAAAAGAAACTATTACCGTCTTTTGATAGCATGTTGCTAAATAACGCAACTAATTTTCAAATATGCAACAACTATACAGTCATTATTTAAATACCATGTTTTGAAAGTATGTTGGTAAAAATCATATTTTCATAAGTACGTTGCAAAAGTAACACATTTTGGAAGTACGTTGCTAATAACCGCAACTAATTATGAACAGTACAAGAACTACACAACTATATGATTTAAAAAACCATGTTTGGAAAGTACGGTGCTTAAAAACCACCTTTTGAAAACAATTGAACTAAAAATATGTGTACATGTGAAGTTCGCCAAGTGATATAGATACTACCGGTGGAACCGCGCGATGCGGTGGGTGGCTATTTAAGGGGGGGGATAGGCTACTAATTGTTACCTTTCGACGCTACATGCAGGAAAATATTTGCAAATATCATTCAATTATAGCATCGAACTTTTGAATCTCCATTCATTGCTCGATTGTATGTTGTGTGGGTTCATAGCATTGAATGCTCGCTTTTTGTTGCATGCCAAAACCAAGTTCTGCCTAAACATGCAGTCCATATTAGTGTAATGACCGAGATCTTACTTTGATTTAGCTTCCAAGTATTTAGTTTAGTTTTCTATTATTATAGCGTCGTACTTTTGACATTTCTTTTACTTTTGAGTTTTTTTTTTCCAGTTTTCTTCCCATACATACATAATGACACACACATGAGCATTCGTAGACACACACATATAACCACACACAGGTATACAAACATTGTGTGTGCCACTGCTGTGTATGTTGTTGTGTATGTGCGTGGAAATAAATGGAAATTGAAGTGATTATAACATCGTACTTTTGGCATTTTTTCAGTTTTGGTACTCTTTTTAGTTGCTATTATAGCACGGTACTTACCAAAATCGAGTGATCCCCAAATTTCATTTACGTTTAAGTTTTTTCCAGTTTTGGTTCCATCCAGTTTTGTTGTCATAGTATCGTACTTTTGACATTTCTTCTACTATTGAGTTTCTTCAAGTTTTGGTCCTATCCATTTTTTCTATTATAACAACATACTTTTGACATTTCTTTTACTTTTGAGTTTTTTCTAGTTTTGGTCCCATCCATTTTTTCTATTATAACAACATACTTTTGACATTTCTTTTACTTTTGAGTTTTTTCCAGTTTTGGTCCCATCCAGTATTGGTATTATAGCATCATACTTTTGGTCTTCTATTACTTTTGAGTTTTGTTCCAGTTTTGGTCCTATCCGGTTTTGCTATTATAGCATCATACTTTTGACATTTCTTGCCAAAAAAAGTTAAGTGAATGTGATGTCTTGCATGGTGTTTAATCAATCGAGTCGGTAGGGTTTTAATTAGGAGTGATCATGCTATCGTATCAGGCATTTTTTTCCTTCAAACCGTATAGTAAATAATAAAAAACGAAAAAACTATCCAAACATAAGATGGTGTCGAAGTAAATTATTTGCTGCCATGTTTCCATTTTAAGACATAAACTTTGAAAATTCTCTCAAATAATAGCATTGTACTTTTGGAAAGGTTTTTGTTAGATCATTGCTATAGTTGAGTAGATTTCTCAAAGTACAATGCTATCATAGGAGAAAGATGAAAAAAAATAATTGCATACTAAATATATTGCATAAATTTGGTATCACACGGGGATTTTTGGATCTGCAAGAAAAAGTCAAATGGTATACATTTTAAAAATAGGAAATGTAAGTTATGAAACGTCATATTACTTTAGAAGTAGAGTGCATACCAGGAATCGATTGGCAGACTAAATTTGGACGACGTTGTTGGGCCAATGCCAGCACGACAGCATCTTCTATACCTTTAAAATTAAAAATTCAGATAACACCTGGTATATGTGCTGATATAACAGGGGTCAAACCATGAACATTGGTCATCATTTGCACCTCTGCCATTTGAAGTTGTGATATCAGCGAGACAAAAGGTGAGGGAGGATGCCTGACATGGTAGCAAGTTCACTGAGTTATTGTTTTATCATATATATAAATTTAAATTTCTTTTCTTAATTTAATTCTTATGGAATGAAAGCAGGTGATTATGATTCTGATAGAATAAAACTCGTGCATGACATCAATGACCTAACTGGGGAAGCAAATATAGAGAGTATGCTTTTAGTTCAAATGGGTTTGAGATAAACGGCTTCCTTAAAGGTATTCTCAAATACCAAAAACAAAAAATAAAAGCACGTGCTAATTCGGATGAAAAAAATTATGTTGTAGTTTTGAATGACAAATAAAGATATGTTGCTATTTTGGTTTAACTATGATAATACATTGATATTTTAGGTGAAAAAACATAAAAATTGAAAATTGAAAGTAGGTTATTGTTTGTAAACGTCTCAAAAATAAAATTGATAGTTGGTTGCTATTATTGTAATGAAAGTACGTTGCTATTAATGCAATTCTGAAAAAACCAAAAAAATTGAAAGTAGGTTAGTAACATGAAAGTAGGTTATTGTTATTGAAGGTCTCAAAAAGGAAAAAACCAAAATAGCAGTTAGGTCAAAAAGGGTGAACTTTTGCTGATTAAGACCATATCCAAGTTCACCATATTCAGCAACGCCCTGACCTGTCAGCACCAACAAAATAATGCAAATTTCCTGAATCCATGCAACGTATGTTCCAACCACTACAAAAAGACAAACCCAAAATGCGGATTTATTTAGAATAACAGGTTAAATGCAAGAAATAGAAACTTACTTTTGTGATTTTCCTTATTATAGCAACCTACTTTCATTACTTTTATGTTTTCCCTTATTATAGCATCCTACTTTCATTTGTACTTTCAGTTTTGTTCTGATTAAAGCTTTGTACTTTTATGTTTGACCTGTTAATCCGAAAGCAGATGGCATGGCAATGGGTAACCATGTGTTTCTTCCATATCACCACCTATGTGGAATCTTGCTGATGTGGCAGAAAATACTTAACTTTCTCCTATGAAATCACACTTCCACACTTGACTTATTTTATCCAAAAAAAAAATATTCCCTTTCATAATTTTTTCCTTAAACCAGTTAGGTTAAAAAGTGAATAATGTGGTATCTAGCATCTGTTTCCTATAATAGAGTATATTTTTTAAATGTAGAATACGTAGATATACAAAAGGCTAAAAGTACAATGTTATAATAGAACAAACAAAAGTTCACCCTTTGTCCATTTTGCTTATTACCCTTTTTGATGAAGTAAGCTGCTATAGTGACATAGTCTGATGAAGTAGGTTGCTATAATCATAAAACACATACCAGTAATAAACCCAAAATAGGTCCCTTACTTTACAGTTCAAGTGTTTCAATTTTGGTCCGTCCAATTCGAGTATAACAATTTTGGTCATGAGTGCTCGAGTCAACACTTCTGAAACTTCAAGTAGCGATTGGGATTGCATAAATTGAGAGTAGCAACCGACTTAAATTTCAAAATGTATAGTACCATGGATCGACAGTACAGACGATTGAAATTAGAAAATCAGATTACCGATTGGGATTGAATCAATTGACGGTTGTTGACAACTGCTTCAGATTGCCATTGGTGGTTACCTGATTCGAAACTTTGATCAATTCTCATGTTAATAAGTGGTGGAGTAGTGGTTGGTAGTTAACAAATTGGTGGGTAATGGGTGGTTACCAATTGAAAAGGTTGACCAATTCAGAGTTAGTGGCCGGCGGTTGTAAGGTGGTTACCGAGTGAACACTTTGACCAAGTCTCATGGTGAGTCGGTGGTGGATGCGTGGTTAGCGGTTAAAGCAAGTGGTGGGTAATGGGTAGAAAGAAGTGGAGGTAGTGGCAATTGAAATCGTGGCCGGAGGTTGAAGATGAGCATGGAATAGTGGGCTCGTGGGGAAGGTTGAGATGGGTAACAGTACACGACTCTCTCCCTCTATAAATACCTCCTGAAAAGTATTCATTTATTTTTTTACCAGAGTTTAAGCGTATTGAAGTGTTGCTGTTTAACCTACTGTTGTATCGAAGGTTTAAGTACATCAAATTCTAAACAGGTACTTTCTTATGATTATCTATTATTTCTCTTTTCGTTTATTAAGTTTATTACAGATTATTTAACTTATAATATCAAATATTATTAGAAAAAGTATACTATCGAAAATCTACTTACCTGTATCAGTAAATACACTATTTTCGTCAACGAACAAATGTGTGAAAATGTTCGTCAATATTTTATTTTTTATTACAATTTTGCATTTAAAAGTTACATTGGAATTAACTTATATCTTTGAAGAAGATGTGTCATGTAATATTTGTCAATTGATAAATTATATCGCATAATCTGTTATTGGAAATGATTGTAGAACAATGGACGCTCATACATATGTTGATACGTTTGCATCACTCTTATTTGTTCATGTGTGCTACCATATCGTACCCGTAAGAGTTCATTTTACTTGGGTCGATGTAACATCTAACCGCCTGTTTATATTCCTCCACGATCAATATGTAAGTTTTAAAAGTTAATTGATTTTCAATACACTGTTAGAATTTGTTCTAACATTTTGATTAACAAAATATTATGTTGTCAAATAAAGAAATAAAATGGTAGCGGTTGTCCCCCCGAGATTGAGGGGATTATATAATGGACGTAATCTTGAGGGACATCTTTTCGTACTAAACCATGTCCGAATAGATCCATCCTTTTATGAGTACCTGAGGCATGAAGGCTATAGTTTTATTCGTGATGATTGGTTTATCTTAATCGGCGATAACAGTAACTTCTTTCGGTTGCCAAATGGTTCTCCTGATGAATATGCAAAAGTGAAATGACACGCATTGAAAAAGATTAAGGGGCAATTTGGTAAATGAACAAAAAGCAAAATAATTTATATGTTGGAAAAACTAGGGTAATTTTTCTGCGCGTTGCTGCGGATAAATTTCTATGCAAAAATTCCAAACCAGTACAACAATTTTTTTATCAATTTTACAAATAAACAATTTTAAATAAAAAATGGGCGCATGTTAGCAAAACCCACAAATGAACACTAACCGGTGCATTATAAGTGGCGACAAATGTATATATACAAAGACCAAAACTGTAATTATGCTAACTTAAAAACTACAGGACTAAAATTGTAATTAATGCAAATTAAAAACTACAGAGACCAAAACTGAAATTATTGAAATAGAAAAGTATGGGGACCAAAGCTGTAGTTAAAGAAAATTAAAAAATACTGGGACAAAAAATGTAATTATCATACATTAAAAACTATAGGGACCAAAACTACAATTAATACAAATTAAAGACTATAGGGACTAAAACTGCAGCCATTAACTATATACAGCGGATATGGTTTATTAGCATACAAAAGAAGAAAGCAGGTGTTATTGCTCCAAAGTGATTTGCACAAATAGTGAAGAAAGAAAATGAGCTTTTCCGTGGCTACATACATCAGGTATATTCAAAATTTGCCTCTCCTCATATATGTCTTCCGCTCCTTCAAAATCAAAACACCCAATTTGCTTTTAGTGCTATTTTTCTTCTCTCTTGAAATTTCAAGCTTCTTTAATCGGCAAAGCTCATTGATTGGCAAAATGATTATGAAGAATCCGTTCAATAAAGTGTGTGGTTTAAGATTACTTCATATCCAATAGCTACACATCTTGGTAATTACTAAACTGGATTTTTGCATATTTGTTTTAACACATTGGCAAATTTTATGCATATTGTATTATATGACTTGATTTGTGAATTGAGAAGCTTGATGAAATTGGGTGAAACTTATAAATCTATCTCTGGGTTTAGTCAAGCAATATCCAGCACTCTATGCCCTTTTACAAAATATGGATTTATTTTTAATTATTCTGTAAGTTGTCAAAGTACTTTACATGTGGTTTTATTTTTTTGGTTCATGATTTGCTCATTTCCTTCTAATTCCTTTTGGTTTTCCTTTTTTCAGTGACAATAGGCTACTTAAGTACACACATTGGGGTGGTTCATTGACAACGCCTAGTGATATTAAGTATTTTAGGCGTTGTTGAGCCCTGTTCTTGGTTAAATTATATCAAATATGCATGGGTATTCTCACTTTTCGTGTCAGGACTTGTCTGGAGAAAAAGAACAGAAACAGGGACTAAAAGTGTACAAAAAGAAAAGAAGTTGGAAAGAGTGAAAAATCAGAGAAACACGTACGCGTGCCGCGGAATTCACTTCTGCGCGACGCGGCTGTAAGGCGGTGGAATACATTTTGAATGACGAAAAAACGGGGAACGGATAAGTACGCGCGCCGCGGATTTCCATTCTGCGCGGCGCGGTCATGGGAAATTTGCAACTATAAATAGAGGCATTTCCAGCCGAAAACCCTAGCAAAGACCGGGTGTAAACATCGACCTAGAAGCTCTTTGACTCGAGGATTCCATTTCAGAAGCTATCATTTGGTATTTTCATGTTTTAGATTTTTATTTCATTTTAGTTAAACATTTGTAAGCCTTGGTTTGAATCTTTGGGTGTGACAACCATTGATCCTAAGCTTAGGTTCTGTTTTTAGCATCATTTGGTTACTGAGTTTTGTAATTGGAATTCGGATTTGGTGAATGCAATCATTTGGTTAATGTTAGTAGTGATTTTTCGGTATTTCGAATGCTTGTTGATATTTTGATTGTTTGTTTGTGTTTGGATATTGTTTTGGACTTGGTTGGGACTGTTTTCCCTTGTTGAAAACAGTAGCTAACTTGGTTGGGATTAGCATTAAGCTTTGGCTAGTAACTGTTCAATAGAACTTTAGTTATTAGCTAGTTTATGCTTTGCTCGGTTTTGCTAGTTTGGATGCCTTCAATTGCTTCTGATCCAGAGATGTACTTCTGAGTTCAGAAAGTAACTAGGTCATTTGAGCATAGCTTAGCTTGGCTTGGGTGGTTTGAATATTGTTTGAGGTTGTAAGATAGAAATCAATTCCTCCGACTATAGCTGTGACACTATTAGTTGGTAATCTCTCATCTAGTCTAACCACGTAGCTCCTGTGGATCGACCCTGACTGCACTATACTAGTGAAAGTTAGGTTATCTTTTATTTATGACCGCATGACGACCTCTGCGTGCACGTCAAATTTTGGCACCGTTGCCGGGGAGCTGTGCGCTTAGATTAGGTGAGTAGTAGGATTTAGTTTCTGATTTTGATGTTGATTTTAGTTTGCTGATTTTTGGTATGTGTACATCCTTATAATGGGTGATTACATGTACCCGGATCAGTATGATTATTATGAAAATCCGGCCGACACCTATTACGAGGATGATTCATTCGATGACAATGGATGGCGGACCGAGGAGTCATCTCAGCCTGAGAATTCTGTAACTCTGGCCCAACTTTGGGTATTCATGTATAACAACTACCATGAGCAGAAGGACCAGGCTGAAGCTCTTGAAAAAGTGCAAGCTTCTTTAGATAGGTTAGAGGAAAGTTGGAAATATTCACCACCTTCGCCAGAACCGGAGGTGAGTGATTTTTATACCAATGATAATGTGTGTGAACTTGCATCACCTGAATATGTGATGGAAGGGCATACACCGTGGGAAAGTCAAGAGACCACTGAGAGGGTCGAACATGTTGCTGAGGAAGAGGTTGTAGGTGACAATGCTACCTTTGACTCAACAGCTTTTGAAGTTTTTGATGTTTTTGAAAATGTTGATCTGGTGATGAGTGAATCCATACCATCACCATACAATTTGGTTAAGGAGGATGTTGTGGAGGAGGCTGTAAGCGACAGTACAGACCCCAGCCCAACAACTCCCGAAATTGTTGAAATTTTTGATACTATTGGGGTAGGGGTGTAGATGACAATATTACCCCTGACCCTGTAATTTTTGAAAATTTTGAGAAATTTGGAAGTAAGGATCTGATGATGGGTGACTTTATACCACCATCAGATCAAACCAGTCGCTCACTCTTGGTTCCGATCCACCTGTTGGACGATGACCAAGAAGTTGATACTGACGAGTTAATATTTGAAAATAAAAAACATGATTTTATCACCACTCATGATCCATTCATGAATGGAAAATTAGATGTGATCAATACCATCGATGAGGACATATGGAAGCATCCTGATAGGTTGCCCTCCGATCCCATTCGATTGAAAAATTTTTATTGGTACTGCAAACCAAAATTGCAACCTGAAGATGGCACGTGGTACACTGGCAAAATGAAATCTACAAAACAACTACTGGAAGCGGCATTGGGCGCGCTTCACGTCAAGCCTTTGACCATGAAGAGATGCAGAAGAAAAGACCGAGCTTGGAGGTTCAAAGCTACCTCCAAGCATTCACGAGAATTAACTAGAAAGCGACTGGGCAGCAGCAGGAGAACCAGCAAGCCATTCGACCCAGGAAAGTTTGAAGGGCAACGGGACAGCACAGGGACGGTGGAAAGGCCAAATCAACAAAGAAAGAAAGCATACGATCCACCGTAGCCGTAGTAGGAATAGCACGTCTGGCTGAAGACGTTAAACTTAGCGCTTGTTGGGAGGCAACCCATCGTGTCATAAGTAGGTTTTATATTTCTTAGGATTAATTTAGAAAATACATCAATCTTTTACAGGTATTAGTGGTTTGAAGCAAGTGTGGGGTCGTGTGAAAAGCTTTGAAATTTTCAAGACCGCGCCGCGGAGTTTGGAATTGCGGGACGTGGGTTCGAAACTCAACCCGATGCGCAGGGGTTGATTTGGCGACACGCGCATCGCGGAAACGGGAAATGCGCGCCGCGGGAAACGATCAGACGGTTTTTGCCCTTATCCGGTGAGCCGCGGCTCACAACTCAAATCACACGACTCGGAGCTCTGGTGATCAAAAATTTCTTGCATTTTTTTCTTGCTTATTGTGTTTCTACTACCAAGGTACGTTCTTTTAACTATCTATTAGCTGTTTAAACTAGTTATTAGGTAGTTAATTTTAGGGTTTTATTCAAAAAGTTCAAAAACCTAGAATCGCTAATGCTAGCCCATTGGGTGTTTGTTTTGCCAAATGGACACCTTAGATGAGCTAATCGGAACCTAGGCTACCTTGTGGTATCATTAAATTGAGATTTAGCAGGTTAAAATGGGGATTTGATCCCGGGTTTTCAAACAGGCGTACGCCGCGCCGCGCCCTTGCTCTTGGGCCGCGCCGCGGTTCGGTGGGGAAGAAAAGGGACTGATTTTGCAAAAAAATTCTTGTTTTGTGGTTATATTTTCTTTTGCAGATGATGTTTAGATTGGACCATGCTTTCCTTCAGTTCCCTGCAGAGCTTGATAGTTCAGTGGAGTACATTTCGCGGCGGGATGCATTGATTCGTCGCCGAGTCCTTGAGGCGACAGTTATTGACCGGGATATCCTGAGGGATGCAGGGCTTTGGGATGTGATCGAGCCGTTTCTGCACCGCACCTGGACCCACGAGGAGGCATCATTCACGTGCCGTGGCTGGGATCGGATTATGGCCACGGACGAGGACGTGGTTTACACAGAGTTGTTACTGGAGTTTATCTCCACCATCCAGTTCGCACCGCGGGCGGGGGACCCACGCTCCAGACTGGTGCGTTTTCGTTTGGCAGGTGTGCACAGGGAGTGCAACCTCCGAGAGTTCGGGAGGCGCGCAGGCATCTACACTGAGCACGACCTCCAGCACCGTTTCTTCACCCGGTTCTTCGGGTCATGTATCCAGGGGGAGCCTGAGCGCCCTCCCAACATGGAGGTTTGGGCACCATTGTCCAACGTCAGGTATGAGGCAGGGGCCTCGAGGGAGAGCCACTTACGTGATCCTCTTCACCGCCTCATGCACCGGATCGTCTCCACCTCCATCATGCATCGGGAGGGGGGCGAGAAGGTGTCGGGCGATGACATGACATTTTTATGGGTTCTCCTCGACCCGTCCCGATTCCTCCATCTTCCCTTCGCCCTCGCGATCGCTTTCTCCACCCACGCGACCGGCGCCTCCTCCAGCAGCCCATTGGCCAGGGGGTACTTCATTACTCGCCTGGCCCGTTCGTATGGCATCCTTACTGCCCCAGTAGCTGCCTCTTTGACTGCTCTGCCTCCATCGCGCACTCCAGCACGCACTTTGGAGAGGATGTTGCTCATTGAGCAGCAGCGACCAGGGCAGTACATCCGGGCCCCGATCGAGCCTCCTCAGGCACCCCAGCCTGCATACGCCCAGCCCGGCAGGAGACGCCGGAGGCCAGAGCCGCCAGCACCAGAGCCAGCTCAGCCGCAGCCGGAGCAGGTCGACCCATCAGCCCTCCGCCGATTGGACGCCAGGGTCACGCGGATTGAGGGCCAGCTCGCGAGCATTATGGATCAGCTCGAGTGGATCGGGGAGGTTCTTATACAGACTGCATCAGCTCAGGGCAGGCGCCCCCGACCATTCCCAGCCAGGTCCCATGACCATGAGGCCGGACCCTCCAGGCCACCGGGTAGTGACTGATGTATTTTTCTCTTTTTCTTTGGGATATATGTACAAACCTATGACACATTTTATTTTTTTCTTTGTATATTTTGTTCATGTTTTATTTTTGTTATGTCTGTTTTAATTTGTTTGTTAAGTAATGCATGATATACCAATTGAGAGGGAGTTGTCTCAGACAAGTGTGGGGTCACCGTGCCCCCTCCACTTGTCTTGACCACCGGCGTGTCCTACTGTAGCGCTACAACTCCAGCATATGAATCGGGAATCTTTATCTGTACGCAATTATACCTGTGATATTGAGCACCAAGCAGTCTACCGTCCAAAAGGGGTAACTCTTTCTCCCTTGTTTTGAATTAATTTTTGTACAACGGGGACGTTGTACGGTTTTAAGTGTGGGGTGTGGACGGTCGAAAGAGAAATTTTTTTTGAAATTTTTGCAGAAATGATCAATATTTTTCAATCTTTAGCAAAAATTTTCAAAATTTTTAATGAATTGCAATTTTGAAATGAATGGTTTGTGATTGTGATAGCATTGGTATTTTTCAAGAAATACTATTTAGTGGTTAGCATGCTATTTGTTAGCCAAATAAGTTGAGTTTTAAGGGTTAGAAGATTGAGAGGTTTTAAGATTGGAATTTAGGAAGGAAAAGTCAATCTGTGGCCTTTGTGGTTCGAGCCGGTAGGTCTAAAATGGGTGGACCTTACGCACCTTACCACCTAAGATCGTCTGGTCTGGGATGGTATTTCTGAAAGCTCGCTACACGGACAACATCGAAAGTCATGGACAATTCCTTAATGGCCTTTAGAATCTGAATGAGTAAGTACACTTCATTGTGGACAGAAAGTTCGTAATCAAGGGTTCTCTAGAAAGCCATGAATTCCAAAGAACAACTCAATTATGTTCTCACGAACTATTCCACTCTAACTCGGGGGACGATAAACTTTGAAACTGAACACAGTCAGAAATTGTTTGATTCTTTATTATAATTTGTTAAAAACTCTCTTGCTTGGGGACAAGCAAGGCACAAGTGTGGGGTGTTTGACAACGCCTAGTGATATTAAGTATTTTAGGCGTTGTTGAGCCCTGTTCTTGGTTAAATTATATCAAATATGCATGGGTATTCTCACTTTTCGTGTCAGGACTTGTCTGGAGAAAAAGAACAGAAACAAGGACTAAAAGTGTACAAAAAGAAAAGAAGTTGGAAAGAGTGAAAAATCAGAGAAACACGTACGCGCGCCGCGGAATTCACTTCTGCGCGACGCGGCTGTAAGGCGGTGGAATACATTTTGAATGACGAAAAAACGGGGAACGGATAAGTACGCGCGCCGCGGATTTCCATTCTGCGCGGCGCGGTCACGGGAAATTTGCAACTATAAATAGAGGCATTTCCAGCCGAAAACCCTAGCAAAGACCGGGTGTAAACATCGACCTAGAAGCTCTTTGACTCGAGGATTCCATTTCAGAAGCTATCATTTGGTATTTTCATGTTTTAGATTTTTATTTCATTTTAGTTAAACATTTGTAAGCCTTGGTTTGAATCTTTGGGTGTGACAACCATTGATCCTAAGCTTAGGTTCTGTTTTTAGCATCATTTGGTTACTGAGTTTTGTAATTGGAATTCGGATTTGGTGAATGCAATCATTTGGTTAATGTTAGTAGTGATTTTTCGGTATTTCGAATGCTTGTTGATATTTTGATTGTTTGTTTGTGTTTGGATATTGTTTTGGACTTGGTTGGGACTGTTTTCCCTTGCTGAAAACAGTAGCTAACTTGGTTGGGATTAGCATTAAGCTTTGGCTAGTAACTGTTCAATAGAACTTTAGTTATTAGCTAGTTTATGCTTTGCTCGGTTTTGCTAGTTTGGATGTCTTCAATTGCTTCTGATCCAGAGATGTACTTCTGAGTTCAGAAAGTAACTAGGTCATTTGAGCATAGCTTAGCTTGGCTTGGGTGGTTTGAATATTGTTTGAGGTTGTAAGATAGAAATCAATTCCTCCGACTATAGCTGTGACACTATTAGTTGGTAATCTCTCATCTAGTCTAACCACGTAGCTCCTGTGGATCGACCCTGACTGCACTATACTAGTGAAAGTTAGGTTATCTTTTATTTTTGACCGCATGACGACCTCTGCGTGCACGTCATTCATAACTTCATGTCTCTTTAGAGCAGGTGTGGATACTAATTTCTTTCCTAATCTATCACCTAATTTCTTTCCTAATCTACCACCCCTCTCGAAAATCCTAATAATTGAAACATAACTATTTGTCGTAAGAAAACTATTCACCGCCCCTGTTGGACGATGCATTAAAACTTGATATCACAATGCATTTGACTATTTTCGACCATAATTACTGCAATAATCCATTAGCAAAACCAAACCATTCAATGCATATCAAAAGATAGTTATTCAACGACAAAACTAATCACTGTACCTCGCATTCGACGTTTGATGAAAGGAAAATAATCGCTATCCAGAAACTATTCAGGTAAATGAAATTAATCGCCGTCCGCTGCATAGCGTGGGTACACACCAACTTCTTTTTCAATTTAATATGACCAAATAAAACAGTTAACCGCCTACCCATTACTAACCTAACCAACCTCGACACGCCCCCTCCCCCCATCGCCGCCGCATCGCGCGGGACGCATGCTAGTGTGTGTATATATATATATATATATATATATATATATATATATATATATATATATTAATAAAAGAGGTAAATGGGTAAAAAGAAAAGGGAAAATGATATTAAAAGGGTAAATTAGGAATTTCAGTTTGGACGGGGACTAAATTCACATATAAAGTTTCTGAAAAGGATGTTTTCTCCAAATTTTTAAACGTTTGGACTAGTTTCCTGAAAAAGTGTAAACCACATGGACCATTTTTGCAGTTTTTTTTTTTTTTACATAACCAATTTGATGTTGGTTTTATAGAAATTATTTGATCTTTTTAAACTTATTTTGAAATACATTAATATTACTAAAATATCTTTAATTATATTATAAGTTACGTTTATTCGGTCACTAACTATTTTCATAATATACCTACGAGGTATAAGAAAATAAACTGTAAAACGTTATTATATAACTAAATTATTATTAGTTATATTATAACTTACGTGTATCCGGTTGGTATCTATTTTCATATTAGACCGACACGGCATATGAAATAACCAATAATAGATTATTATATAATGAAAATATTATTACATATGTTCAGTCGGTTAATGACGTTAGATACAATTTTAACCGTTTAGATCAAGGAGACACTTTTGGGACTATTCGAGAGGTGACACAAACACGAGTTACATCAGGTGAGTACATGTGGATTTTCCCAAACGGGGTACATAGCAAAATAAATATTTTGAGCGGAAGAACTCTTTTGAAAAATAAGCTAATTCTTTTAAATAATTTATGAAATATAAAAGCATATTGTAAGTCTTTTACTTAGATGCCTTTAAAGTTATTATGACTTTATATTTGTGATGACAAATAATTATACTGTGCAAAGTTATTATTTTATGCATAACATGACATATGTGTGTGATTAAGTCGTAGAAAAAAAAGCGGTGATCATGCATACATTGTGTGTGAGTCTCACAGTTAATAAAAGAATATTCGGCTAGCCAATGATGTCCCGAAAGGGATAAGCAAGACTCTACTGGGGTGGTACCCCCCTCGCGAAGTAGATGTCTATAAAAAGAGGCCACGGTAGGATGATTTGTTCACCTATCGTGGTAAGTTGAAAAGTGTCACACCCAGATGACACGGTCCTATAAGAGCCTAGAGGCGGTACATAACCGTAAGTTTAAATGAATATGCTAAAATGAGACGGGATGGACCCGTAAGTTTGCATTGAATGTGATCATGCATTATATAGTTTGCATTTTACATGAATTATGATTTTAGTAAAAAAGATGTTTATCAAATGTATTCGTTAATATATTGTGTCTAAACCCATGTAACTCACGAGACAATTTTGTCTGACGTATTTCGCTATGTATCTCAGGATTCTGAACGAGATGTTAGAAGATGATAGACAATAAAAGTAGACTTTCTTTGGAGATAGAAGAGGGACAGGGTTCCTTTGTGCAAGTCTACTATTTTACTATGGTTTTATTTTGATAGTAAGTTGTAACACCCAGTGTCAGGTTGTATTTTGAAATAAATAAAACTTTGATGTTTTTTATGGGACCGTATTTTGCTAAATTATGACTTTAAGACATAAATGTTTTGAAAACCATAGTATTTTAAACTTCTCAAAAAGTGGGTTGTTACAATTACACAAAGCGTATATAGGAACACACTAACATGCAATGCCCAATCAAGATGATAGATTTTGAAGAGTTCGGATAATTTTAACGATAATCATGTATAAAAAGTTTGTTGGGCATGTACAAAAATGATAGTTCACTGGGACAAATATTCAACAAAATCATTTTCCTTTCAATTACCATTACAAGTGGTGAAAGAAGAAAACTGACATGGCATGATTCCTCTTTCCAAAGACACTGGTAGACCGATGTTGGACTAACATATTTATCGTCAAGTATAGACCCACTCATATTTTTTCCAATATATTGAAGACTCTTGGTTTTGTAATCCATTATACATTTGGAGTTGCCACTTGCGATATTGTTCAAATCCTTCCTCTTACATCTCACGGTGACAATTTTTCATATTCAGAAGTCATCATCTTTTTCAGGTCAAATACATTGATAATTTAAATCTTAAAATGAAACATACATTCGTAGATTTAGACTTTAGAGGTCCATGTAGAACAACCCACCCAAGGAGCCCAAACACCTATTCTAACTTATAAGCCCGTGGGCCTTGTTACAGATTCTGATGCTACACCCACATAGACAACTCATCATGTTACACGGCTTTATATATCGATAATGACTTAAAATAACGAAAGATAAAAAAAATACTTCAATCCACAAGATTATCCCGGAAGGTTTGTGGGACCACAATTACAAAAGGTGGACCATCAAGAAAGTAACAAAAGCACATACATTCTCTTTTATAACGTTGTCAGAATATCTTTCTTACCAAGTTTATACATAAGCCTACCCCACAAACCCACACGTGAAAAGATGACATATTTATGTACTCCATCTCTCACACACATCACTTTCCAACCAACATGCTTATTATTAATAGTATTAGTATCATCACCATTTCTCTATCTACACCACGTGGCATACCACTGCCCTTCTTTCGGAAAGAAAGAATCACACACAACCAATTCTGGTATACAAAATCCCAACAAATATAGCATGTTAAAAACTCTTCTTTTCTCTCTTACTTTTTACATTTCCATAATTTCTATAGGATCGGTGTCAACTCTTCTTTTCCCTGTTTTTTGAAGGCTTTTGGTGGCGTATAATTTTGGATGGCTCTTCGACATTTTTACCCCTGGTTTATTATAATCTTAGAAGATTATTTGAGTTTGAGCTGCTTATCCTGTTGTACTTAAGGTTGAATTCTCCCTTGGTGTCTTTCTGCATCCGATTCTATTGGCGTTGCTGGTTGAAGCTGAATTTTC
Organism: Cichorium intybus; assembly: GCA_023525715.1. Lineage (NCBI taxonomy): Eukaryota > Viridiplantae > Streptophyta > Magnoliopsida > Asterales > Asteraceae > Cichorium > Cichorium intybus. The sequence continues at coordinate 28,243,034 of CM042014.1, forward strand.
TTGGAAGTTTGATTTTGCTGCTCTTGGTTATCATCGAGGACTGGTGCTGCAGGTTAAGGGATGGCTGTCCCTGTTTTTGGCGTTTAGGTGCTGCTGGACATATTTACCCCTGTGCCTACTATTGTGTCTATTCTTCAGTTATGTCTAGGTTCAGTTTTGGGGGTAGTTACTTGGTGGCTTTGTTAGTTGGACTGTTATTTCAATTTTGTTTCGATGTTTCTTGTAAGTTGTTTATTTTCGCAAGCCTCCCGCTTGCTTTTTAATAATATTGCTGCTGTTCAAAAAAAAAACTAACCAAGTGATGAACACAAGATCTTAAAGCATCTCATTTTGCTTTTTTCCATAAAGGGGTTGGAGATCTAGAATCTTTTTACCATTGTGCCATCATTATATCCACTTTCTTGGAAATTGCACATCTTAATCAAGATGCCAACTTTCAGAAAAGGAAAGAAATTAAGCTCTCTGGATAAAAAGATTCTTTAACTCCCAAAAGCCCCCTAATATAATTCACATGTACAAAAACGGTTATATAATTTGTCAAAAGTTAATTTAGTTCAAAAGATCAACTTAAGTGTTAGTTAGACAAGCAAAAGCACTAGGACGGAGAATACATAAGGGAGCTTAATAAACTAATTATCATAGTGAAAGACAATATCGCCCTTCCGGTACTATCGGGGGCATTTCACTAGCTGTAACATATCTTTGAGGGTCTAGTTTCTGCATAGTGGAAGCCCCACCAGATGATGACGTGTCATTTGTAACCAATGTCCCTCGACTATGAAACTTGGCAAACCGATTGATAATTTGAAACTTATCCAAATCTTGAAACTCCACCTTTATGTCGAGAATTGTAGACTCTTCTTTCTCCAACCTTCATCAATTTTTTATAAATTATTAAAACAATGAATCTTATAAAGGTAATGCGAGAATAAATGGATTTAACTTTACCTCAATAACACATCTTCCATCCTCTTTGATCTATCAATGAAACCTTCTACAACTTTAGAAAGATCCTTGTCTCCATTACTTTTAGAAGTCCCACTAGCCAAACTACATGCATCACCCATGGCTAATTTAGCAACATAACATGTCACAATATCACAATATTTAGTAGCATTTTCTGAAAAGAAAATCATGGGTGCAGGCCGAAATAACATTTGCATTAGTTGCGTTGTTAAAATAAGTCTTCTTCTCTTTCGGTCAACAATTGAAATCAAGTCGGTTACTTTTTCAGGTAACCGGTTTACAGTATGTGCCCATTCCACCTCAGCATTGCTGCAAAAAGAAAAAAAAAAACTGTTATAGATTTTAAAATCTTAGATGTGTATAGAAGTTGATGGGGTGTGATCTGGTACATACATTGTATCATGAAGCCTTGTACAACCTTCACTCACTTCTTTATGGCATGGAAGCTGTTGAAATTTAGAAAGTTTTCTCTTTTTTGAATTTAGAACAACCATATTCTCTTTAGCCATATTCAACTGTTGCAAATAAATCGATGATGATCGCGTAAGCGCCATGTCATCGGTCCCACATTGGTGAATGCTAGCTTTGACCGAACGATCTGTTGCAGATGATGCAATGGGTTGACTTTTATAACTCCCACAAGCAGAATTCAAATGGGAAAAAGAGGGTAGTTGAGGGACAGTATTGTCATAATCCACCCTTTCTTTCTTAACCGCATGTCCACGATTGCCATGTTGGCGCATCTTACTAGATCCCTGCCCAAATAAACCAGTTTCCATTTTCCTATTAACCGCATATGATGTACTAGGAGGGTTTTGTTGCAAAGGTACATGTACATGTACATCCACCCATGTATTCGGTTGTCTTCTTGAAGATGCCACCTGTTGACCCGTTCCTGGTTTGACCTCAAAAGTTGACTTTTTTTCACCATCTTCATTCTTCACTTCCATCATATTTGAAGTCTGGTTTTCATTAGAAAGTTCTGGATTCTGAAAACTCAACCCAGAATCACCATTAGAGGCTTCTGCAACTGCAGTCTGCATAAGAGCACTCATACTTCCACTTTGAAGACAACCATAATCACTCGAATTATCTTTCTTTTCAAATTCCATATTGAACAAAATCTTCTGTTCCAATGGATCCAAAGTAATTCCACTTTCTTCAACTCCATTGAAGTCTTTATGGTTGTTGACTTGATGGGTTTTCCTTGTTTGACTTCCAATGTGAGAAAAAACCGGTCCCTGAAAATGAGAAAGATGACCCATGGAGGATTGTAGAACCTGATTTTGAGCCTGTGAATATACCAATGTGTTTGGTAATCTGTGAACCATATTTGTGTCACCAAACATGAACATTTGGGATGCATCGCGAACCGGTACACCATTATTTAGCAGTCCATAGTGAGTCACAGAGGAATGTTTATTTTGCATGACATTTTGTTGTCGGGCATCGTTTAATTCTTGTAGTTTTTTTTGCCTCTGGAGTTCTTGTAACTGCTTGAACATAATTTGTCTTTCCAACATTTGAAACTCATTAAAATATAGACTTTTACCTGTAAACAAATGCAAAATGAGCATTACAGTTTGCAAGAATGGCCGATTTTGGACAAAATTTAACATATATGACTGTTTGTTTTGCATTTACGGAAATTTGGCCAAAATCATCTTGAAAACGACATGTTTTGTTATGTATTTTGAAAAGAAAGATGGTTAATTGGCAGTGGAAGGTCAACTCTGACGGTTTAGAAAGTCAAATTCCTTATACTATAATGCGAAACAATAAAAAAAAACAAGAGTGTAATTGAAACTCATATTAAGCCTTTTTTTTCCAGAATTTAAGAAAAAAGGCTTCTCTTTCAGACCAAATTCAGATAATATTAGGCAAGTTTCGGAAACAAAAGAAATTTTCATTTTTATTTGTAATTAATTTCATGTCTTTATGCTTGTCAGAAAACAATATAATACTATAAATTTAGAAAGACCCAATCAACTACAATTTTATGAAGGAAAACTTGAAACAAATTCAAAGAATCAACACTAGAACCAAGCAAAACCCTATGTAGCAAAAACACTTGCAAGAGTTTTCGGCCCTAATTATCGATTAACAAACTAAGAGAATGAAAACAAAATTTTGGGGAAAATCCCAAACTCAAACCCCAGAAAAACCTCTGCATGAAACCAACCTTGAAAAGTTTTTCTAAAAATGGAAAGAAAAATAAAAATGCCAAACTATTTATCCAAGAAAATGCTACGTTTTAGCAGAATTACAGCTACTCGCACAAAGCCACGAAGTTATGGAGCGTACACCAGAAAAGAAGCCATTAATCAGCTAAATTGAGGTAATAATTTATAAATGTTTTAAATATTGTGATCCAAACGGAAATTCTTTTGGGGGTTTGTTGAAAAATAGTGCAAAAATTCTTACTTTGGTACGTCTCCTTTCCTGTTAATAGTTAATAGAGATGAAGACCATCAATTTTCTGCAACTGCACACAAAAACAGCTGAATGCACCTTCTTTCTTTCTTTACTTTCTCTCTCTATATGTACACATGTGTGTATATATGTATCTGTTACTTTCTCACACTAATTTCAACACACTTTCCCTTTCCAAAGCGATGAGCGAGAAAGATGGATTCTTTTTTTTCTTTTTTCTTCCAGACAAAGGTGATAATTGATAAACACTTCAATTTATGATTTTTTACCTTTTTATCGGTGTAGGTTCGATTCCGAATCTGGAGGCTTGGTCCCGAGGCTAAGGTCTGGTCTTCGGTACGTAGAGACCGGAGCTGAGGCTAGGGTCCCACTGCCTTGTGTGCGCTTCCTTTAGCCGTCGATTTGGATATTTGGGGAGATCAGACGGCTGATGTTGCAAAAGGTGTGTTGGTAGATCACGTTTATGGGAAAATGAAGGTACGATGGATGAGAACCTGCACGCGCTTTCTTATGCGCGTTGAAAACCTTCTTTTTTTTATCTGTGCTATTTCAGTTTTATTGTTTTACATGGGTAAAGACTTTTTAGAGATTTTGAAAGGTTCTATGTTACAATTTTTTCAATTTAGATGTTGAGTTTTTAAAGGTAAATGTGGACCTTACGATTGGATTGTTTCACCTTTTATGATCGTGTACTTTGTAATTTTGTTTCTTCTAGCATCTTGCTAGTTGTTTTTTATAAATTGCCGCCGTTCAAAAAAAAAAAAATGTGGACCTTACTAAGAACTACGGAATTTTATAGAAAACTAGCAAAAGCTCCGTGCTTTGCACGAATTTTTTTTTTGGCGTTTCGGGTTTCTTTTGCTGTTTTTGCCGTTGGAAAATGTTATGTTAAACCAACAACAAGATTTCCATGAGATGCCTACATATTATTATAAATCCATTATTACCATATTATGACTTTCACTGTTTTTTGACATAAACTTACTTAGTTTTGGAGTCCATGGATTCTAAATGCATTTCCTGTAGACTGCTAATGGATTCTCAGACTTGACTCCATCTTTCATCACCCATTCTTGCCTTGTTTGCCCTTTTCATATTGAAGTAAAACATCATTAATCCATACAATTCATAGCAGGAAATAGCAACGTACTTCCATTGACTTGCTTATTATAGCAACTTACTTTCATTTCTTCATATTAACACATTGTACTTTGAAAAATAAACCCAATTATAGCGAAGTCATCAAAATTCAAATCCATAATTGGGTAGTTTTCTTTAAAGTAGAATGCGTTTATAAGAAAATAATAACATTTGACGTTTTAATGAAAAGAAATGAAAGTAGAATGCCTTTATAAGGAAATAATAACATGTGACGTTTTAATGAAAAGAAATGAAAGTAGAATGCTATAATACACAAATATATGGATGAAATTTTTTACCATTTTTGGAGTATGGCGAAAACACCATAAACTACACATATCATTGCTACGTTTTAATAGCATCCTCGTGTTATAGCATTCTACTTTGAAAAAATACACTATGATCGTTGGATTTTTTTTAAAGTATAAAAAAGTTCTAATAAGAAAAAATAATATTTTTGTCAAAGTACAATGTTTCAATAAGAAAATGAATAAAATACTTTTTTGGTCCCCAAGTATAGCTGAATTGTTTTTTTCAATTTTGGTCCATATTTGAGGTTTTTGTAAAGTTTTTGGTCCACTATCTATTTTGGACCAAATTTACAAAAATCAGGTATACTTAGGAACCAAAAATAGTTATTTTACTTGGAACTATAACCAAAGACATTGCAAGAGCCTCACATAAAGACCAAGATTGCAAAACAAAACATTTGGGACCAACTGAAAAAATCAGTTATACTCTTATCGAAAGTACAGTGATATTTCATGCATTTAGCCTTGAAATGAGTTGTACCTTTGGGCCCTGGCCTTTTAAAAGTTCATCGTACAATCTGGATTAGTTCTACATACAAGTCCGCACGACCATATAGTAAACTACAAATATTTATAAAATTATTTATCAGACTGAATAATTGTATAAAACTTGCATATATTTTTTGGAAAATCCAGTGTTGATCCTCTCAACAGGTTCAACTGTGGGTTTAGAGTTGGGTGTTTGAAGCTCAGCTGTGATTTACTCAGTTTTTGCTGCAGCCACAGGTGCCAACTCTCATTTCTAATAACACATGCTTTTGCTTTCTCTTTTTCAGCTGAAACAATCTCGCAACCCGTCCTTTCTGCCGAAATTTCCAATTGGTCACTCGCGGCCGCCCAAAACGTATCACCAGCCGCCATTAATATCTACATAAAATTCAACAAAAATAATGATGGTTAAATGAAAGAAATAGCAACGTACTTTTATTTACATTTTTATTATAGCATCCTAATTCCATTTGTTTCTATTAGAGCCCTGTATATCATAAAATTGACTGAATTATATTAATTTCATACAAATTCAAATTAATTTTCACTGATATAATTTTGTAGATTTTTCAAAGTACAATGTCCTAATAAAAAAAATGAAAGTACAATGCTATAATGGAACAGATTTTTCAAAGTACAATGCCTTGATATCAACTAACCGTAGCGTCTTCACTCTTCAACCGATAACCCAATTTTCCTGCATTAAACAATCAATTATTGACCATTCCGTTTTAGGAAAATTATAATAAATAGCAATGTACTTTCACTTCATCTTTTTTTTGTCAATGATACACAATACATGTGTTATTATAATAAACATTTAAATATATTTATCACCAAACAAAGAAGAATGCATAAAATCCATTATCATCAAGCATACCAAGAGATGTAGTTTTTCCACCTCCATTAACACCAACAATCATCATCACCCCAGGCTTCCTAACAACACAAACATTATGAGTTATTATCTTTATAAAATTCAAACATATGAACACAAAGACAGATAAGAACATATGATCATGAATGTCACAAACCTGAATCCAAGTTTAAGCTCTGTGTTAGCAACTTTTTTGGTCAAAAGATCCAATACACTGTTCTTCAAAGCATTCTAGATAAATAAATGGGCAAATATTTATCGACCCAGAATCTTTAATTCATACAAAATATTTTTCGTTTCACTTGCCTTTATTTTAGGTCCTGATTTGAGTTTTCCAGCATATATATATCATCCCGCAAGCTCTGAACAATCTTTACTGTGATCCTTGGGCCAAAATCTGATACTAATAACGCCTAAAAATCATAGAATATGGGGATTGTGTTAATCGACTTGAATCTACTTTCAAAATCGTTGCCACTTAAATTAAATTCTATTTGGCAGAAATTCTCCCTGATCAATACCGAAATTTCAGGAAAGAGATTTACCTCTTCTAATTCATCGACGACGCGGTCAGTGTCGGAGAGATTCCAGTAAAGGTATCTGCTCACCGATGCAAACATCAATCACCAACCTCGAAAGAGAATTAATATAAGGGTATCTTGAGGATATATAATAGACATTCATACGCTACACCCCATCCCTTGCCAAAATACCTTCAACATCCCCGATGAATCTCGCTAACCATATCTCCAAATTCCTCTGAATATCCCTGAAATAATTTCTTATGGAATTTAACGATAGTCTAGTGGTTAACCGTGCATGCCCTTCCACCAAATCATTACCATAATTACACCCCATCCATATTTCCCTCTGTAACGCCATCAAGTACTGTCCCGTTTCAGAAGCTCGCTGTTAAAGTTGAAGTGCTTCTAGCAAAAACTTCGTTTGTGTCTGTGTTAGAAAATCTAAACCCTTACATCTGGCTGAACTGTTGTGTTTAGAACCGGCAAAATACATAAAATGGTTTTCAGTCGTATGTTTTCCTTCTTCTAATATCAAAAAGTTCAGGAAGAAAGCAATAAAGACGGGAATTAGTATGTACAAGGCTTAAAATGTTTCACATACCTTTTGTGGAACTTGCTTGTAAACCTAATCAGATAAATAAGCCAAAGTTGTACCACTATCAATGATGGTTACTCTCTTTGCTCCAACATCAAATATATCAGTCGGAAGTTGTAGAACATCCCCACCTACCTCAACTGCCTTCAACCCAACATTATAATGCGCCCTATATATGATGAAGATTACATTTTAAACAATATATATATTTAATCATTCTTCTCTTTCATTTACGCTAAAACTTACTCGGGAATCATTGGTGTAGTCTGTACTTTCGGTTGTACAACTTCTCCAATAGCAAATATGCCTCCTCCTTTAGAACCATCCAAGCAATGTGAAAAGACCTTTTTGACCTTCTTAGCATTAGCAAGCTGCGAAAGCATCGAAGGATTTGCTTGCCCAAAACCAAGTATCCCATCCAGTGCTTGTTCTGATTAACCACCCAACTCCCCTGATTGTTGTGATCCACATCTATCTTGGAGAACAGAATAAATTATTATAAGATCATATGTTAAAGTGGATTATTTATTATATTTTCTGATGGAAAAGAGTAGACTTGCCCGAATGCTACACTGCTATTCATGAGTGTGGTTTGAAGGTCTCCAGAAGCTCGGTTAAGTAGTATGGTATGTTGAACAAAATATCTCGTTGTAGCGCTCCCATCTCCATATGTAACTTGATATGAACAACGCATTCCAACCTTACAGTCACTATTAGGGGCACTAAATGTGGATATGCAGATTTCTTGATCACAATTAATCGTTTTTGCACTTGAAGAAGCCTCTGGATTGTATAGTGCAAGTGATATCTGGCAAAAGTAATGGTAAGACCTTCTGTAAACCAATCCAAATGATATGAAAAGTTGTAAATTACTGCAAATAAGAGAAAGAACATACTCCAAGGTCACTTTTCTTAGGACATTTTTGACATCCAGCACAGTTTACCCATAAAAGATCACTTCCTGTATCAAACTGCACGTGATAATCCTTTGGTGGAGACCCAATATGAATGTTAGTGAAATAGAGCCTACATTCAAAAAAATATAAACTTTCACGGTGCAACATTTATCCCTACATGTATACACATAGAAAGACAGATATAGAGAAAGAGACAGGGGAGAACTAACGCTGCTCCGGTGGGGCTGCCGTCGCCACAGATGGGAAGGTCAACGACTTAGAGAATCCTCCGATGACGTTCGGAATCATGAGCTTTCAATCGAGTCAAAGACCTTCTGTTGGCAGCAAACTTATGCTCGGGCTGCCGCTTTCTATTCGCAGACAACGCAGATCAAATAGAACACCAAAGCAACCATATGCAAAGAAGAAGAAAATGCAACGCCGACACAACAATCCACAACGACGGAAATTCACCGGAGAGATACCGAAAGAAATGAAACTACGAAGAAAGGAAAGCTAAGCGGCGAACATGAAAAGAAGAACCCTCCTGGAGGAACACGTGTCAAGGGAAACGGAACAGAAATGGGTAAGATCTGAAAGCCCGCGTGTAAACCCGATTTAGAAAACCCAAAAAAAAGCGTAACAAACCTCACACAAATAAACCCAGTAACATCTTGTAACACGGACAAAACTCACGCAAATTAAGTTAAAGAATAACTAGCAAGGTGTTAAAATTATAACAAAGCGTTAGGCCAACTGGCAATATTGTATTTAGACACTTCTTAATCCAATTGAAACTAATAAGTTGAATATCCTCTGCCGCCTTCGAAGAAGAAACTTTTGAGCTTTTAAACATAACCGTGTTTCTCGCCTTCCAAATTGTCCATGTCGTAGAGTAGATTATTGTGAGCTTTAGGTTCTTGTACTTGGTAGATAAACCACTAAAGAAACTAATAGTGCGGAAATCATGAAGACTCACCGGAGGGGAAAGGATGACATTCGACCATGAGCAGACTTTCGACCAAATATCAAGGGAGAACACACATTCAAAGAAAATGTGGTTCGTGTCTTCAGAGGCATTAAATGTTAGAACAAAAGCAGCACCTGTCGTCGGAAGCAACAAAAATGTTCTCCGAAATTAAGTTAATAGCAAGCGGGATCCTATCATGCACAAATCTCCATATAAAACAATTGACCTTTAAAAGCACCCACGAGATCCACTGAAATTTTAGCCGGTTTTCCCTTGCACATGCCTTTTCAATAGCTCCTCTCAAGGACTTGACCATGAAAATGCCACTACAGTCGAGAGCCCATTTCCAACTGTCGGGAGCCGAGGACAACTTAGCTCTGGCAACAAGTTTGCAAAGGGCGGCAAGTTTGTCTGATTCAAAACCTCTTCTTAAGACCCTTTTCCAGTTCCAACTCCAACAAACACCACCAACCGAAGTCAAAACTCTATCGCGAATCAAGCAATTTTTATTAGACTCAATCGTATAAAGCCTTTAGAAGACCTCTTTTAAGAAAATATTGTTCATCCAAATGTCATTCCACAAGAAATCTAATTATTAGCGACGATATGTGTATTAGAAACAACTATCCAATTTAGCTTGTCTGATGTCGTCTCTAATGTCGATATTGTTATTATTAATTTGTCGATATTTTCTCTAAAAATATGCATCATGTTTTTCTCATATTTTTTATATCACAACTATTAATTTATCGTTGATATTGCTATTTAACTATCGCCGCCAAAGGTGTCGCCTTTAAAGCCTCTGAATCAAGTTATCTCATTCTTCACTTCTTTGTATCCCGTTGATTTGATGACCCTTTAATTAAATTAGTTTTTTAATTTATAAACTTCCTGATTTGACTAGTTGTTTTGTTTTACCCATTTTTCGTCTTTTGTTGTCTTTTCTCTTATTATTTTTATTATAAAGAAACTGATTTTGTGTCTAAGATCACGAGTTTTAATTGAATTAACGAAATTTAAATATTTTTTCTCTATCAACTTTTGATTTTTTTTTCTATCATAGCCGATTCTTATTATCCGAGAATATTATTTTTAAGTAGTCGTTAAACTCAATGGGTTACCTTAGCATAGTATTGGTTACTCAAAATAATAAAATTAATAAAAGAATTCTGTTTACTTTATTTTGTTAAATGGTCGCTTTTGTATGTGATCAGCCAAAACTTTAATGAGAATATTGCGAATTTGCGATCCATGTTATTCATTGCAGAAAAGTACTTTTTTCTATTCCAAAAAACACATAATAAATATCGGGGATGTAGCTCAAATGGTAGAGCGCTCGCTTTGCATGCGAGAGGCACGGGGTTCGATCCCCCGCATCTCCATTTTATTCTCTACTTCATATCCGTAAAATACTTTTTTATGAGTAGGTACGTTTTTTTAATTAAAACACAAAGTATTAACTGGTCTATAATTTTTATGCCAACACATGCATTTATTTTTATTGTAATATAGTTCAAATACTGATATCCGGGGATGTAGCTCAAATGGTAGAGCGCTCGCTTTGCATGCGAGAGGCACGGGGTTCGATCCCCCGCATCTCCATTTTTCATCAATATTTGTATTTGTCAAGGTGAAAATCGTGAAGGTTATTATTGAAACTCGTAAGTAATGGTATGTTTCATTTCCAATGAATACAATCTTTAACAAAAGATGTATTAGTAACGTAATGCTTTTTTCAATGTGAATATCGTGTATCTTATTTTTATAAGAAGATGTATGTTAAATTTATATATAATCATTTTAGCTTAAACGAATTTATTAATATTATATGTTATATTCCTTTTACGGGTTTTTATTATTTATTATATGTTCTATTATATACGAATATTTATTTCCTTACATTTAGTTTTCTTATATTGATAAACATAAGTATATACAAGATATGTATAATTCAAGAAGACACACACTCGTTATGTTTCGTTTCCAATCAATACAATCTTAACAAAAGATGATTTGATAAAATCTCCACTGCTCATCAAATTTCTCAAATGCTTAATATACAATTATTAAAGCTTCTAAAGCAAAACCATGGAATAACTTCATAAAAAACTTAAAAAAAAAAAAAGACGCTGGAACTTTTTAGACAAATTATATTATTTAAACAAAAATAGTTTATAAATTAAGAAAAAAAAGATGGATGGGCATCAAGATAGTTTTTAAACACAATCTTAAACTTGCCCATCAAATTATTTAATATATTACTCAATAAGTTGCTTGATTACAAGTTGACATGCTTCCATCTCTTCCATTTAGTCATAACTTGTAATGTCTTTTCACATTATTTTAATTAACTTCCTGGAATCTCCAAATTATTAAAAAAAAAAAATTAAATTAAATTCTCAACCATAGCTTGTAGTCCGAGCCTTTATCAACAAACTTTTGCCAACTCCCATCAAGATTAATTTCTTTCGAAGGATTCCAATCAAACTGCCCAAGTTTCATCACCAACGTCTCCCCTATTTGGGCCACATACCCATCACTATTTGCATGATAAATCTTCACAACACTCCTACAGTGGATCCCCGCCCGTTTTCGAGCCTCAATTAGCTCCGTTATCACATCATGGATCCCAAAATCATAAAAATGATCATAAAACACCACCGGCTACAATATAAATTAAAAAAAAAATCATAAATCATAACAATTATCATAAAATAACACAATTTAGATAAACTTACGGTCCCAGGATGAGTTAAGATATACGCGTATCCTTGCATAAGCTTATCTCGTGGAAATGGCCAATGACCCTGTAATGAAATAAATAAATACCCATGACGACTGTTTTGACCAATATTAATTAATTCACACACTTTAAGCATGTGAGAAACAGTTGACCTGTGTTGACCCAGTATCATGATTTTCCAAGAAAGTGACAGCACGTGAGGGCCACCATCCCATTACTCCTGGTGGCTTTCCATGAGGATCTATTAATCTCCAATATTGATTATGTAACGCGGAATGAAGTATTCCCTGTAAATTACAATAACTAAATTTGCATAAAAAACTGATATATGATATTTATTATTTTATTTACCTTTGTTGTGACATCGAATGCGGATGAGGTACCACCAGTGGCATTTATCCAATTAATCACACGTTGACGATGTGCATCTGAAAACATAAAATTAAAATCAGCTATTAAGAGGTGACATTTCTACAGGATATTTTAAGTTTTAATTTTTAAGTTACCTTGGTTGTAACATAGATTACCACCTTCATAAGCCATACTATCCCAATATTCACCAATGGCAAATGCGGGATTTGAAGCTTCAATGTATTCTTTCACATATCCACCTGAAAATCCCCTGTGAACAACATAAAACAAATAAACTTAGAGATAATAATAGAAAAAAAAAAAAAAAACATTCATATTTAGTATTGACCAAAATAGAGTTGACCTCACAAAGTCAAGGCGCCAACCATCATAACCTATATTATTCCTGAGCCAGTTCAGCCACTCTTTTACATCATTTCTAACAAAATCTTGAGAATGATCAATGTTTGGTGCTGCATGAAATATGTCACCTGCAATTCATAACATAAAAAACCACATTAAGGAATCGTGTATATATATATATATATATATATATATATATATATATATATATATATATATATATATATATATATATATATATATATATATATATATATATATATATATATATATATATATATATATATATATATATTTGTAGTAAAGAAATAAAACTATAAATAATTATACCACTTGAGGGATTTCCACGACCCTGAAAATTTGGATCATCACAAACAATTGCTTCAGGTCCCCATGGAAGTTTCCCGCCAAAAATATTCCATACCCCATTTCCACTTTGTTTATGAGCACATCTATGATTTAGTACAACATCTCCCAATGCCTGTAAAAGATTAAAAAAAATCATATTTATGTTTCTCCAAACTTTAAAAATTAAAATAAAAAATGACAAAATAATACCAGAAGGTGTTGGTTGTGCATCTCTTCTATGCAATACTTGAGCTCTTCTTGGGTCCCATATGCTGAGTTCAAGTTGTAGAGATCAGAAGGCATATACCCTGGATTCATTTCATGAAATTTATTATAAAACCATATATCTTTTTAATTAAAAATAAATACTTTTTAACTTTAAATTAAGTTATAAAGACCTTGTGGAGCAACAGATTCAGTTGGAGGAGGTAACCACACTGCTGTTATACCACAGCGAGATAAATCTGCAGCCTTTGGAGCCAAATCAAGGTACCATTTTTTTCTACAGCTTTCCCAATTAAAACCTTGAAACTTTACATGAAAATAATTTATCAAAGATCCATAAAAATAATAAATAAATAAATAAATCTAGCTAACTATATCAAGTTACTAACCACAATCTCACGTCCTGTGCCAGTTCCTGGCTCTGTGAAATTTTAAACAAAAAAAAAAGTCATTACACACAAGGGCATAAAAGATACAAAAGCTAAAAGAAGGAAGAAAAATAGAAAACCTAGTTTAATTTCTTCTGGAGTTTTCTGCCATTGAATGGTCTTTCGTTGTAGGGCACGTTCTAGAGCCTTCCGTTTCTTTTCAATTACCTCTTTCTCAATTACATGTTCGATTAATGTGTCTCCATCTTTTGGTTTTGCTTTTGCAATTGACCATACTTCAGATGGATTAGGCAATTCCATTGACTTGAATTTTGATGTGTTGACTTCTGAAATGTTGATCTTTTTAGGAGGGAATTTAGGGCGAACAGAACCTATCCTTCGTGCCATCCAGTCAGGTATCTCTCTACGAGGACCATCACTGAGTAATTTTGATTTATAAGAATCATCATCAATTACAAGGGCTAATCTTCCACCATTATCAACAGCTATTGCATCTTCTGATATTGATATGTCCTATTCATGCATTATGCCATGGGTATTAAAACAATGTTCATAACAATGGTGTGCAATGGATTATAACTAAAATAGGACGAACAGGTAAAGGAGAATAACTGTAACATACCACCTTACAGCACATAAAGTTCCTTGATTTGAACATGCAGTCGCTTTTGTGTAAGAATTTTCTGCAATGACTACATGTTCGATTCTAACAAATTTGTGAACATTTTGAAAAGTAAAGTGAGTAACGAAAGTTATATAAACCTTGTACTATTGGAGTGCTTTCTACAGTTCAGTGAATATATCTTGGGACTGACATACAAATTTGATCCACCAATGCCTGAGGAAACAAAAGGGTGGCGTGGATGGGATCTGAAGGTAACATCTGCTAGTGAGATTGTAGCCATTTATTCCTGTCAACAGAATCAATAATCATAACAAAGCTTAGAGTTAAAGGTACAAATATTACTGAGTATCAAAATTACTACAGGGATGAAATACTGATAAAGCTTCCATTTAATTAAACTAATCACGTATCAAACTGATAAACGAGATTAACTTCTCCTCAATCTGGAAGCCGCGTGATCATGCCACACTAGCACTTCTAGTGAAGTATCTATATGTTATTTTATTAAGCTAGGTCCCTCCCCAGAGAAAGAGAACAAGCAGTTTTCAACTACGAAATTGAATTGGCAGAATCCGATAGAACAGTTTAAACGTTATAACATATACTGTGAATAGAACATTATTGGCGGCAAATTGGTAAAACAGAATTACATTAAGTTTGCATTACGAAAATGCTAGGTATGACACTACTATAGAAACCGATTAGTCTCGTCAACAACAGAGTAAAATCTCACAACTATACCGCTGGACGAAGTCAAATCAAATAGCACATTCCAATATAATAACAAAAAACAGTTCAAAACACACACATAAACTATTAAAGTAATTAACATGCATAAACATTTGCATTAAGCACATAAAAAGCCTAATTTCAGATACAGAATAATCCGTACAAAATTAACATACATAACTGATTAGATAAGCAGGTAGAGGAACACGGGATATCTCTGACCTGAAATCGGGAATTCAACACCAAAATCAGGCTGATATCAAGTATCTGGATGGTGGATCGAGCATTATTTGCATCTGGCGGCTGCAACAGTGTTTGGATAGCATCATCAATGGATCCATATCGTCATTTATGTAAGTATTGGAAACGAGAACGGGAGTTCCTAATGGCGCGGAGAAAAAGGAGAGAGGCTTTTCGGTGCGGGTGCCGCACGGGATCTCGCCATAAAGCACTGAAGGGTACTCTTTTCTTAAATGACTTTATTGCCCCCGTTACGGAACGCGAGTCACGTGGCAACTCTCTAATTTGTAGGTCCTCACATTTTGTTTTCCATGTAAAGAGGAGTTGAGGTTAGTTCAGTATCAAAGGAAAATGACTTAAATGAGCAAGTGTTTTTTCGGTTTTCTCATATATGGGTGGTATATTATTTTTTGTAGTTATTTAACCATTCAACTTGTTGAAAGTGTACATATATTACTATTATAATTGGGTATTTTCGGTTTTATCTGGTTTCGTTGAATTACATCGGATATTAAGGCTTATATGTCGTATTACGTGGTACTTACACACATTTATCCCTTTATCAGTTATTTAGGGTTCAAAATAGAGCCGATTACGTCCCCAATTACATCCCAATTGCATCCATATTTGAAATTGACCTCCGCAAATCGTCGATTAGGGTCTGAAATAGCAGTGTGGAGTACAACTGAAGACGACAATAACATGGAGGGGGAATCTTCGTCGATTAAGTTACTGACCATCGATGTACATTACAACGGGTTTTTTACGCCACACCCATTAACGTACTTGGATGGAGTTCAAGCCTCAGTTTGGGATGTGGATTTTGGTCTATTCTATTTCAAAGATTTCAGGGAGTTTCTTGGAAAGCTATGTAAAGCAAGTTGTGACAATGTGTATTACTGCAATAGACATGAAACATTAGCATAGAGGATTAGAAGAATCGAAAATGATGTCGATTACATTGAGTTTGTTGAAATGGGTTACAAGGTTGTGAATGAGCTAAGAATGAATGTTT
Source organism: Cichorium intybus (assembly GCA_023525715.1). NCBI lineage: Eukaryota > Viridiplantae > Streptophyta > Magnoliopsida > Asterales > Asteraceae > Cichorium > Cichorium intybus. The sequence goes on from CM042014.1 coordinate 28,259,263, forward strand.
ACATTGACCATCAGAATGAACCAATTCTTGATTAGGCTAATACAGAGGTGCAGCAGTCGGATGAAGAGGGTGACCTCGATGCAGACCAATATGATGACAAATATTCAAAAAAGTCTTATACGCTTGAATATTTTCATGAAGCTGATGAGGAAGTGCATTCTTTTGTCAAAACAAGTGAAGTTGATAATGATGACGAACCCAACATTGAAGATGCTTAGGAGGTTGTGTTCCCTGTCCATAATGAGAAACAAGAATGTGATAAAATGGTCTCAATCTTAGGTATGAAATTTTCTAACCCTATGGAATTAAAGAAATGTGTTACAAATTATGCTGTGAAAAATGGGTATGACTTATGGTATGAAAAATACGATTGTAATAGATTATCGGTCGAATGTGGTAAAGGTAAAAAGGATAATAATGGAAAATCTTGTCCATTTAGACTATGGGCAACCTAGATGGGAAGAGAGGAGTCTTTCTAGATAAAGTCATTGATTAGTGAACATAAATGTTCAAGAGTCTTCAAATTTGGTTGTATTGTCACATATAAATGGATTGGGGAGCATTTTCTGAATGAGATATTGCAGGACCCAAAAATGTGTATCAGGAAATTGAAAGCTAAGGTTAGTAAGAAGTTTAACTTAATAGCAAGTGTAGGACAATGCCTAAATGCAAGGAAATGTGCATTTCAAGAGATTGAGGGTAATTTAGTGGATCATTATGCAAAAACATGGAGTTATGCCAAAAAGTTAAGAAGGACTAACGCCGGATCAACAATAAAGATGGAAGTGGATGTAATGACATATGAAACTACTTACTTCACCAAGTACTATGCATGCTTTAAAGGTGTGAAAGATGGCCGGATTGAAGGTTGCAGAAGGGTCATCGGATTAGATGGCACTTCGTTTTTATTTCTTCTTTTTATAATTTATTTAGCACGTTTTATTTCATTTTTAGTATAATTTGCATGCATATTTTATATTTTTTTATTTTTATCATTCGGGGACACTTTCAAGTCTTTTTTTGTGTTTAAATGTAGATTTTATTAAAGACTAGCGGGAGCGGGATGAGCCAAACGGGAGATTATAGCGGACGAAACAGGACGATATTTTGGAGCGCGAAATTTTTGGAGACTCGGATCTTTTAGCGGGCTTGGACTTAAAGCAAGCATTTGGACCAAGAAAGAAGATATGGGCTTCATTGGGTTTACCTAGCCCAAAATGGTGGTCAAAGAGGTCAAAAACCGGGTTTAGACCAAAGAAGTATGAGACAAGAAGTGCTTTTGCTGCATTGGACCGGATCAGGCTCAAAGTGGGCTTTTTGCACTTTTTGCGCGACCCGCGTGGATTGTGCGCGACCCACGCAAAACGTGCAGAGGGACTGTTTTGTCATTTCACGTGTGTTTCAGCTATATGGGGCATATGAGGAGGGTTTTTCTAGATCTTTTACACATTTTTAGACCAAAGAATTTCGTGGGAAGCAAGAGGAGAAGCTTGGGAGGAGATTTCTTGGAGCTTTCTTCTACATTTTCTTCACTTGGTTTGTAATTGTTGCTACACATATGTTGAGTACATTTCTTTACATTTTCATGATTGTTGTTCTAGCCATGCTTGGCTAGAACTCTTTATTATCAATATTGGGTGAATCCATGAACAACTAGTTAGGCTTTTGAAATATTTATGAGTATTTAGTTCCTAATCTATGAATGTAACTTTGTTTAAAATTCTAAGTTGTTCTTGTGTTCTTATTTATGAGTTTGGATGCTTGAATGATTATTGTCATTTGTTTTTCTAATTACGTAATCGATTTCTAAAACAAACTAGTGACAAATGATTTTTGTGGATGCTTATATTCATTTTTAAAATCATGGAGTTGTGTTCTTCAAGGAGAAATGTAAGCTTATTGATTTCCTTTGAGTTTGGTGATTCTTAAATCTATATTGCTGCTCATTTTACTCGAGTTGGATGCTTATTTGACTTTTGACTTTGATTAAGACGGTTATTAAGAACTTTTCTAATTTCCATACAATTAAGAAGAATCTAGGTGTTTCAAGCTTTTGAAATGATATAGCCAAACTAGATTAAATTAAATACATTGCACCATAAATCTTGATGATAAACCGACTAGTTAGAATTTTGATGAAATCCCAATATTGATAGTTTCTCCATATTTGATTCACTTCACAAAAATTTGTTTACTTACTCTTGTTTTCATTGTTCAACTCAAATAATCAAACCCCCCTTTTTATTTTATTTTGTTTAAAATATATATCGTTTTGAATTGATCACATTACTTTACAAATTGAACCAATCTCCTTAGATACGATCCTTTACCGCTATACGCAAATTTGTGTACTAGAAGTAAGGTTTATTTTTGTTGGCCTCGATAACCACCAAATTTTTGGCGCCGTTGCCGGGGATTGGTACTTTTAATCAGTTTGTTTTTCTATGCCCAAATCCCTTCGAACAGGTATATTAGAGTTCAATCCGGAAATTGAAAAAGAAGCAAGACGCTTGAGAAAGGAAACGAGGCTTCGAAAAGGTCAAAGTTCTGTTGCCACCGTGGCGTTGGGAAACCAATTCGATTCTTCGAGTGGGACAGATATTGAGACGGAGTCAAGCCCCGATACCCGACAAGAAATTCCCGAAATTATCCCAAACACAACCGATACAATCAACCTTGAACAACCCAACCCAATAAACCCAAATCAAAGAAACCCAATCCAAATGGAAGAAAACCGCAATCCCGAAAGAACCTTGAGACAAATGATGGAAACGGATGTCACTCAAACTCTCATTGGCATCCAATATCCAAATCTTGAACCCGGAATGGAATTAAAGTCCGGTTTAGTCCATCATCTTCCTACATATCACGGGTTGGAAAATGAAAATCCTCATAAGCACTTGAAGATGTTCCACATAATTTGCTCGAGCATGAAACCGCAAGGTGCTACCGATGATCAAATCAAGTTAAGGGCATTCCCCTTTTCGTTGGCGGATCGAGCAAAAGATTGGTTGTTTTGCCTTCCACCGAGATCGGTAAACACATGGCCCCAAATGGCAAGAGCATTCTTAGACAAGTTCTATCCCGCTACAAGAGCTTCCACACTTAGAAACGACATTTGCGGAATTCGCCAAGGCCAAAATGAAACACTTCATGACTATTGGGAACAATTCAATAGTCTTTGTGCAAATTGTCCCCAACATCAAATTCTCAAACAACTTCTCATCCAACACTTCTATGAAGGTTTGTTTCCCATTGAAAGAAGGTTGGTTGATGCTTATAATGGCGGTGACATCTTTAGCAAAACACGGCAACAAAGTAGAGAACTCATATCAACCATGGCCGCAAATTCACAACATTTTAGGCCCCGACAAGGCATGCGTAGAGACCCATAACCACAAACGAAGGAAGTAAACGCATCGAACCTTGAAGCGAAACTTGTCGAGTTGACTACCATTGTCCAACAATTCGTGAAAGGAAATAGTCAACAAGTGTTGATGTGTGGTGTTTGTGCCAATGTGGGACATCATACGGATATGTGTCCTACTTTACATGAAGATGATGCACAAGTGAACTCGATGATGGGAGGACACCAAGGACAACACCAAAGGCACTCAGACTATCATGCATCTTATAATTCAAGTTGGAAGCCGAATCCCAACTTGAGTTATGCGCCTCAACAACAACACTACCAACAACGACCACAATACCAACCACAATATCAACAACAACAACCCCAACGACAACCAAGTAGTTCTGGAATGTCCCTCGAAGACATTGTGAAATCATTGGCTACGAGCACTTATAAGTTCCAACAAGAAACTAAAAATAGCATTGCAAACCTAGAAGCTCAAATTGGTGATCTAACATCATCCGTGAGCAAGTTGGAAGCTCGTGGTAGACTCCCCTCCCAAACCGAAAAGAATCCTAGAGAAATTGTTAATGCAATTTCTTTAAGGAATGGAAGACAAGTTGGAGGAAATGAAGTCAAAGGAACTACTCAAGAAGAAGAAGAGAAGATTGGAGTTGTCCCTAGCAAAGAACCCATTGTTGATGAAAAAGTGGAGACGCCAAAAACACCAACACCAACGCCTCTAGTCATACCACCACCTTTCCCTCGAGATTTGTCACTTCTAAGAAAAAATAAGAGGAAAAGGAGATCATGAACATGTTGCGAAAAGCGGAGATAAATATTCCTTTGTTAGACGCAATCCAACAAATTCCAAGATACGCTAAAATTTTGAAAGATCTTTGCACTAACAAGAGGAAGTTGAAAGAGAATGAAAAGATCTCTATGAGCGAAAATGTGTCCGCCGTCCTTCAAAGAAAATTACCGCCCAAATGCAAAGATCCGGGTATGTTTACCGTCCCATGCAAAATAGGGGACGTCATGATAAGTAGTGTCATGCTTGATTTGGGTGCTTCTATCAATGTCATGCCCTATTCGGTTTATAAATCGCTTAATGTCGGTCATTTGAGCAAAACGGGTGTTGTAATTGAATTGGCGGATAAATCAAACATTTTTCTCCATGAGGTGTGTTGGAGGATGTTCTAGTGCAAGTAAACCAATTGGTTTTTCCCGCGGATTTCTATGTTATTGATTTAGATGAGAAATACCCTTCCAAATCCGCTTTGGTATTGTTGGGAAGACCATTTTTGAAGACGGCTAGAACCATCATAGATGTCCATGCGGGTGCCTTGACTATGGAGTTTGATGGCGAGAAGATTGAGTTCAATATTAATAATGTCATGCGGTGCTCAAGTGATGTGTCACCCTTGTACTTCGTTAATATGATTAAGCCCTTGGTTTGACACCGAATTGATTTGAACCCGGATAAATTGTCAAGAATGAGGGTGCGAAAAGGATTTGACAAAAGGAATTTGAAACGGAAAAGGAATTACTCACTTTGAAGCCGAAGAATGAAGGAACGGCAATTGAGTTGGATGGAAGAAAATTGACGAAACATGGTGTGACATTTGTAGATCCTCCCGACTCTGACGTGCGCTTCTTGGATAGCATGGGCGTGGATGCCCCCGTAGATGAAGCTTAAGCCGGTACCACGTCTTGCCAAAGACGTTAAAGAAGTGCATTTTTTGGAAGAAAATTCGTTTTTCGATTTTTCTCGATCACAAATAAAATTTTGCAATGTTTTGATAATTTAAAGTTTCTTTTGAATTGATTAAATAATCGAGATCCTTATTTAAAGTTATAATTTTCATTTACATTTTTTAAAAAATACTGACTTTAAACTTGGATCTTGATTTGAAAGAAAAAAAAATTTTAAAAAAAGTTAAAATTAAAAAAGAAAAACCGGATAAATTGATTTTTGGGCTTACGGAATTTTTGTGCAAGGTTTTTAGATGTTACCAAGTGATTTTTGTTTAAAAATGAAGGATGTTGCTAGAAAACGGGGTCGAAAAACGAGTTCGGAAGGTTTTTTTGAGCGTAAAATGAGTGCTGAAAAAGTTTGCAAAAATGGTGCCTGGGGTGGTTTGCGCGACCCGCACGAGTTTTGGAAGGGTTTCCACGACCCGCGTGAAAGGTTTGCGCGACCCGCTTGGATTTTAACAGAGAATTGATTTTCAAAGAACAAAGACTTTTCCAAAAGGGTGGCATATGCGCGACCCAATACCCTACCCGCGTGGATACCCATTGCCCATCTATTTCACCCCATTTACCCAAGATTTGACCCATTTCTCTCCTGGGTTAACCCACTTACCCAAATCCAGTTAAACCCTACCCGATCCATCTCTCTTTCCCCCTTCTCCCTTAGGCGAACAGCAAACCCCCATCCCTCATCTCCGGTCTTCTTCTCCGGCCACCTACCGGACGTCGCCACTGCACATCTCCGCCACCCTCACTCTCCTCCTCTCCTCGCTACTCTCTCTTCCCTTCCCACTTACGCCATCTGCTTCCATCCTTCGCCTTCACCTGCTCGTGAACCAACCCACCTGCTCACCACCGTCGACCATCTGTTCGCGATCTCACCCCACCAGACCAAAGCCAACCACCGGAGATCGCCGCATGCCACTACTCAGCTCACCTCCATCCATCCTCGCCGCCGCACCTTCGAACCCACAGCTCGCATCACCGAACCTAACCGAACCCACCATCTACGACCTGCAACTGCCATTTTCGGTGACCAAACTACCGGTTTTCACACAACCGTCACCGGTTCCGAGCTCCGGCGAGACTCCACAGTAGACCCCCACTCTCCATTTTCCCGATCTGCAACCGGGTGAGCCGAGTCAGTCAACTCAGCGAGTTGACTCGGTGAGTCAGGTCGAGTCGGATCTGGTTCATTCTAGTTGCGTCGAGTCAGTCAAGTTAATGGGTCGGTTATGCGGTCTAGTTCGGATGTCCATCACAGAATATGAGTCCGAGCCCCGGGTCAAAATCCGAACAGAAAACCCGACCCGGGTAGGTGTGTCACGCGACCCATGCCCAATTCCGATCAGAAAAATTTGTGCTGGTCGATTATCAGCTCAGGGACACACTCCAAGGGTACACTCGTTTCGTGTTCTTTGATTTAATCCATGTTTTGACTTATATTGAATTGTTTGTCTTGCTTGGTTAATTGTATTGGATTGGAAAATGTCGTCCCGAAACGTTAAATGGGGTGCTACGCCAAGCACATCCCGAGGCTAAAAATAAATGTTCTAAGGGACCCATGCCCAAATTTCGGGATCCTTTGGCAACGCCCGACGGGGCATTTCCCCATTATCCTCCTCACGATCCCCCGATGTGATTTTTATTTCGCCATTTCTCCCAAGCATTGAGGACAATGCTTATTTTTAAGCTTGGGGTGAGGTATTTCATATTTTTTCATTTTAGGTAAATTTTTTTCAAAAATTTTCAAAAATACCAAAAATATTTCATTTTTTTCTTTTGAACTTTGCATTTTTTAAAAACAATTTAGTTGCATTTTGTTAGGATCATAAAATAATTTTTTCATGCATTTTTGTTATCTCTTGATCCTCACCTTTATGACATCTTTAATTGCAACCATAATACATCATCATGATCAACTTCTTGTATTTTTGTCCCCCGTGTACATGCGATATTACCAATTTTGAAACTTTAGATCTTTATTAGGAACCTCTTTGTGTTAATTTGCCTAGTATAAGTACGTTTGGTGATAATATGAAAGCACACATGAAATTGAATCAAAAGTATACTAGCAAAGGGCGCAATATTTACCCGTGAGTTCATAACTGTGTGTAATCGACTAGGAAAAGTACTATAGAAGCTGCACTAGTCCCCCCTCATGACCAATACATTTGCATAGTGTTCATTAAACATAATATTTATCGCAAATCATGATCTTCCAACGATACGGACAAAAAACTTGTGTTTATACCATTTTGGTTTCGTTTGGTATTTGTGTTTATAAGAGTCTTATGACCATATTCATATTATTTTTGGTCATTTTTGTGTTTATCATCTATGTTTCTAAAATTACTAGTATGATTTTTATGTTTATGTTTGCAAAATTGTAAATTATTTCGAAAATATCATTTTGTCTAGTTATTTTAGCAAATTTAGTGAAATTACTTTTTATGGTGAAATTCCATAAATTATTATTTCACTTGGTTCTAAAAGATTGGTCAAAAGAAAATTCAAAAAAAATCAAAAAAAAAAAAACAAAAAAACAAAAAAAAATACCGAACCAAGTGATTACTCGAATTGTCTTAGTAAAAATTTTCAGAAAATTTTCCACAAAAATATAATAAAGTGATTGCTTGTATTGAAATCTCGTTTATTTGGGTTTCAAAATAACAACTAAATCTCATTTTGATTTACAACTTCATTTATTGACTACGTTTTTAACTCTTTATCCACTTTGAGTCAATATGAAGTTTAAGATTTAGTTGTTTTGGTCGTCTAGGCATCTATTTTCTATCTTTGTATTTAGGATTTGTGTTGTAATCTTTGTTTTTGTCCCTCTATTTTTGGAAGATCATGTGTTTAGTGTGTGGTATGCAAATGTGGTCGGTTGGAGGACTTGTGCAAAGTCAACTTAGTATAACTACCTTGTTCGACATCCGAGCGCCCCTCCTATATAATGAGCATTTATAACCAAATATTTGAAGACGGCGTTTGCGAGGTCACACATCTTGTGATATGAGTGAATAAACACGAGGAGAGTGAACAATTGTGAGCACGTCCTTTGCTTGCGTGATGCTTTGTATACCTAGTGAAGGTTTCATGTGTGAGTTTATATTTTGACCTAACGTGCCTATGCTAAGTGCTTAGTGAAAATTTGTTCCTCTCGATGATCTTTTGTTTCAACCATTGGTATACTTGTTATGTGCATGGGATCCAAATTAACATGATTTTTAGTTATGGTGGGTGTTGTCTTGGTTGCTACCTAAGATGTCTATTCTTTTTCCTTTTTGTGTTTTGATCGCCTCGACTTAAGTCTTGTCTTGTTTTCATTAAGGACAATGAAAGGTTTAAGCTTGGGGTGTCTTGACACTTCGTTTTTATTTCTTCTTTTTATAATTTATTTAGCATGTTTTATTTCATTTTTAGTATAATTCGCATGCATATTTTATATTTTTATATTTTAATCATTCGGGGACACTTTCTAGTCTTTTTTGTGTTTAAATGTAGATTTTATTAAAGACTAGTGGGAGCGGAATGAGCCAAACGGGAGATTATAGCGGACGAAACGGGACGATATTTTGGAGCGCGGAATTTTCGGAGACTCGGATCTTTTAGCGGGCTTGGACTTGAAGCAAGCATTTGGACCAAGAAAGAAGACATGGGCTTCATTGGGTTTACCTAGCCCAAAATGGTGGTCAAAGAGGTCAAAAATCGGGTTTAGACCAAAGAAGTACGAGACAAGAAGTGCTTTTGCTGAATTGGACCGGGATTAGGCCCAAAGTGGGCTTTTTGCACTTTACGCGACCCGCGTGGATTTTGAGCGACCCGCGTTTAAAATTCTAATCTATGAATGTAACTTTGTTTAAAATTCTAAGTTGTTCTTGTGTTCTTATTCATGAGTTTGGATGCTTGAATGATTATTGTCATTTGTTTTTCTAATTATGTAATCGATTTCTAAAACAAACTAGTGACAAATGATTTTTATGGATGCTTATATTCATTTTTAAAATCATGGAGTTGTGTTCTTCAAGGAGAAATATAAGCTTATTGATTTCCTTTGAGTTTGGTGATTCTTAAATCTATATTGCTGCTCATTTTACTTGAGTTGGATGCTTATTTGACTTTTGACTTTGATTAAGACGGTTATTAAGAACTTTTCTAATTTCCATACAATTAAGAAGAATCTAGGTGTTTCAAGCTTTTGAAATGCTATAGCCAAACTAGATTAAATTAAATACATTGCACCATAAATCTTGATGATAAACAGACTAGTTAGAATTTTGATGAAATCCCAATATTGATAGTTTCTCCATATTTGATTCACTTCACAAAAATTTGTTTACTTACTCTTGTTTTCATTTTTCAACTCAAACAATCAAACCCCCCCTTTTTATTTTATTTTGTTTAAAAATATATATCGTTTTGAATTGATCACATTGTTTTACAAATTGAACCAATCTCCGTGGATACGATCTTTTACCGCTATACGCAAATTTGTGTACTAGAAGTAAGATTTATTTTTGTTGGCCTTGACAACCACCATTAGATGATTGTTTTTTGAAGGGGATATGCAGAGGTCAATTTCTTGCTGCTGTTGGTAGAGATGCAAACAACCACATGTACCTTGTTGCATGGTCTGTGGTTGCTGTGGAGAATAAAGAAGCATGGAAGTGGTCTGTTGATCTTTTAATTGATGACATTGGAATGTGACATAGACATGGATTAACCAACATATCAGACCAACACAAAGTACACAACTTCTATTTTTTGAATTGAACTCTAATACTTGATACGTTTATGCTTATGTTGTTGTATGTTTTCAGGGATTACTTGAGGTTGTGAATTAAAGGATTCCAACAGCAGAGTATAGATGTTGTGCTAGACACATCTATGCTAACTTTAGGAAAAAAAATTTAAAGGAGAACACTTTAGGAAGATGTTTTGGTGTGCTGCTTCATTAACTACAAAACCAAAGTTTTAACAACAAATGAATGAAATCAAGAAATTAGAACCGTTTGTGATAGCGTATCATAAAACACGGAATGGCAGAGCCCCATCAGTCCAAAGCCATAAGCGCTGACCTGCAACGCTGGACTTACTCAAGGACGCCCCACGGCACCGGCAATCACCCCTCTGGGTCGTCGCCTCCATAATGACTTTCCCGCAAAGCCACAAAGGCGACAACCTGCGAGAAGACTGACACATGTAGGCGACAGAAGGTGCACACGACGCACTACATGTGCTCCTCCCGTACGCCTCCTGCACCATGATCGCGTGCCAGGCGATCGCCCAATCATCCCTTGAGCTCGTTGGAGGTCTGACATCGGTGTCCCCAAAAGCGAGTTCAGCCTATGTATAAAAGGCCAAGGGGCCTTCAGGTAACACCCATGCTCTCAACACTATTACCCTTCACCTTCCAGAGAAAATCACTCTCGATACCATACTGACTTGACCGTCGGAGCGCCCTCCCGGGACCGCCTCCCGGAGTGCGACTAACGGTCATTTCCTTCTTTGCTGTGATCTCAGGCATCTGAGACCGCCGAAATTTCCACCCATCATTACCCCAGAGTCTGAAGTCACAACAATTTGCATATGATCATTTGATGGAGAGAGAACCAAAAAGTTGGTGTAAGGCATTCTTTCAGGTAGATAGGTCTTGTGATGCGTTTAAAAATGGTGTATCTGAAAGTTTTAATGCTACAATTGAAAGTACAAGAAAGAGACAACTTATCATAATGTTAGAAGAAATAAGAATTTATGTAATGCAGAGGTTGTTCACTCAAAAGAAGATGGGACAGGAATGGAACTTACGCATTTTTCCTACCGTTAGACTTAATTTGGAAAAGTTAAAGGTAAAACAAAAGGTATGTAACTTACGTTATCCTTCTATTATAGATTCTAGGCTTACAATTGACTAAACTTGTCATTCCATTAAATATTTTGGATAGTTTACCCCTCTAGATATCAATAATTTGAGGTTCGGTTTAGGTATGATACATATGCTGTAGATCTTACAAACAGGACTTGTGGATGTAATAGTTGGCAGCTAACACGATACTCTTGTGTGCATGGAGTGGTATGTATTTCATATCTCAATATGGACTGTGAGGAGTTTGTTTCACAATAGAGATGTTCCTAATCTCATACAAGTATAACACAATGCCACTTAATGGTAGTGACATGTGACCCCAAGTGGATTACATCAAGCCATTGCCACCCAAGAAAAGAAGATTGCCTGGGAGACCAACCATGAAAAATAGAAGGGATTAGGAAGAGAGAATAAAATGGTAGAAAGCATACAATCACAAAATCAGGTGCAGTTTTGAGATGTTCCACCTATAAAGAAAGAGGACACAACAAAATCACATGTCCTAAAAAAACCAGCAGATTGATCATCAAGTTCTGGTTTGAAGCAAAAAAAGCATAAGAAAAGCAAGGTATTTGATTTATACATTATAACTTATGTCAATTATAAAAAAAACTAACTTGATAAGGTAAAGTTGAACCTGGTGTGGAATAGGAGGTTGAAGTTGAACCTAGTGTGGAAGAGGAGGTTGAAGTTGAACCTGGTGTGCAACCAAATGATGAAGTTTCCATTCCAACATAAAACAATATCAGGAGAAAATAAAAAGAATCACATTAACTAAGTTAGGTAGGAAGGTATGGACAAAGGAAGAAAACAGTCAAGAACATCCACTTGAAATGGATTAGTTAGGGTTTTGTAATGTTTAATGTATTTTTGGGACAATGGGTGACAAATTTGGGCATAATTTTGTGATATCTGGACACATCTTTTGTGGTTTCTATGCAAAATTTTTGCGTTTAATGTTGTTTAATGATATCTTGACACATCTTTTGTGGTTTCTAAGCAAAATGTTTGTGTTTAATGTTGTTTAATGATATCTGGACACATCTTTTGGATACATTTTGTGTTTAATGTTGTTTAATGATATCTGGATACATTATGAGTTGTTTATATTTGGACACAGTATGTGTTGTTTACCATTGTTTAAAGTAGTTCTTAACATAGTTCTTAATTTAATAAGACATTATAAACAACCAAAACAAATCTCTGAATAAACATCTTCCATTAAGTTGAAGAAACAACATTGTTTCCTTAATATATTAATACATCATAAGTAACCAAAACAAACATCACTAATTACAATTTTCTGAGCAAAAATCTTTCATTTAAGCTTCTCTAATTATTGCCTAAAAATCAAAATTTCTTGTTCCATCTTAATATTCCATATGTTGATCTCGTGTTCCAAAGTAGAAACTTTAAGCATCACATTGAATACTTCAAATTCTTCTTTTTTACTCGAATCTTCAATTTCTTTTTTTACTATTGATCTCAGCCATTTCATCATCAGCCCACATAGTCACATTTTGGACCTTTTCCCTTCTTTATCAAATGAGTTGAAAGGTTAAAACTTTAAAAGATTAAACCTAAAATTGAAATTTTCGTCTTACCAGTGAGTTAGGGCAAACTCTAAACTTTCATCCAGGGTTTGCTGGGGTACGTGAAGTCCTCAATCGAGAGGGTAACCCACAACCACATGGATGTTGAGATTGAAAGTCCTCTTTTTGTCGGGAAGAGAAAGAAACAAAGGAAGAATAAGAAGTCGCCATGATTGATAGAAGGTTTGAGTTCGTTTAGGGCAAAAGTTTGTTTCGATATAAAGGTTTATTTGCCACGTAGACTCCAAGTAATGCTGCATACATGCCAACTCAGTAGTAAACATGAGATACCCGGTCATAAATGGTAAATTGTGTACACTTTCAACAAGTTGGATGATTAAATGAATACAAAAAATAAAATGTTACCCATATGTGAACAAACCGAAATGATAGTTACCCATTTAAGTCATTTTCCCTAGTATTAAAAGCTTAGTTTATGTTTTTAGTTTTCAGTTTTAAAAATAGATAAAATATATTTTTTATTTTCAGTTTTTCAATAGAAAATTTAAAAAAATACATATTTAGATATGTATCTTCAATCAGTTTTCGATTTACGTGTTTTTTTTCCAAATAATATAATATTTAAACTAGCATTTATAATTATCAAGTATTTTCTTATAGTCGTTTGATTTTAAGGATGAATATGGCAAACAATAGACACAATGAAATAAATGTATGAGTTTGTTTACAAGATTAAAAAATATGATGCTTTCATGATGTTGTGATGTAAGTATTTTAATATTTTGTTAAATTTAGAGTTTTTGCAATTTTAATATAGTTTAGTATTTTTTATGTAATTAGGGTGTATGTAAAAAGAAGAATGTCAAGAATTTACTGGGATAAACACATAAACATGGAAATACTCAACTTTTCCATTACAACCAATGCATAACACGAGAGTTGTCAATGAAGTTAGTGATAAGAGAAGGGCTACTGTTTATTTTCTTTAGTCGACGAAACATGAAGTGGCATGATTATAAATTCTAGGAGGACTGCACTGATCGTGGATTCCATTTAAACTTTGGTTGTATTGCCTAAAGACTATTAGGACTCAACTATTAGGAGACAATGTTGTTGGTGTAAATAGCTCTAACATCAATTTGTTTCAAAGATGATCAAACAAAAAACACGAAATGCACTATCCTAACTGTCTTATTGTGTTTTGTAAGATTAAATTCTAAAAATAAGCTAAAATGATATCATTCTAGCAACATTGAAAATTCTAGAAATGTTGCATTAGCCACAAGAAAATATTTGCATTGGTAACATGAAATGCATCCTTACCGAAAGTGATGCAAAAAGTCCAGAATTAGTTGTATTTGCGCCTAATCATAAAGCGCAACAAAATATTTAAGGAAAAACATTCAAATAAATATTTATGAATTATTTACGTGGAAGGGTTTTTAATAAAATATATATATTATTTAAAAATGATTTCTCAAAATAACCGCTTGTAACATCCTTAAATTTGGGCAAATTTTAAATTTTTAATATATATATATATATATATATATATATATATATATATATATATATATATATATATATATATATATATATATATATATATATATATATATATATATAATAGGAATATTAATAATAATCATCAATTTATTTGAGAAATGGCTTATTTATATGGTATTTGCTTCATAAGGGACCTCTATGCAATTTAGTAAAAATTAAGTTGTAGGGGAGGGCTTATATGCAATTTAGTCAAAATTTGGTTATGAGGAAGGACCTAGTTGCAATTTAGTGAAATTCTTGTCCACCCCCCCCCCCCCCCAAACTCTCCTAAAAATGTTTTCGGAAGAAGAATGAGAGTCTCCATACAATTTTCAGTGATTTCGGGAAAGATCTAGTCAAATTGGTGAAGCAACAAGTTGGTATAAGCAAATCCTTGAAAATTTAAGGTAAAGAACCTCATATTCTACATAGAAAACCATATTTGGGTGTGGACCTAATTTGAATTCGAATTTAGTGTTGGGGAACCTTGCAATTCATAGGTCTATTGCATCAACATTTGTATATTAATTAAGTTTTGATTGTATCCTAATGATTTCAAACAATGAAAGAAGGATTCAACACTACTAGTCATCAATTGAGTGTTTGGAATTGGGTATTCCATTATAGGAATCTATTGATTGGAATTATGAATGTTATTGGATGATCCACTTGATGATGATCGGTGAAAACAAGTTCTAGATGAGTGAAACACATGTTGGTGTGATGATTGGCTTGATTTGTTGAGAAATACATGTTTTAATGAATAATAAGAACTTAGATTAATAGTTCTCAATAGATTAAGTCAAGAACACATGGCAAAAGTGTGGGAAACAATGCAAATTAGCCTTAGAACTTGTATTTTCATGTGTGTTGAAAGTTGGGATGAAGTGGGGTTGAGTTTGGATTGAGAATGGACAAAAAGGACCAAAAATTAGGCTTACAACACGTTTTACACGGCCCGTATGAGACATGAGCAAGTTTCACGCAGCCTGCACCAATCCTAGAAATGCTCTCGATTTCATACGCGATTCGTGCGAGGAATTGGCCTTAGGACACGTAGTTCGCGCCCTTTCTTGGCCCATTTTCTTTGACTTTCTTGTGTTTTGTCTTATGGTTTGGGCTTTGGATTCTAGTGCTTATGTAAACTCCTAAGGAGTATGTAACCTAAGATTTACCTTGTCTTATTACACTATAATATCATCATTGGAAATATAATGATAGCTCTTTTCTTTTATTTAGGAGGGGAGCAATGGGAACAATTTATGAAGAAGGACCAGTATCAAGCTTGTAGTTGCTCAGAAGAGGTGAGTTTACTGGGAGTATACGTCCCTACCATTACTACTTTGTTGTGTGAGTTGTTACCTATTTTCATGCATTCTATATATGTGCAATGTGTCTATATATGTACTAATTGTGTATAGCATGAAAATGTGTTTTAAAGATGATTTCATTATAAATAGTACAATGTTTTGAAAAGAGTTTTAACATCCTATTTGTGCATATCATGTATGATGGTTTTTTACCGAGAGTGTCCGGGTACCCGTAAGGGAACCAATGACCTTGAGATGAAACTAAGAAGAACCAAGACGACTCCCTCTGAAAAGGGGGATTTGCGGCATCAATAGTCACACCGGAGATGAAATTGAAATAACTTTTCCCGAAGGAGTGGGAATTCGCATAAGAATACTAGCTCTTAGTTTGTTCCTTTTGAGTAATTGAGTTGTGTGCTTTGTTATAATGATTCGAGAACCTAAATATTGACCATCGAGTGAGATGAGACTTTTATGAGATTAACTTGGGGTTAGGGATAGTTGCATATTGCATTGCATTGCCTTCATAACTATCAATCTTTAACTTTGATGTTTATGAGAAGTAAAACTTTTGTGATGAATTTACTTTAAATTTTTCAAGGTATTTATAAACTATCTTTTTAGACGTTTGTCCCGAGTGTGGTGCATGACATCGCCCACTCTAAATGGGTCAACCTCGGGTAAGCTCACTAGGTATTTCCATTGCCTAACTTATTTTGACCTGTGCTCGGGTTGATGATTATGGAGAAGATCTAATATGAGCTGGATATTTAGAAGACCACAAGATGTGTGGCCATTTGGACTATGTTTTGTTCCTTATTATGATGTTACATTGCTACTAAGATTTTAAATACTTTTAACTTATTGTGTTGGGACCTAAACTTCCGCAATGATGATTATTTTAACTTTGATTGAATGCTTAAATTTTAAAAATGTTATTTTATTAACTATCCTAGCAATGTGTGTCATAGTTTGGTATTAAAGCATCAATTTAAGTGAAATAGGTACTAGGATTCGTAGTTAGACTTAAACATAGGGTGCTCATGAGTATTGAGATGAATTGAAAGTCGATTTAGGCTTTTGCAATATGTGCTTACACTAGGTATTATCTATGATTTTGAATTTAACATGTATCTTTCTCAAAATGGTTAACATTCATAGTACAATTTTGTCGATTGAAGCCTAAGGGGGTGGGGTGGTGATGAGGCTCAATCTCAACCCACCTCCTTAGCAATAATTGAGAAAATCATGGTTGATGTGATGGCAAAGCATGAAGAGAAGATGGTGGTTAAAATGAATGAGCTACTTGAGGGGCAAGAAGCCCGATTGAGGGAAGAAGTAAAGATCATGTTTGGAGATGTTGTCGCCTCAGGTGAGCACGAAACAAGCAGTTTACATGACAGTACGCAACATGGACCTCCAAGCAACAAAACCTTGTCGGAAGTTGGGACACCGAAAAAGACGTCCAACGTCAAATGCATCTTTTATTTTTCTCAGTGCTATATTAGTGAGTTTGCAGAAGGAATTTTTTCAAAAATAAAATTTTTTAATGGTTGACATTTTATTTTAAAGAAATCTAAGTTTACATTTTCTTATATTTAATACTTTAGTGAATTCTCAAAAAGAATGTTTCAAAAATAATTTTGTTAAGGCATCTTATGTTATATTTACAGAAATCCAGTTTTTATAAAATCTAATAAATAAATTTTTGTGTCTACTATATTGTAGACTTTTTTATTTACTAAAAGTTATAATTTTTGATAAATGAATTTCTGTTACAAAGTTTGTTAAGCACCTCATTTTTATTTAAAAAAAAATACAAGAGTTTATAAAATCTAAAGGCAAATTGTTTGTTCTCCAAATCAAAAATACTTTCAAATGGTTCTTATATATAATGTGTTTAAGAAATTTGTAAAAATAAGAGAAAATTACACGAATAGTCTCTGTGGTTTAGGGTAGTTTGCACGGTTAGTCCCTAACTTTTTTTTAACTCGGACGGTCCCTACTATTTGATTTTGTTGCATCCAATGTCCTTACCAGATGTACAAAGACCATTTTACCCTTAATAATTTGTTTTTTCATTTTATTTATTGTTTGTTTGATATTTAAGTTTTATTAAAATAAAACGGGCCCACATTATTTATTATTTATTTTATAAAATCAGTCACCCATTTCCCAAGTACTCACCGCCATATCAGCCAATGTCACCGGCCACCATTTTCGGTCACCGGAAAATACTCCATCTAAAAAAACGCAAAGAATATGATAATACTCTGCAAAGAAATCCAGAAAAAAACACAAAGAATTCAAAATCAATTACTTAGCAATTTCCCTTCATCTCCGGCAATGGCCATCTTTCTGTCAAACCACTGGCAGCCCACTCCACACTCTCCACTGCTTCACCACAGTCCACAGGAGACCACCACGACACCCATTATCGTTTTTTATATGCAAGATTAACAACTGAAACCCACATCTACAGGTTGATATACCAACATTTCTGGAAAATCCCACACAAAAAAATCTACAAAAAGATGAACCATAACCCTACACACCTCTGTCGCCGAAAACAGCCTCCCACCCACTGGAAACGTTCTCTAGTGAAAAAGTCGATGCCGGAAACAACCTCTCACCCACTGAATCATAGTCGCCTCTCTTTTTCTTTCTCCTGATACCTGCGATGCTCCGACCAAAAAACCCTAGCCGACTCCGGTTTTCTTTCTTGTTGGTATCCTGCACCACCGGACGTGAATGGGAGGCGTAGATGGTTGAAGATCTATGGTGGAGATGGGGGAGACGGTGGTCCACAGGTTCCATCGGCTTCATGCGTCCGGTTCAGGGTGAGGGGGCAGGCTGCTTCTGGCGGTCCGGAGGTCGCCGTTGGAGGATGTGGTTTCTGGTGGATGTTCAAACATTAGGTTAAGGGAGGGAACGAGAGAGAGAAACGAGTGAGGGTGAGAGACTCAGCGAGAGAAAGGCAATGGGTATAAAGATCTTTTTCCTTTTCTTATTATTTAAAAATAATAAATAAATAATAGAAAATTTAAAAAATAATAATGAAGGGTAAAAAAGTCATTTTAAGTCAAGCAGGGACCAAGCGCGTAACAAAATCAAACAGTAGGGATGGTCCAAGTTTAAAAAAAAGTTAGGGACCAAACGCGCAAATTCCCCGAACCACAGGGACCATCCGTGTAATTTTCTCTAAAAATAAATTATTAAAAATGAGTTGTCTAAGTATTCACACTATATTTTACAAAAAATGCTTATTTCTATAAATTATAAAGTTCTTGGTTGACTTTTTTAATCTTGGATAAGACAAAAATATATGAAATTTGAATTTATATCAAAGATGTCAATCATTAGGATCTTTAAGTGTTCAGCCTTAAATTTTAGTAAAATGACAAAATTTTAATTTTTTTTTATTAAAAAGACATTGTAGTTTTTTTTTTCTTCTAAAAAACAATGTGGATGGTTGATCGGCCTTGACAAAAATTCACTTTTTGCATGTTAACATTTTAACTGTTGTGCCTTCATTTTGTTAAACATACTTGACGAATTTCTATCATTTTGATCCTTCATTTAATATTCAATGAAATTAGTAGCAGAACCAAAATCTCAGTCACACAAAATTTTAGAAACTACGTCCACTTACATAATTCATATTCTAATATCTAGTAGAGTGTTTAGAACTAGATAACTTACATTATAAGCGATAGAGTGTGTGAGTTGATCTCAATGTACTAAAAATATCTTGTACAATTACCATAAAAGATTTATTGTGTCCGAGTGGTTTAAATCATTGGTGGGTAGTCGACAAAGATGGAGTGATTCCGTCGAAATGGGTTAACTCTTATTGTAGATTGAATCCATTATACATCATTTGTGCTTGGTTTGTGATTTTTATCCTCTACACTTCGTTTGTCTCTTGTGTGATTGTTCTTATCTTACTAGCTTGATCATTTAATCCCGTTGATAATTTGTGAGTTGGTTAAGATTTGTATTTTAAGCCATTACATTCTATAAGCACATTTCCCCCAAGGTTAACTTTTTAAAGACGATGCAACTCTCGAATAAGATTTTGATCTGTGACACTTGCAATTTCAAATTAGAAATTTTAATAATAACGACGATATAAAAACCTAATTAAAAATATTTTAAAATATTTAATAAATAAAAACTATAAGAAATAAATAAAATATAAATACAGAGCTATTTATATTTGGAATGTTGATAATAACCTGAAGATCAAAGTGCAATTAGGTAGACATTTATATAGAGATTTTTAAAAAAGAACTTAATTATCAAAATTAATAAAACTTTAGGTGAGTAAATTCTAACAATATTAGCCAATATAACCATCCATGTAAGAGTTTAAAACTTCAAAAACCAGCCGTATATCGTTGACAAAGTTATCCGATCAACAGTGAAATTCTATCTGATTAATTAATGACAATACTTAAGTCTAAACCATAATATTAAATGCATCTTTTGTTAGTCAAACAAAAATTGGGTCACAGCCACCATTGGACCGTTAACCACTACCTTGTTCCTCCAACGGTCTTCTTATCCCCCACTTTACATTCTTCCACACGGACAAAAGCCTAATAAAACCAAACCCTCGCATTTTGATTCCATTTCAACCTTTAAAAGAACTTCATCCCTCTTCTACCTAAACAGTAAACTCAAACACTCAATCAGAAGTCGCCAGCCATGGATCAAAAGTCTCCATTAACACCACCTCCGGTTCAACCACTACAAATGAATTCTCCAACTCCGGCCGGTGGTTCTGCTAAAATCGCCACCCCTGATCGCCTTACAGTTCCAAAAGCATTTAAATATCCTGAAATGTAAGCGATTCTTTCTTGCTCTTTTTCCAATTTAGAAACTAAAATCTTTTTGAGCGATAAAGTGAAGATCTTTTTTCGTGTGGTTTTGTGTAGGTATAAAAGCCCAACTGATCAGATCATGTCCCCTGTTTCTAAAGGACTTCTTGCTAGAACTAAGTCTAACAAATCATCGGGTCTCATGCCACCATCGTTTACTAAAAATCAACAACACAAGGTACAACCTCATGATGCACACATGCTGCAATTTACCATTAAATCATATTGTGTTTTATTTTTAATTGATATAAAGATATTGTGACACCTGCAGATTCAAGCTTCCAAGTTCCAAGATCTGGGTGCTCTTAAAACTTGATGGATTTTGCTCAAATAGAGTTTGATTAGATATTATTCACCTCATTGTGTTTATTGAATCTTGGAACCATTTCTAAGTTATATAAAGCTTATATTATACTTGAAAATTTGATTTACACTTAACGGATTGAATGGATGAATATGATTGTGGTTCCCGTTTACGCAACAAAATTAGAGCTTTTATTTAATTAGTAATTGCGAATGGAAAATTGATTGAATGATTTTCATTCCAAACTAACTTCATACCACTGAATCGAGCCGACATCACCATCGATTTCGAGTTCACAAACTGACTTTACAAGGAACGAAACAGCATCATCAATGGATTCGAATCTCGCAAGGTCAGGAGGCAGCGATGTGCCTGGCCAATTTTCTAGCCAACCTTTCAATCTGACTCTGAGTTCTTCCTCATCTACAAATTCTTCCGCCTTCCCTGGTTCCATTAGCACATATGTATCTGTCTCCGTGTTTGATCTTCTTCTCCTTGCATGAATCTATTTACATGCTACATAACGCATAAATCAGTTTGTAACAAACGGTAAAAGAAGAAAATGTAGATAGCAAAAACCTTGCCTTCGTTGCCTTCCCATGACGCCTTTCCACAATCATAAATTTGGGGTAACCGGAGTAACTCAAAATTTGAGTTGCGAAATTCAGCTTTCGGTGGACAGATAACGGTGTTCTTGATGCTTTCGTTGGTGAAATTAGCAGACGGTTCAGAAAAACCTGTTTCTGCAGAGCTGCTTCCATGGCGCTACGGTGAAGATAAAGATACAGAAAGCACTTGAAAGGTGAACCGCTTGTTATAGAATTCTTCTATTTTTCATTTTACCCCCTTATCTTTCCTCTTACTCACAAAACCATCCCCAGACCTTCTGACAAACAGAATTACCTGTCGAATAGGAAAAGAGACACACATGAGCGTTTCCTAAATCGACGCTCAACCTCTGTTATTCGATCATCAAACCCTAGCCCTAATCCCCTGTTCTTCCTCATATACAAAACTTTTTCCCCTTTATCTATCTCGTGCCCCGAGGTTTCATTGTTAAATTTAGGGCAACATTGGTGCTGCCGGCGATCTTAACCCGTAGGGTTCCACCTATAAGGGGAATGTTCAAGTAAGTTCAGTTACTCGGAAATTTTTATGATTTTTTGATCGTTTTCCCTGAATCATCATTCGTTTCATAATAGCGATACATGAATGATGAATCCATTGGCGTTTGAATATTCTCATCCCATAAAAAATTGTGACGTCCACGAGAGTTATTTGTTCAATTGGAATCGTAAGAACTGTAAATTGTTGCCATGGCGCCAGAGTTTTCCGTCTCATCGTCAATTTTGAAGTCATAAAGCGTATGATCATCATTGTATCGTAAAATTCATTGAATCTGTTTATCACGTCTTGATTAACTAGTAGTAAGTTAATTTGAGGGAAAAAAAAAGTGCATGTTAGCAAATTTGGATTTCATTTATATGAAGGGGTTGTACCATTGTTGGCTCCTTTCTCATTCATGGACTGATACACATGAATTGCTTTTCATTTTACAGCATATAGACATTAGTTATCTGTTGAACAAAACAAAATGAAACACAAGAATGGGAGTGGTAGCAGTGAAGATCTAAATTCGCAGTTTGATGTTGCTAGCAACATCAAAGATGAGGACCCACTTGATCATGATAAAATGGTTGGTCGTGCATCTTCCTCTTCTTTCTCTTCTTCCTCTTCCCTTTCGTCTTCATGCAGATTGGAAGTCAATAGTGGTGCAAACGATGTGAGATTTCCAGACTTCGAAGAAAATAGTTCCATCTCATTAAGATTAAATCCAGAATCGCCAAGTACCACACCAAAAACGAGTACATCACGAGAGTCTGGAGAACAACATTGACTTTATCACCAATGGCTTCACCACGATTCTCTGATTTGGATACATTTAATTTATCTCCAAAACAATCTCCTCTGATCCAAGTGATGGCCCAATCCGACGACTATGATCCAAACAAGATTCCGTCATCCATATTTGCTTCAAAATAGAGTAATGATTTGGAATGGAGTGTAGCTTCCGATGAATCATTATTCAGTATCCAGACGGGGAATAATAGCTTCGCCATGGATGGTGATTTTTTTATAAGTCAGTCTGGAAAACTTCACTGGCTTGATGATGGATTCGAGAGAGAGAGAGAAGAACTCCTTGAAACCCTAACTGCATCGCCAATAAGGAAGAATGAAAGCTCGCTGGATTTGGAGGGGAGACAATCGTCGAGTCCAAATTCTAGGGTTCCAGACGGGATCGGAGCAAGTCCTACCGCGGGGACATGTAATTCCGATTCGAGTTCCTGTAGACAAAATCGACTTCAATAAATAATCGATTAACTTCAAGATCGAAGTATAAAACCCAAATATCACGATAATGATTCAACGGAATATAAAACTATTGAATAATCAACCAAAAATAGATCGAACGGTAAAAAGAAAGAACACAGGATATTTACGTGGAAACCCAAATCAGGAAAAACCACGGGCGGAGGAAGCCGAGAACCAATTCACTATAATATTCAGTGTTTACAGAGATAAAGAAAAGAGGAAAGAACAAATATATCAAAGATATATTTGTATGAGTATAAGAGAGAAAAGATGAAATGTGTTTTTGAGGTGTTTTGGGATGATTTGCAAATGGAGAATTAACATCCTTTTATAGTGGATGCAACCATCCATAGTTGAATTCATGCAACCATCCATCCTTGAATCTTGTACAACCATCCATTATGGACTTCAAATTTGGAAGGCAATTACATATTTCCACAATCTCCACCTTGACTTCAAAATGTAGCAAGTCATAGATTGATTATACACCTCATCAAACTCCAAAGCTCCATAAGAATCTGCAAACACCATATGAGAAAAAATTGATCCTGAAAATTGAAATACTTCCTCCACCACGAGCCTATCAGGCTCAAATGCGATCAGAAACACCCACCAAATCCAAACATGTTTTGAACTTGGCTATTGGAAGACTTTTAGTGAACATATCAGCGGGATTATCATTGGTGCTGATCTTGTTTACCGTAATATCGCCTTTAGCAATAACATCTCTGATGAAGTGATAACGAACATCAATATGTTTCGTTCGATCATGGAACATTTGATCATTTGTCAGAAATATTGCACTTTGATTGTCACAGAAAACAGTTTTAACGGATAACTTGTTTGAAAGCTCACCTATCAACCGTTTCAACCAGAGGGCTTCTTTCACTGCTTCCGTAGTAGCCATGTATTCGGCTTCGGTGGTGGATAACGCTACAGTGGACTGTAACTGCGCTTTCCAGCTAATTGCGCAATCACCCAAAGTAAACACGTACCCTGTAATCGATCGTCTTTTATCCAAGTCCTTTGCATAATCGGAATCCACATAACCAAGTACTCCACTATCGGTTTTGCCAAACCGTAGACATAAAGAGGAAGTACCTCGCAAGTACCGAAAAATCCATTTAACAGCAGCCCAATGCTCCTTTCCTGGATTCGCCATGTATCTGCTCACCATGCTTACCGCATATGACAAATCTGGACGTGTACAAATCATAGCATACATAAGAGATCCTACAGTGCTGGAGTATGGTACCTTTGCCATGTATGCTATATCTTCTTCGGTGGTAGGACTTAAGGCGGATGATAGTTTGAAGTGGGCTGCGAAAGGATTGCTGACTTCTTTTGCGTCATGCATATTGAAACGGTGCAGAACCTTCTCAATGTAGCTTTGTTGAGAAAGGTATAGAGTTCTTGCACTATGGTCTCGCACTATTTCCATTCCTAGAATTTTCTTGGCAGCACCCAAGTCCTTCATATCGAACTCAGCATTCAACTGGTCTTTTATCTTTTGAATCTCCTTTATATTCTTCGCTGCAATTAACATGTCATCCACGTATAAAAGTAGATAGACCATTGAACCATCGTCACACTTCTTGTAGTAAACTCAGCTGTCGTAGGTGCACCTTTTCAGCTTGTGACTGGTCATAAATGAGTCAAACCTTTTATACCATTGTCGCGGAGATTGCTTGAGGCCATAAAGAGACTTCTTCAATTTGCACACGTAGCTTTCCTTGCCAGGAGCTACAAAACCTTCAGGTTGTTGCATATATATCTCTTCCTCAAGCACACCATTTAAGAATGCTGTAGTAACATCAAGTTGCTCTAACTCATAGTCATGAGAGGCAACTAATCCCAACAAGACACGTATTGACGTGTGTTTCACAACCGGAGAGAAAATGTCGGTATAATCGATACCTGGGATTTGACTGTAGCCCTTGGATACTAAACGAGCTTTATATCTTGGTTTGTCACCAGGGTGGATAGCCTCCTTCAACTTGTAGACCCATTTGCACTTAACTGTCTTCTTACCCTTTGGAGCTGGAACGAGATCCCATGTGCCATTTTTCTGAAGAGATTCCATCTCCTCGTGCATGGCAACCATCCACTTATTAGAATGTTTGGATTGAATGGCCTCGTTGTAGCTTGTGGGCTCCAGAACAGACTCAACTTCATTGGCAACTGTAAGTGCATAAGCGACAGAATTGGCTTGAACATATCTCTTTGGAGGTACAATCTGTCTGCGAGGTCTATCTCTTGCAATGGAGGGACTGTGAGGTTGGCTTGGAGCTTCGGCTGGCTCATGAGAAGAGGAATGTTGATTATTCGAGGGTTGAGAAACCTCGACACCTTCATGAGACTGGTCCTCGAAAGATGAATTTAAAGGAAGCTCCACCTCCACTCGAACTTTGTCTTTTTCCGAATTTTCATTTTCTCTGGTCTGAATGTTGGAGACAGGATGAAGCATGGCTTTTTCATCGAAGGTCACATCTCTTGATGTAATGACCTTCATAAGCTCTGGGCTCCACAATTTGAAACCTTTCACTCCTGTCTTGTATCCAATAAAAATGCACTTAATGGCTCTTGGTTCTAATTTGCCATTATCAACCCGTGCATATGCTGGACATCCAAACGGTATTAATTTTGTGTAGTCAGCAGGCTTACCAGACCATAGCTCAAACGGAGTCTTCTTTCCAATAGTACGTGAGGGGGAGCGGTTGATAATATAGCATGCAGTGGAAGCTGCTTCGGCCCAAAAAGACTTTGGTAGCTTCGAGTGAGAGAGCATGCATCGGACCTTCTCCATGATGGTGCGGTTCATTCTTTCCGCAACGCCGTTCTGCTGTGGTGTGTGGACTACAGTGTGGTGACGTGTAATCCCTTCCTTACGGCAATAGGAGTTGAATTCTTCTGAGCAGAATTCCAGTCCGTTATCGGTACGAAGGTATTTTACTTCAAAACCGGATTGTTTTTCAACTAACACTTTCCAATCCCTAAAGGTTGAAAATACTTCTCCCTTTGTCTTTAAGAAGAACGATCATACCTTCCTGGAGAAGTCGTCAATAATAGTGAGCATATAAGAGGCTCCACCTTTCGATGTAACCTTTGTCGGTCCCCATAAATCCGAGTGTATGTAGTCGAGTGGTCCTTTTGTCATATGTTTGCCACTGATAAAACTTACTCGCTTCTGCTTTCCGAACACACAATCTTCACAGAATTCAAGTTCGGTTGATTTGTGCTCCCCGAGCAACCCCCTTCGACTTAGTTCATTCATACCATGGTATGACATGTGAGCGAGCCTGAGGTGCCATAGACGAGAGCGATCAACGTTGGAGAGGGATTTAGAACATACCGAGACTTCGCCGGAGATAACTTGCCCATCCATAATGTAAAGGTTTGCGGATTTTCTAACTCCTCGGATGACCACAGAACCTTCCTTGAAAATATGGAGTTTCCCGTCTTTGCCAACAAACTCGTAACCTTTCTTCTCGAAAGTACCGAGACTTAGTAAATTTCGCCTAAGACCGGATACGTGCTTCACATCTTGAATAGTTCGAACAACGCCATCGAACATGCGGAACCTGAGTGTACCCCGTCCAATAATACGACACGAAGTGTCGTTACCCATTAGAACGTGGCCTTCGTTAACCTTTTCATATGAATGAAAAACGCTTCGGTTGGAGCTCATATGAAAAGTACACGCTGAATCAAGTACCCACTCACTCGTGGTTATTAAACCGTAGTCCGAAACGGATAGAAGCTCGCCATCGGAACCAGTTTCGGCAACATCAGCTTCAACGGTGTTATTGGTTGTTTTTCCCTTTGCGATTGCCTTCGCTTTCTCCTTTTTCTTTAACTTGAAACATTCATCGATCAGATGTCCCTTCTTGTGGCAATAATTGCAATATTTGCGATTGGCTTTGGACTTAGATCTAGATCGGTTTTGTGAAGAGCTACCTCTCTCGTTAGGTCTCCCTCTGATGTTGAGACCTTCGGCTTTAGAATCGCTGCTACTGTTCCCAACTATCTGCTTCATCTTTTCCTTTGAATCAAGAGCAGTCATTACCTCGTCAAGGACAAGAGTGTCCCGAGAATAGATAATGGTGTCACGAAAGTGATCGTAGGAGTCTGGGAGAGAAGATAATAAAAATAACGCCAAGTCTTCATCTTCGTATTTGACGTCCATATTCTCCAGATTTCCTACAAGCTCTTTAAAGGTAGAGAGGTGATCAGACAAAGAACTACCTTCACTCATCTTTAGGTTAAAAAGTCGTTGCTTCAAGTGTAGCTTGTTGGGCAAGCTTTTCGTCATAAGTAGCTGCTCGAGTTTTAGCCAGAGAGCCGCTGCGGATGTCTCTTTCAACACATCTTGGAGAACGTCGTTAGAAAGATGCAAACGGATCTGCGACGACGCCTTCAGATCTTTCATCTCCTTTTCCTCAGTCGACCAAGTTGCCGGCATTTTCTCCATTCCTAATAGTGCTTTGTGGAGATCCATTTGGATCAACACATCTTTCATCTTTACTTGCCAGAGAGGGAATCTTGTGTTTCTGTCAAGTAAAGGAATATCGTACTTCATCGATGACATGGTTGAAAATAGTTTTTACGAATCGTTATCGGAAAACCCGGATAGCTCTGATACCAATTGTAGACAAAATCGACTTCAATAAATAATCGATTAACTTCAAGATCGAAGTATAAAACCCAAATATCACGATAATGATTCAACGGAATATAAAACTATTGAATAATCAACCAAAAATAGATCGAACGGTAAAAAGAAAGAACACAGGATATTTACGTGGAAACCCAAATCGGGAAAAACCACGGGCGGAGGAAGCCGAGAACCAATTCACTATAATATTCAGTGTTTACAGAGATAAAGAAAAGAGGAAAGAACAAATATATCAAAGATATATTTGTATGAGTATAAGAGAGAAAAGATGAAATGTGTTTTTGAGGTGTTTTGGGATGATTTGCAAATGGAGAATTAACATCCTTTTATAGTGGATGCAACCATCCATAGTTGAATTCATGCAACCATCCATCCTTGAATCTTGTACAACCATCCATTATGGACTTCAAATTTGGAAGGCAATTACATATTTCCACAGTTCCGAAAGCGTTGGTTCATTTGCATTTCCTTTGTAAGTTGCTACTCCTTTACAAACTTTGGGTGATAATTCATGATTTACAGACTCGAGTCATGTTTGCTACTCTCAGACTTTCAGGGGGAGTCCGACGAAGGAAGATGCTGAAAAACCTCAGTCACCACTATCAATGCCGTCGACGCCAAAAGGAGCAGTGGCGGCAGAAACTACTACACCGCCTGGAGCTCCCGCCACAACCCCTAACGCTGGTGGCAACCAATGGTTCAATTGCTTCTCATGTTTCCCAATTTGTTGTTGACGAGAAACGATTCAATGAGAAATCTCAAGTAGTTGCCCTCCTGTTTTCGAGATCCCGATATCCCAACTACGCCAATTTAACAAATCAGATCCCGTTTTGTAATGAGAAGCTAAGGTATATATACGCATATATTTATATCTTCTGAAAAAGCTTTGAGGATAAAATCATGTATTATCCCTGCCTCATTCTAGCACTTGTTGGTGCTAACAAAATGAGGTGGACCTTTTTGTGGGTATTCAAAAATCCGATTACTGTTTGGGTTTGTAGCCGTTATGTGCGCCAAATATACTCGAGTCCGTTTTATATTATCATGTTAGTTTAATAATATACATCAATACGTCATAATGTTAAACAGACACTAATAACACCCTCTCTATACTCTATATAATTAAAAATGATAATATTTAAATTTTATGTTTAAATTAAATTAGAAAAACACACGCATAAGGGTGAGCGAAAACCGAACCGTAAACCGAGACCGAAAAACCGAAACCGGACATAAAACTGACGGTTTGGTTTCTAGTTTTAACAACAAGTATGCGAAGGAACCTTCAGACACTTTTTTTAGAGTATACGTAACTGTCATACAGGTTTCGTCGAAGCCATACGAGATCATAAAAGAATCAAATCTCTTGTACAATTGCCTCGGAGAATACTTTAAACCATACATAGATTGCTTCAGCAAACATACATGATCTTTTTTTGAATCAAGAAACCCCTCGAGCTGTGACATGTAGATATTCTCATCGAGGCTTTCATGGAGGAATATAGTTTTCACATCTAGTTGTTCAAGCTGCAGACTAAATGCACTCAAATTGTGCTTCACAATTGGTGAGAACATGTCGCGATAGTCAAGTCCTTCTTTTTGGGAAAATCCCTTCGCCACCAACATAGAATTGAAGCTTGTAGGCTCAACACCCAGAATTCATTCCTTTCGCTTAAAGATCCATCTGCATACCACATGTTTAGCCCCATTTGGTGGTGGAATAAGATCTCATGTTTCGTTCTTTTCAAAAGATTGCATATCTTCTTTCATCGCCATCAACCACATTGTTGCGTCCTTACTCTCCACAACCTCCTTATACGACTGAGGCTCGTCTGAATCAATATCATCTCCAACAGCTAAGGCATATGCTATAGAACATATATCACATTGACTGACACATCCGACATACATATCCGGTTGTTTGATATTCCTCTTCATTCTTCTTCTTGTTATAAAATTTTCCTCATTCCTCTCTTTTCCCAGTATTAGCCTCGTCCAAAGAGAGTTCCTATTCGCTCTGATTTGGCTGCATTTTGCTAGGCTGTTGATCATCTTTGAGCACCACTCTATCAAGAGTTACAAACTCCACCTT
This sequence comes from Cichorium intybus, assembly GCA_023525715.1. Lineage (NCBI taxonomy): Eukaryota > Viridiplantae > Streptophyta > Magnoliopsida > Asterales > Asteraceae > Cichorium > Cichorium intybus. The sequence goes on from CM042014.1 coordinate 28,288,977, forward strand.
CTGGTTTGCACCCTAGTCTATGTTCCTTGTTGGACTTTCTTTTACTCTTCTATGGTTGCGCATGGTGGATTCATCAAAGGTTAAATCTTTTCTCATGATAAATTTTAGAGTTCGACCTTCTTAGGGACACCATAGTTGATATCCTTTCACTTCGGTGCCATATCCTAAAAATATGCACTTCATTGTCCTCGACTCAAGTTTACCATCATTCACGTGAGCGTATGCAGGCTAACCAAATATCTGCAGACCATAATAGGTAGAACTTTTCCTAGACAAAACCACTTAAGGATTCTTAATTAATAGCAGTCGATAGAGACCTATTCACTAGATAGCAAGTTGTGTTAGCAGATTCGACCCAAAACTTCTTAAAAAGACCAGCATATATCTGCATGCACCTTACAAAATGCATCAGTGTTTGGTTCATCCGTTCTACCTCCCCATTCTACTATGGCGTATGTCATACAATGCGATGCCTTACTATACCCTCTTCCTTGTAGAAGTTGTCGAATTAACTATTGCAGAACTCGAACTTGTTGTCCATGCTGAGTATCTTGACTTTCTTTTCGATCCGGTTTTCAACCATAGCCTTCCACTCCTTGAACTTACTAAACACTTCGTCATTTGTATTCAAAAAATACAACACCTTCCTCGAGTAGTCGTCACTCATCAATAGAAGTCACAAAAGTACAGGCATCCACCATGATCTTTCACAATAGAAGGACCTCATAAATCTGAGTGAACATATTTCAGGACTTATTTGCTTATATGCTGAACGGAGCCAAATTTAACCATGCATTGCTTGCCTTTCACGCATGCTTCAGAGAACTTTAATTTTTTAGTCACATCGCCTCCAAACAGAAGCTGTTTACTCAAGATTTTCATACCCTTCTCGCTCATGTGACCCAACCTCCGATACCACAACTTTGTCTTATCATCCTTCTGCTCCAAGGAATGCGAGACAACCATCGTTCCTCAGACCGAACGCCCTTCTAGGAAATAAATATTGTTGTTTATCCTCCCATTCATAACTACAAGAGCACATTTGAATACCTTCAGCCATTTGCCTTCACCAGAATATTCTAGCCTATTTTTTTTGCCAAACTACCGAGAGAAATAAGATTCTTCATTAGGTCCAGGAAATACCAGCAATACAGTCTTTTAACGATTCCATCATGCATCTTGTTATACACCGTACCACTACCTTTGACACTTCATATCCCATCACCCCCCCCCCCCCAACTTCATGCCATTCCACTCTTTAAGTGATTTGAACAAGTCACAGTTAAATTGTGACAACTGTCAAATTCGGTCAACAAAACTCAATAAAAGTCAACGAAAGTCAACTGAAGCGCACATTAGGTTAACATGTTGAAATGTAATTTTCATAACCTTCACATTGTATTATTGAATATTATGATACTACATGCGCTAGTTGACATCAATTATCGAGTAAACACTATAAATACGTATAATAAATTACAATAGCGTAGAAATTCGATAAACACACAAATATTATTTTGGTATAAATAATATTCATAACACGATGTGTTCATGCTCACGAATCTGTAGACATATATAACGTCGAAAACGGAGTTTACATGTAAAAGTTACAGCTGTTCAGTTGCTGGGAACAATAAGTGTACACAGGAATTGGGCATTAAAATGCATTACGTGGTGCCTTAAATATTTAATGTGAAATAACTGAACGCATATTTTGAAACGTAATATGGTCTAGTATTTAATTTCATAGCCCGATTATTTTTCCGATAATATGCCAAATACTGCGTATTCGGAAGATTACCGCGCTTAGACGCTTATATTTTCGCCTAACGAATTGAGTATCAATCTAAATAGATGTTTACTAATATTTTTATGATTAATATTGATTAACATATTTATTAATAATTATATATCCCGAACTTATAAAAAATAAACAAAACGTTTTACCGCTTTTTATAAAAATACCAATGTTTATATAATACATAGGTATTATTTATAAAAGACTTGAACCCTCACCCTACCCCCTCCCATGGTTGGCCGTCAAGCCACCCTAAGCCTACCCTCACATCACTTCCATGGATTACAATCCATTATAATAAGGTTATATGTATAAAACAAATCCTAAAAGTAGATTTGCTAAATCTTGTATTTCCCCATGCAAGATCATCTTCCTCTCCACCCTCCCTTATAAATTTGGCCCTTATGAGGCCATTTGCACACTTCATTTGGTCTCTAATATACTTGCTTCCATTCTCTCCAATATCTCCAACAAGTTTCAAGTGATTCCAAGGGTTTTTTCACAAAGATATTGATCATCTTGAAGATCAAGCCATCTTCAAGTTGTTAAACTTTGGTCCCTTCTTTTTCAAACTCAAGAGTTGCTTCGAGGGTGAGTTGATATCCCACATTTTCTACTCTTTTCAAGTGTTTTAATGGGGAGAATACAAGTCTTAAAACTATATGTTTTACTCTTGAAATATGACGTGTTCATATATGTTTGGTCATCTTACTACAAAAGTGTTTGCCATAAAAATGTGTTAAGATAAACTAAAATACATATTTAGTTCAAGAAACTAACATGCAAGACTTTTACACATCTTTGTCACCAACAAAACTTCATGTTTTATTTTGTTGGTGAAATGGTCATAAAAATGGTACACCATATGATCTTTTGGCAAAAAGACATGAACATACATTTTTCACTAAAATAGTCATAAAAACTATTTTGTCATATAATGTTGGACAAAAATCAAATGTAAATGTTTACATAACTGAAATGGTTTAAATAAATATGTCGTTATTATCTTCACATAAAAAATAACCATTTATAAGAAAAACGTTATTTTTTGACGTAATAACGACTATTTGGACTTATAACGTCGTAATAATCTTCGGAAATGACTTTTTACAAGGATGTTGGTATTTAACACAAAAATGACTATTTTCAAAGTATAGTGTATGAAAAATGACCATTTGGAAGGATTACCATCATTTTGACAAAATGACATGAACTAAAATGTTGTCATCACTTATGTAAAATGATCAAAACTAACAACTTGTCATGACATGTTTAATAAATTATAGATTTATCTTGTTAGTTATATTTAGTGCCTTAGATGTAAGAAATTACACATTTCAACTACTTAACATCTTTTAGGCTTAAATACTTTAACATGACGAAAATATTTATATAAATTATAATGGGTATAATTTATGAAACAAACGACAAAGATACGGCAAAAATACAAAAGATAATTATATAAATATATAATTATTACATACCATAATTATCATAGAAAACTTGATAATTACAAACGTAAAGGAGTTTTCAGTACATTTACACACTATAATTATCATGGACATTTTGATAATTACAAATACAAATGAGTTTTCCAATACATATACAAGTAAGGTTTACGCTATAATTATCATGGATACATTTTGATCATTACAATTACAAAGGAATTTTTTTTCAGTATGAACTAAGATAAAACATCACGTTGGATAGTTATGTGAGACATTGCTTCACGGTACTAAAAGAAGTACACATTAAGTCCTGGATTATAACCTTAATCATTCATGAGCGAGATAGTTGTATATAGATATATATGGGACTGACAATCCCCACCTATGGTTGTTAGCTACAACTACGACCGACGGTCAATGGTGACAAATGTCTTAACACTATGACGCCTGAAGAACGTCGTGCCGGGCCATCAGGTCATAGCGAGGTTATAATAACTCACATGAACAACAACGGATATATTTGGTTTGGGGAAAACATGTTCAAATGGTTTTATGTAAATATAAAACTATATGTTGCTATGTTGCTTTATACAAAATATAAGTATGGTTTTACCTATACATACGGGTTTTATGGAATTAAAATTACATTTCAGCAAGATACAAACATAAGTACAGTTTTACTTATACGTATGAGTTTTATGGTATTAAAACTACATTTTATCAAGTTACAAATATAAGTATGGTTTTACTTATACATATGGGTTTTATGGAATTAAAACTACATTTTATCAAGATACAAATATCAGTACGATTTAATTACACACACGGGTTTCATGGGATTAAAACTACATTTTAGTAAGATACAAATATAAGTATGGTTTTACTTATACATATGAGCTTTATGGAAATTAAAACTATATTTCAGTAATATACAAATATAAGTATGGTTGTACTTATACATACGAGTTTTATGGAATTAAAACTATAATTCAGTAAGATACAAATATAAGTATGGTTTTACTTATACATACGAGTTTTATGAAATTAAAACTACATTTTATCAAGATACATATAAGTACGGTTTTACTTACACAAAGGTTTTACGGATTTAAAACTACAATAACGTTAAAGAAAATACCGTTTTTCTTGGTACATACGCTAATGGTTTTTACAAATGAATTACTGAGTTTCTCATTACAAAAATCTTATGAACCCACCAACGTAATGTTGAGACTTGCAAAATTACTTGTATTCTCAGGTAACAATTAGTCAGGTACGACTAAACTTTTGGAATGGGACACGAAGACGTCTCTTTTGATTATTTTGTTATCATACTGTAATTGGTTTGAAACGATACTGTTTGAACAATGTAAATTTCCAATTATAATGTATGATGGTTGTTTATCTACTTATGTTTCAATGTATACAATGGTTGTGATACTATGATTCGTTCCGCCCTCCGACGATTCCGCCATCGTGGTTTGGCGGTGTGACATATATGTCATATGATGTGATGCACATGAGTCCAAAATCCATGTGCCAACATAACTAGCTGTATAAACCATTAAGACTTTTCCTCTGTCCTCTTTGTACGAAGATTCATGAACGACTGCATCACTGCCATTGTTGCTTATTTGACTTTTATCATTTCCCTTCTTTGATGGTGGATAATTTCGTCTGTAATACCCTTTCTCCTTGCAGTTACAACACTTAATCCTAGCTGAATTTCTAGATTTAGGATGTGACTTCACTTAGTTCCCTCTATCTAATCCTGTTGTTCTTTCTCTGCTTACAAACAGACCTGAACCGGATCCTTCATCTCCAAACCATAATTCGTCTTTTGAGTTCATTAGACAACAAGGAATCCTTCACGTCATTTACATTGATCGTAGTCCTACCATAAAACATGGTATGCACTGAATTCTCATAAGAATTCAACACTTAACATAACAGAATCAATGCTCGATCCTCATCGTCGATTTTCACTCCAACTCCTTATGGATCCAGTGTAATCTGATTGAAGGCATCCAAATGGTCTCTAACTAGTGTATTTCAGAAATCCTGAGAGTATACAAATATTTTTTCTGGTATAACCTATTCGTGAGAGAATTATTCTGATATTTATCATATAATTTCTCCTAAAGGCCTGAAGCAGACGTCTGACTGATAACCTCCCGTAACACCTCATCCGCCAAGCTTAGAGAAATAGCACTGTGTGTTTTTGCTAGAATACCCTTCTTCATCATGTCTTCCATGTCTTTTGGTAATTTTGCTTCTCCTTCCAATACAACTGCACAACCCTGTTGAACCAAAAGAGCCCTTATCTTTACACTCCATAAGGTGAAATCGTTTGAATCATTAAACTTCTCCAAATCAAACTTGTGGATCGACTTTTTCAATCAACAAAGCAAACTGTTGGCTCTGATACCAATTGTTAGGGAAGTAACGAGAAACACAAGAAATCACACACAAGAACAAAGACAAAGATCTTCATCTCCTGAAAAAATTGGACTCCTGATGTTAAACGCTCCTCCAATTACATATCTCTATTTAACTTTATATTCAACCACCTCTTGTATCACATGAGCTGCATTACCTCCGATGAACTACTACACCTTACATTCATACATTGTTCACTTCATCTAGATTCAGTTCATACTCTGCGAACGAGGACATGAATCTTAAGTTACATCCAACAAGAACACATGTTGCTACTTCAGAATTAAGGATCATAAATCAATACCATATTCTCAGATATTAGAGAATAGGGATAAACATATTTATGGGTTCAAGAGCAGTCACAAACAATTTTTAGACAAATAAGAACACACCCTGATTAAAGCATTCACACTCGGATTAAAGCATTCACGAATATATTTAGGAGCATTCACGATTCATGAATCAAGAGTTGAGACAAATTGAAGCATAACATGATTCAGGACATGGACCATTCACGAACCAGGAAAAATGAGACAAACTAAGCATTCACGAATAGAAGATTAAGAAGTTAAGAACCAATGATGCTGGCTTGCTGTCATTATTACCTCTAGACACACTTTTGAGTGGGTTTTGAGTACTAAGGAGTTGAAGTCATTATTCTGAAATGATTCAATTTCTTCTCATTGCAATTTCATCACGCCTTCACCGCTTCACGTTGCTGTTTTGATTTAATTTTAAGTAACGTAAAATTACTTCGGGCCTTAAATGAAACTAGCCTATTATTAAATGGAAATAAAATTTGGGCCCTAAAAATTATTGGGCATTGTTCATAAAGCACATATGGAATGACTCTGGTCACCGAAGATGTCAATAAACATTATTTGCAATACTCAATCATAATGATAGGTTTTGAACAGCTAGTGTGAGGTTAATGGTAAATTGCATATAAAAATGTGACCAGTATATACAAAATGATATTTCATCATCTTACAAAGTTATTTTCTCTTTAATATTTGTTTGAGAAAAACTATCTAATTCAAAACGCATATGTTTGGTTTTAGGGGTGACCGTGATGCTGTTTTTGGCAAAACCCGCACCAAAAACTGCATAAATTAGTGTTGACTATTAAAACCTTACCATTGGGTTTTTATGTTTGGTACAGTTTGCGATTTTAATTGTGGTTCAGTTTCTATGTGGTTTAAACTTCAACAACTATGATGCGGTTTTTACTTTGGAACGATTTTAAAACCACAAAATTGATGGATTGTAGTCGTGTTTATTTGGGTTATAATAAATTGAATACAAATATAAAGAAACTTTGTTGTGAGTTTACTAGCTAAATTGCTAAAAAAATGTCAATGTGGATAAAACGTATTTGACAATACGTAAAATCATATTTAAGTGTCAAAAAATTACATATCGTAAGTGTTGGTACTAAATATTTGTTTGTGTTAGAAACTTATGTTGAAACTTGAAAGTAAAATCCTACTTTTTGCTTTTTCTAATCAATTGTATTTGAAAATAATAATAATAATAATAATAATAATAATAATAATAATAATATATTTTACAAATATTAAATAAGTCATATATTATTTAAATGTTTAAAATATCATATAGTGCGGTTTTTTGGTGGAGTTTTTGGTTTGAGGTTAATCAATTTTTACAAATAAAAATTCACAACATCGATTATTCGTTTGGTTTGAATTTTTTTTATTCGATCAGTTTTTCGGTTTTTCTCATCCCATTTTGCTTTATACAAATCAACATTTTGGTCATGACTATTATTTTCTAATCAATTGTATTTGAAAATAATAATAATAATAAAACTAATATATTTTACAAATATTAAATAAGTTATATATTATTTAAATGTTTAAAATATCATATAGTGCGGTTTTGTGGTGGAGTTTTTGGTTTGAGGTTAATCAATTTTTACAAATAAAAATTCACAACATCGATTATTCGTTTGGTTTGAATTTTTTTTATTCGATCAGCCTTTCGGTTTTTCTCATCCCATTTTGCTTTATACAAATCAACATTTTGGTCATGACTATTCAAATAAATTACCACTTTAATAATCCATATCACATTTTTTCTAGTATGTGATATGTAAGTTTGCTTTATACAAATCAACATTTTGGTCATGACTATTCAAATAAGTTACCACTTTAATAATCCATATCACCTTTTTTCTAGTATGTGATATATAAGTTTCTCTATATAATTGAGGACAAAACATATGCGACGTGATTAACTTATGCAAAAGTTGGCTTCATACGAAGATAATAATAAAAAAGCCCTAAACATAATAAATAAATAAAAAGCTCCCGGCGAGGATCGAACTCGCGACCTTTCGCTTACGAAGCGAACGCACTACCACTATGCTACGGAAGCAGATGCGCTATGTTGTTTTTGTTTATGAATTAAATTATTTGAATATCACGCTCTTTACTCACCTGACCACTCCACTCGCCCCATGTTTTTCCGATAAAAACCAGAGACCACCGTCTTCCAATGTAAAACTGGGGTCACCATTCTCTCGTTCCGGGGGTTTAAACGAGTTTTTATTCGACCCACATGGTCGTATTTCTTTCCGATCAATTGCCTCGCTTTTAAAATTCGATTATTGGGAATCTCATTTCGCAGCTTGCTCGTTTAATGACGGAAACCCTAACGTATACATACAGCTGGTAAGTTCAAGAATTGCTTGCATCTAATTTTCAATATGTATAATCGCGCGTAATAATGTAGGGTGTCCTAGATGTGTCATTACATTAAATTCAAGATTTTTGTGTGGAATCGATGTAGTGATTATATACGCGATTTAGGTATTAGGGTTTATCATTTTATTAGTTGGTTCAAGAGACTGGATTTCATTTTTTTCTGTTCTCAATATGTAAAGTGATATGAAGTTGATAACATGAGCGATGGAGGAGGTGGAGAGAGTTCAAGACGAAATAAAACTACTTTGAAGAAGAGGACGAAGAATGACGAATTTTCACAGTCAATTGCAAGAATTGCGGTGGCCCAAATATGTGAGAGCGTAGGGTTACACGGGTTTCAACAGTCCGCACTTGATACATTATCTGATATAACCTGCAAATATATTCAGGAGATAGGCAAGACGTCCAATTTCTATGCAAATTTAGCAGGTAGAACAGAAAGTAACATTTCCGACATAGTTCATGGACTAGAAGATTTGGGACTTTCACAGGGATTCATAGGTGCTTCCGATATTGATCATTGTTTGTCTGAATCTGGAATTATAAAAGAAATTTCTCAGTATATTGGTGTCTCTGAAGAAGTAGGATTCGCCTATTCCATTCCCCCTTTTCCAGTAATCAAAGAACGTCAATCAACACCAACTTTCTTTCAAACTGGAAAGACACCCCCACTGGATCATATCCCCCATTGGTTACCCTGTTTCCCTGATCCCAACACATATTCAGATAAAGCTGACCAAGATCAGAAGGTCATGGAGCCACCATTGTTGAAATCAGAACAACATTTGGTAAGCAATGGGTCTCAAGTACCTGTGAATAATCATTTTCTTGCATTTCCTTTAGAATATGGAAAGAAAGAGGTTTCTTTGGTTTCTCTTCCTTGTAGATTTGTGGAAGAAGATGTGGCAAAAAATCATAGCTTATGGGCAAAACATGTGTCTGAATTGGGGACATTTGGTCCTGTAATTCATGAGTTTAAGAGTAAAGATGCTGATAAAGAGGAAGATAGGAAAGAGATTGATGTAGAAAGAAGTGATTCAGTGCAATTAAAGTTCCACATCAGCAATAAATGTTTAGCTACTTCTCTTAGAAACAGCCAAATAGGAGATTTGGAAGGTGTTTCTTGGTTTACAGATGATGACAAGAAAATGAGAAAAGAGAAAATTGTGAAGGAGATGTTAGAAAATGGAATGCATAACAAAATGGTGTAGATGTAAATTAGGAATGTTGACATAGTGCTTGTATTACAACAAGATTGTTGCCACTAACATGTATTTAGAGGTTTGTTTCTTGTTTTAGTAATGATGATTCTTTTAAATTAAGATTCTTTACTTTTGTATCTATACCAAAATAGTTGTTTGAACATGTGGACTTTAATTATTTCCATGTTGGGGTGTTGAAAGAGATAATTGGTTAGTCATGGCGTAGGGATTAATTCTATTAAAATATCACGTTTAGTTATGATTTACGTGTTAGGTTTCGGTATCATTTTCTGAAGTGATGTTTCGTTTGTTATCTTTTGAATTGGAATGGTGTTATAAAGTTTAAGGAACATTGTTGTAAACACTAAACAAGGAGGGAGGCAAGATGACAACTATCAGCTCTGGTCTATTTAGGCCACGGGTTGTTAAAAGTATAATGTTTATTTTTTTCAATTTCTATGTAATGTAATTTTGTTTGTTTATATTTGTTATAAATACATGTAAGGTATATCTTTTCAAACTCTTTCGTGTCATAATTAAGAGTTAAAGTCAGATTTGGTTAACCATTGAACAATTCAGTTCTCTAACTATATACTCACATTAGCTCATGTAGGTTGTTATCTCCAATGTTTACTTAAACTCATGAACACCTCGAGTTGGTAATTAAGTGTAATACCATAACTAATTAATCTCAATTACTAATTAAGGTAACTGATAACCTGGTTAGTCTCAAACCACTCTTAATCAATCTCATATGAGTCCTGGAGACCCATTTGCAGCTACCAAACGACCAACAAAATCCAATTTGAAAACTGTATATTGGATTGAACACAGTTTTACACAGTCCTGTAAAGTTACAATTGGTTGAATATACGGTCGTGTAACTCAGGCTACACAAAAGGGGCCTCTTAGAAAAATCCAGTACCCTAGATAAGCCAATACAATAATTAAGCACACCACCTAAGATAAGCTCAAAACTGAAGATAAGTTGAATACTTAAGGTAAATAATGAAATCAACTTATCATGCACATGGAAATGTATTGCATATTAACACCTATTAATCCTACTAAATCAATATAATACTTAAGAAATCTTAATTATCTGAATTAACCAAATTCCACATTCTTAGATAATCGATGCCAACATGCTCTTCATTCCTCATTTAACATCAACTTTTCATGTTGGAAGGATTTCATCTTAAATGATCATAAAAGCAGCTCCTAACCCCGCAAATCACTAATACGATATCACAGATGAACTTCCTTTTATGGGATCTATACTCTTAAAGATCAAAACATATTGCCTCAAATAACGAGTGTTACACGGTTTTAGTACTTATTTGGTATACGTTGTCCACGTGGACGATCATGGGTGGCAATGATAATTGGATACAATGGGTGGTAGTCGGTGGTTTTTAATTTGCATTCATTACAAGTTTGGCCCTTACAGTTTTTAATTTATGAATTATTGTGTACTTTTGATATTTATAGTTCTTGTGCATTAATTAAGTTGTGGTCTCTATACTCTATAGTTGTCTTGCATTATGCATAATTTTATACTTTTAGTCCAAGCTTTAAAATTATCATGTGGATGCTCGTGGTTGGAAAAAAATTAAACGTTTGGTCCCTTAAGTTGTTATTGTGAAGCCTCCTCTATTAAACAATAAATATTTTGAAATAATGATTTTACCCCCACTTTTATGTAGAAAGGTCTTCTCTTTGCATTTGTTTTTTTTTAATTATCTTGTGTGTATATATCTCAGATATATAAATTGTGCAAGTAAATCTTATATAGCATGTAGGCTATCAGGACTCGTTAAACATTAAATCAATTAAAATAAAATTAAATAAAAAAAAGTAGAACCTGAGCATATTCAAGATTGAGTGGAATCGTGGGGTCCAAACTAGACTCACTTTATACTTTATAGACAGAGGAAGGAGCTGTAATTGGGACTTGACCTTGATTAGGACTAGGTTCGAAGAACCGATTTGGTACTTGGCCTTGGCTAGGACTAGACTTTAACCGGGACATGGGTTGATACAACTAAGATGTTGAGAAAAGCCATGGTGTATAACGATAAGCTTGATGATTATGATGCAATGGCCTAATAGAAACCTCTTAACAAAACAGTAGAAAATTATACAATGATACTCATTAATATCTTGATATACGTGTGCTTAATCAAGGAGACGATGTTTTCTTTAGATGGAAAGATCTCCCTGGTGGCGTTCCAGGCATCCCTTGACTTGGCTGAAACGGGAACGGAGGGAATGGTGGAAGGAATGGCGGTGGTGGTACTGATGGCGGCAATGGCGTCGCCGGCGGCGGCGATTGATTGAGATTTGGTAGCGGTTGTATCGGTGGAAACGGCTGTGAAGGGAAGAATTCCGGTGGTGGTGGTGTGATGAGCTGAGGAGTCAACATAGATGGTGACGGCTCGAATTGGTCAAATACGGATTCCGGTGGTGGCTGTAATGGAATTGGATTGAACATGGAATCAGGCGGTGGCTGGAAATTGGGAATGAACATGGAATCTGGCGGTGGCTGAAAACCCAGAGTGAACATGGAATCCGGTGGTGGTGGTGGCTGGGAATACGGAATGAACATAGAATCTGGTGGTGGCTGGAACTGGAATGGAAACAGTGGAACCGGCGGCTGAAATTGGTAAGGCAACGGTAGCCCGAAAGAATTTGCTTCTGCTAAGTCATCAAATTCCATATTCGTTTGTTTTCCAATAGGTGATGGGAATGGCGTTGGAGCCCTAAATCCATCGTTGGAATTCTTGTTTCTTGTTCCCGTTTGACATTGCTTTGGTTGTTTCCTCGGCCGGAATGTAAAAACCCCAGCCGAAAAAACACGGTTTCCTGGGGTTTTCGTCTTAAGCATAATTGACGATGACGTGGCGGTGGCAACCACCGGACAATCAGGTTGATTACTTCTAATCAACTTAACAGAACACTCCCTGATCTTATCAGTAACCGCAGAAGGCAGATTAACTCTAAACTCCCCTTTCCAATTCGTTTTCACTTCCTTCCGGAATCTCGACTCCATTCCCTTCACATCAACTCCATCACCCCCACATTCCACCACAATCGATGCACCTAAACACAAATCCACATCACTATTAACCATCGCCAACCACATAGATTAAATTACATTTTTTTGCAACGTTTTTCTGTCAATATTCCATAAATTGAACATGTTTTTGGACCAAAAACACAAAAATATCACCTATAATTTGGAATAAAAAATATTCACTTTAGTTAATACAGACAAAGAGCAAAGCCGTTACAAGAGCTTTAGATAAGGACCAAAATAACAAAAGAATTTTTTAAAACATAATTGTGAAAAATCAAACCAAAAAATGTATTTTGCTCTAAAAAGTAAAACAAGGACACAAGACTTACCAGAAATAAAGCGACTAGACTTTAAAAAATCTTGATTGAAGCAAATGTCACAGTAAACAATTCCAACAAGTGAAGCCGGGCTAGCCTCGGATGCAACTTTCAAGGTCAAACATAGAGTCAACGCTATTCTCAAACAAATCCATGACCACATTCTTGAAACATCCATCACTCTTTGCAAAACAAATTACCACAAGTTGTTTTTATAGCGGAAACTCATACATCATTTTTTTTCAATCGAATATAGTTTGGTCAACAATAGTTCTTACTCATTAACTCTCTTAGACGATTAAAAGGTTTGTATGCATGCATATATATATTTCTTGGTTGTCTATTGGTTGCAAACGTGGATCTCACCATCAAGGCAGTTGTTGATTCACATGAATGTTATGGTAGCCCACAAGTTACATTTAAAACCCATTTGAAACCCAAACATACAAAAAAAAAAATATAATTTTATTATTATATAAAGAGGCTAAAGTCACAAAAGTTCACTGTCATAAAATGTAAGAAGTTGCTTCACGTGATTATTCCAAGCTGTAACGTTTTGTCCATCTACAGTTACCCAATCAACAACTGTTGATGCTGGTTGTTCCCACCATTCATCAAGCTGCATCAAAATCACATCAACTTTTGTTAATTTACAAAAAAGAAAATACAAATATATACAAAAAAAAAAAAAGATTGATGCTTACCAAATTACAAACATATTTGCAATCCTCAAGAGACTTTTGAGCATTTGAAACTCCATTTTTTAGTTGAGGCATCCACTTTTCTGAAACTATCTCGTCTTGTTCAGAAGCCAAATCTAAACAATAATTTGTTGTCCTGAAAGATATAACGATAATGTAAAGTGTGTAAAAAACAGAAACGAGAGTAAATATATACATATATATTATTACCTTTTATTTTCTTTTTGAGTATGGTAGGCATGATTTAATAATGCATGACCACTTTCAACAAGTTCCCTTCTTGTATGGACCAAATTTAAAGCATTTGATAAATCCTCCAATAAAGACGCCTCGGACCCACGCAACTTTAAACAAAATTCCATTGATTCCAACACGGATGCTAAACTAGCTTCTGAACCTTCCAACCATAAATTGCAGGAAATAACAACATACTTTATTATTTTATGAATATACGATATTATATTCAGCATACCTGCAGGATGCTGAAAGGCAGCAGAAACACGAGAAATGGAAGGAATTGCAGATGGATCTCCAGAACCGGCTTTAGCAGTCAATAGGGTGGCAATCTTTTCAGCAGCAATAACCGATTCCGGTCCGGTAGAACCGTTCGGAATCAAGGATTCCAACAGTGCTTGTGGAGTTGATGGAAGCATGTAAAGGGTATTATCAGGTACACGAGAAAACACGGATACTTCTTTTTCAATAAGATATTTTGTGTTGTGTGTTATGTTAATAACAACTGCACATTCTGGAATAATGGTGTTTGATGCATGTTCTCTTGCAGTCAAAGGCTGTTGACTCCAGAACTCAATAGCATCCATGTTTGCTTTCATAAGAGCATTGTAAATAAACTCAAGCTCCAATCTTCTAGAATCAAATTCCTCAATTTTCTTCCACTTTTTCTTTAAAGAATCTTCAGCTTGTTTCCTATCTTCACACAACACGGTCAAACGATGAACTTCAGACATCAATGTGGTCAAACTCGCCTTCAATCCAGCTGCTTCTCTTTCCATGTCCCACACCTCCAGCTGTACAGACAAAAAACAGTTAATAATAACAGACAGATATTATTACTACATAAAGCTTAATGGCACACAATATCACCTCCAACTGCCTGAGACTACTCTTATATGACAATGAGGAGTCTTCATCACTGCTTCCATACAGATGCTTAAGAAGATTCTGGAACACACTTTTAGCTTCTGTAGCTTTGTTGAGTTGATCCTCAGTAGCCACAAATTGTTGAACATGTGCTTTCTGTAAAAATTGAGATGCATACAGTAATTACATTGAATAAATGGTGTATGATGTATTTTGTGAAGTATATAAAGATACCTGTCTTTCAAGAAGTTGATTTTGAGTTCCTTTTGAAGCAATATTTCCATTACCATAAAGTTGTGACTGTAATGGTGAGCTTACATCAGGGGGAGCATCCATTACTCTATTGTTTTCATACTTGTACCTTAATGTTTCTGCATCAGCTCTAATGTCAATCTTCTCTATTTCTTTAGCAATTATAGATTTTAATCTTTGAGTGTATGAGATTACAGATAGAAGTAATTGGGGAGGACTTTTGAGAGAATTGAGAACCATATCTTGGATTTCATCAGGTACGTCTCCTTCAACATCAATCCCTAATTTGGAAGTTTCTTGTTGTGGGTTTGAATGAATACCGATTCCTTCATATGCAGGAAAGGAATTGTGGATTCTTTTGGTCATATGTTCTGCAAGCCATTCACATGCCTTGCGTATATTCCTTTCCCTGTTTGTCTCATTTAGAAATATGTCGTTTTCCTCTGATTTTGAAGAATCTGGTTCCAGTTTTAGAGAACCCTTTGCTTGATTAACATAGGAAGAAAGATGTTTATGATACTGTGAGAATATTTTAACTGCTTCATCACACTGTCGATCATAAGCTTCTAATGTCACCTGTTTATGCCTACACTAAGAACGAGAATCTGCATTATACTCTACATTTAGAATGAGATTAGGTTTCAGGACAACAAACCTGTAATTTGATCGTTCATCAAGCATCCTTTTGCGGTCAGCTTCTTCACGTGAAACCTCAAACATTCGTGCCTTCAACTCCTTCCTTTGGCGTCTCACAATATGCCTCAACCTTTTTACCTCCTTTTCAGCTGATTCTCTTTCCTGTAGAGCAGACTCTCTGGTATGGATGTCCGCTACACTCGTGCTTTCAATCCTTCCCTTTGGTTTCTCTTTCCTCTTCGCTCCTCTAATCCCTTTTCCAACCTCGCCACTTGTGGTAGCCTCCGTATTGTCTTCACTACCATGAACAGTGATGTTACGCCGGATATCGATAACTGTTTTCTCCGATTTAACCCTCTTTAATAGAAAATTGAAAACGGGAATCATGTTGCCACGACAAACCCGACGAATTGCGTCAGATGATGGCATTGATGCCTTATTTGAACCGATGTAGGGACCTAGAGGTCTATAACCCATTTCCTTCTGAAGCCAATTCAATATGGCTTCAGGTTGGGCGACAGAGCTCGTCGACGAGCTCTGCATTGTTTCGAGAACCCCAAAAAAAGCTAGGGTTTTGAAATACCAATTTGACTGATTAGATACTGAATTGAGCACCGAGATGTATTGAATTTCAATTAATAAGTTTGGTAGTGAAACAAAAACGCTATGGTTTGTTTGCAAATTGAGAAAGTTATGGAGAGCAGGCAGATCTGCAGATGTTGGTGGGTTTCGCCAGCAATGTAAAAGGTTTTTAATCAAATGAAAAAGATGTTACACCGTGTAGTTGCTCCACTGGTCGGGAAATCGATCGGAGTTGTTGACGATGAGCGATCTGATTGCAGGCACCCTTTATTAGCGTGTATGAGTATGACTGATAATGTTCAAATGGACTGTCCCGCCCGTAAACGTGAATTGGTTTTGGATTTCACGAATTCTTTCCGATGTTACCGATATTCTCGGTTTAAAATAAAAGTTGAAAATTCTAGCTCTCGAACGATTTTTCTTTTATCAATCTTTCAAAAGGTTACATGTTGAACACGCTCGTTACCATTTTTTTAGTAATGGATTTTACTTGTTACACAATTTTGATCGAACTCTAGGTCACCTTACATATAAAAATATAGGGTTAAACACTAAAATGACCAAAATAGGCAAAGGAATAAGATTATATAACAACCTTTAACGTTTATCAAATGGGTGTTGGTAAAAAGACCTCCTTTAATGGGACATGTGTGTTTGCAAAATCAAACACAAGCACATACACACCTATACACATGTCATGTGGCCCACGTCATATGAGAGTTTATTTAAGAGAATCCTGATCAAATATATGAAGGTTCTGATACAACTTTTTATAACACAAAGTGCTTTCACATACAACTAGCAAGTTAAGTATTTTACGTTTAACATTATATTTGGGAAATTTGTTATCATGATTATCTTCAAATTTTTGCTCAAATGACCAATATATGTTTTGTTCTATATCAGATAGTAATCGGCCATGTGATTAGTAATCACAATGACATGCTATAACATATAGTATCAAATCCATGGTTTTCGATTATGAATTTGTCCTGACCTTTATTTTATAATTTTGATCTAAAATTTAAAGTTTGTTACAAATTTAATAAAAAATTAAATTTTGTTCCATTTGACCTTTAAATTGTGGGTGTTGTATTCAAATTCAACCTCCTCATCTTGTTTAAAGCTTTCCCTTATGATTTTTTTGCTACCAGCTTCTTCACGAGAGTTGCTACTTTCAAAGTTTATATCCAACTCCTCTTCATCGTTGTCAACTTCAAGGATAGGAATATCATCAACTTCTTCTTGACAAAGGGTATTCAAGAACTATACTTGTCAAGTTCCATATTGATTGTGTCGAGATAAAAAGACATGTTCCATTATATAGACTACATTAACACTTTCAAACATGTAGGGGATCGAACTTGTTCCTTCTGATGGGGTTGAACTTTTATCTAGGTGAGAGTGGAGAGAAAGGGTTTTTACTTTCTAAGAGTAAAAACCCTAATTAACGAGAGAGGTAGGGGTGGTTTCGTAGTTGAGTCAGCATCCAAATTATTTTGTTATAGTCATATAATCAATGTTAGATATGATTCAAGGGTTACCAGAATAAAGGGGTCAGAGTGAATACAATAGCCGATATTTTGTCTTTTACGTAATGAAAAATTAATTCGAGACTTATTCGTAAAAATCCATATATATATATATATATATATATATATATATATATATATATATATATATATATATATATATATATAAACTCGTAAATTTTAAGGGGCGTGATAATTATGGCCTACGATGGCTAATTCTGTTTTATCTTTCAAGAACGTCATGACCTTGTCGATAGGAATGGTGATATGGCCATTTCAGCTGTCTTCTCATAATAGAGCAAGTTGTATAAGTATCAATGTTGTCTTTTGAATCGCAAATGCATGAATGTGATGCATCAAAAAAACTGTTGCTCCTAATGGAATTGATATGAAAGCTACCTTGCCACTTACTATTAGTTGCCACTTACTATTAGTGCTTGTTGTTGCATTTTTTTTTTAATATAAAGGATATCGTTTGTAATCAAGATAATCCTTCACATGCATTTTTCAAAAGGCTTAAGCATTTTAAGCAATTTGCAAAATGCAAAGTCTTGGGAGATACTTGTTCATGGGGCTTTTATTGTAACACCCCATCTTTTTATCTTTATGAATTAGCATTAATAAATGCCATTATTTTGCAATAATTTATTCTCCAATGAAAGCAATGTCTAACTTACATAATTATAAACTTCAAATTTTACGCTACCGGAGTTACGATCCAAAAATTTCATAGCAAACACTAGCTTTACAAAAGACTAAAGACAATCAAAATGTGTTTTTACTAGTTTTTCGCCCCATGCTAATCCCCATTCATCCATTGTTCATCAAAAGCATCTCATATAAGAATCAACTTCAAATCGACACCATAAACATATGTCATATAGAAATAATATGTAATACAATAATTTAGTGTAAGTACATGGATTTTAGACGCAAAATAAATATTTTCAAAGCGTTTATACTTTTGAAAATCATTTTTTTTAATTGCTTTTCAAAATCTTTTTACATTTCAAACCATTACTTTTTCAACCATCTTGCCTTTTAAAAGATTTTCACTTTTACTATTCCATTGAACATTGAAAAAAGAAATATCTTTCATACAAATTCAACTTTTGTACATTACCAATACAATGCATGAATAGACAATGAAAGTATTTTATAAAGAAACAAGTCAATATATTAATTAAATATTAAGTTTTTCAATGGTAAACAAAATTTAATTGCAAAAGGGTATAATTTTTAATCGACATATGTTTAATGTGTGATATTATATTTTGAGCATTCACCATGATAAAACTAGCTGTTTGGACACTGGATAGGCTTTAGGTTGACATTACTATTCAAAAAATCTCTAGTTATAATATTCTACCTTAAAATTTTACAATACCTAAATTACCTCCACATGTCGTGTTTAACATAGGCCTCTGAACTTACCCCACACACACACACACACACACACACTGATATATATATATATATATATATATATATATATATATATATATATATATATATATATATATATATATATATATATATATATATATATATATATATATATATATATATAAATTGTGTACTTTTAATAAAAAATAATTTAAAACAAATTTTACTTGTTTGTTGCTTTATCTTACCCCTTTATTTCTTAATATTCACTTTGAATGAACATGATAAATTACATTGTGACAAAATATACAAATTTAGATGCATGATGTACAAAATAATGCAAAAGGAGGACTATGTATTTGTATTCTAATATATGTTGGACTCCTCTATGCATAATGATTCTTTTGGAAAGTAAACGAATGACTCCATATATATTTTACATAAAATGATTATTATTTGCCAGTAAATAACAACAAACTTAACTTTTTTCATGATGAGATTATCTTGGAAATTCAAGAAAACATTTGGTACAAAATAATAAATGGGAATGCATGTGACTTTTTCCCTTTACCGTCCTCATGAAACAATATACGAAAATTGGACATCAAGTGTTGATATTTAAGGGAACCAAAAATGTCATTGACAATTATAACATATTCAATGAATGCATTTTTTCCTTTATGACATCTATAACAGGTAATATTTCAAAAGCAATTTATTTTTGTCATATCAAATTTTCATTAAACTTTACTGATCAAAAAGCTATTGCTATAAACTTACTCTAAGAGCACCTTCAATGTTAGTTTTTTATTATCCAAAAAGTATTTTAAAAATATTTTTACCATGGGATATAATAGCTTTTTTAAAGCTCGGTAATTTCTATCATTTA
Organism: Cichorium intybus; assembly: GCA_023525715.1. Classification (NCBI taxonomy): domain Eukaryota; kingdom Viridiplantae; phylum Streptophyta; class Magnoliopsida; order Asterales; family Asteraceae; genus Cichorium; species Cichorium intybus. Next base: position 28,309,065 of record CM042014.1, read on the forward strand.
ACATTCTTACTGTTTTTGTCTATTTTATTCTTTATAATTCATAACAGTATATTTTACATCTTGGTTATATTTATATATTATTTTTATTGCATAATCTATTTGATTAAATATGCAAAATAGATTCAAATATGTTTTATAGAAATTTATAATATAAAAATAATTGTTAAATAAACATTAGTGGAATGCCTAATCGATCGTAGAATTGTTAGTGGAAATCTGATGTGATAAAAGTTAAAAGCTTTAATTATGAATTAACAGTTTTATCTTTATATTTCATATATTTTATACAAACTATCATTATATGATTTTTAAAATTTTAAGTCTACATATTTTTTGAAAAATAACACTAGTTGTATCAATAATTAATAAATAAAAACGATTAAATAGAATATTACAATAATGTTTTTAAATCTTTGGTATTTTTATCATTTTGAAAATTTTGACAAGTACCTTTTATGATATTTGTATATAATATATTTTTTTTTGCATATGTAATCAAATGGACTATATAACAAAATATAAAATAAAAGTCAATATCTAAATATAACTTGGGTGTAAAATAAATTTTCAGGACCAAAATGAATAGAACATATAAGAGGGTTTAAAAGATTAGACTTCATAAGCTTTTTCAAAAAAAAAAAAAAAGAGTTCTTATCTTTAATATCAAAATATTTTAACAAAAATTTTCTCAAATAGTAAAAAGCTTTGAATTAACTGTCATTAAAGATATTACTTTTTCACATCAAAAGAAGAAAATGATCATTTGAGGGTCATGTGTTCTTAAATTTGTTTCGATTATTATCAGTTCCTTAGTTTGTTCCTTATCATGATATGTTATAATTATTAATCTCATAACATGGTGGGTGCCAAATCAACATTGTTACATGTTAAAGCAGCCAAAAATAGATGTTTGGTAAAATGTACTAAAAAGTTTAATATCCTATTCAGTTTAAGGTTTAAATGAATAAAAATGCGAAGATTCGATGTTATTCAATGTCATTAACATTTTTAAAAGAAGTCCTAATAGCGTGGATGTTACAACTATGAGTATATGAATGAAAGTTTGTTATTATATATCCCCTAAAAAATTACAATATTACGTCCCAACATAAATAATATGCATTACTAACTCATGAAAGAATTTGCATGATTAGATATTTAACTTACTAAAACATTAGGAATATATGAATAGATTCAAATGATAACCATTAAAATATTGAGAACTAAAAAAACTAATATTAACCTTTGAAATTTTCAAGTTCTGATCAATGGTCAAAAATAAAGAAGGGTACTATGGTCATTTGAGAGTCTTAACATAAAACATCACACATTAAATCTAAAAATTAGCTTGAAACTGTTGGATTAGGTGTCTAAGTCATGACTAATGATTTGTATTTACCTAATTAATAGTAGCAAAGTCCATTTGGGTTGCCCTCATAGTTAGACGTTGAACAAAAAAACCGGGAGAGAGAAAGGTTGATTTATTATGTGATTAATAAATCAATAGAATAAAATAAATAGTTTATTAATATATTATGGTGATAATATATTAATTAGAAACTATATTGATTAATTAGAAATTAATCTGGAATTTATTGGAATTAATTTGGTGATTAATTGAATTAATTAAATGTGCAGGGGCTGATTTGTAATTGTTCAATAGTTGAGCAATAGATAATTATAGTATATATATGGAGAACGAAAATTAGGATATTTATATCCATAATTTTCGAATTATATATATAGATAAATAAGGGTTTGAATTTAAAGATAAAAGGTTTATCCGGTTTGAATTCGAATAAGGCTTATCTGTTAAACCCTTGAGGCTATAAATAGGGAGCCCCATTACCCCATAAGAACCACGAAATTTTAAGGGTTTTTCTCCCTCTCTCTGGTTTTTCGAGTTCCCTAGCTTTTGGGTGTGACTCCATTTGAGGCAAGGCATTTGCGTTGCTTAGCTTGCAAGAAACAACTAAAAGGTTAGTTTTTCTTTATTATTTCTTTTAGTAATTTTTGTTTGGCCTTTAGGAATTATTACATGTTCAAAGTTAGAAAATATAGATCCAATCTAGGTTGCATGTGAACTTAGGGTTTTAGTTCATAGATTTGCAGAAAACCTTTCAGAAACTTCTTCCACTAAAAAATTCTCCCAAATTTCTAAGAACACACATTCAACCCAACACCACAGCTACTACCAGCTGCCACCTGCCTACTGCCTTCAACGTCGCTGCCGCTACCTCCACCACTTGTCGCCGCCATCGTCGAAATCAACTCCTCCACCGTCTCCTCCTTAATCTGCGTCATCTTCTTCATGCAACTCTACTCCGACATTCAGATCTACCATTTTCGATACCAGATCTGTAATTTCCACCTTTAGATTTAGGATTTTCGTCTCCATATCTACTATTTCTGCACCCACCGTTGTTACATACCATCATAGAAGGAATTCTGGCGAGATAAAAGGAGTTCCGACAAGGAATTACAACCAACACGACTACTTTGCCTCAGATCTGCCACCGTATGTAACACCCAGTTTCTTATCTCCGAAATACACCAACTTGTTAGTTTAAAATAACCACAAGGGTTTATGGTGAAATCAAAGTTAAGCAACAGAAGCACAAGTAGTTATCAAAAGAACAGGTATTTATACAAACATGTCCCAAAAACCAGGTTACAAAAGACCATTTTTACAAAAGTTATACACAAGTTTCAAAATAGTGTTTTATGGATCATACAAGAACCCAAAGGTCTAGTCCCAAGTCAAGTCAATCTATCCCTTTGCAACTTTCTTTCCCTATAACCTATAACACATATAACACAAATAATATTTATGAGCTAATTAAGCACAGTGAGAAAACAATTAAAACTTAAAATCCATTTCATCAATTCTCAACAACTACAATAAACAAGTATCAATGGTCTCAATCTCTTTGACTATCTCAGTCATTTAGTGTGCTCATTCACACTAAGTACTCGTTTATAACAAGGAATTCCCCACCTTGCATAACTCATACTATTTGTTGTTTCAACCAATTAAAATTTACATTTAATCTAGTTATAACATAGTCTAATCATAATCAACGAATTAGAACTACTAACCTTATGTTTGCTCAGCTCGTGATCTACCCGTGCCTCGTGTATCTCTTTCCCTCCTATGTGTATCAGCTGTAAAAATTTACACCACATATCATATCTCAAACATCATCAGATATCTCAATAACATCAATATCTAACTCAATGAACCAAGAAACCAATAGATAACAAAGGTCACAACAGTGGATGACGATTGCTATCAAACCGTAGCCCCCAAATTTCCAGGTTTTTCTCATTTAGTGGTCACAAAATACAATCAATATCACATCCATAGATAAAGAAGCTTATACTAACAACCTAATAACATCTTATGTAACAAATCACAGAAATTTCACAACTTAGCAATTAGGGTTTAAAACCCTAAAACCCAAAAATCAACTCGTCTCGTTAGTTTAGAGACTAATAATATGTTCACGGAGTTAGACTAGACTCCTTTATTCTTTCCCATAACAACTCTTGACTCAATTTAAAGTAAACCTACTCAAATCACACTAGCGGCAGGTTTTCATCTATATCACCCACAACTAACTCGAACCCAACAATAATCAACAAGAAATTCGAAGCTAGTACATAAGAGATTACCTTTTAACCATAAGGTATTGAATTCTAACTTCAATTTCTGAGTTATGGGCTTCAAAATCGAGTTTAGAGGTTTAAAATTAAGTTTCTAGGGTTTTAGAGAGTGTTTATGCAAGATGGTTTTTTTCCCAAAATGAAGAAAAGTCGACTTTAAAAGTGGGTCTGCACGCGTAACACGACACGTGTTAATATAACATGACCCGTGTAACTTACTGGATGCCTTCGAAATGGGTCTGTATGAAACACGACCCGTGTTAATAAAACACGACCCGTGTAAGTTACTGGATGCCCAAATAGTCTCAAAAGGCCTTCTACACGACCTGTGTAACTCCAACACGACCTGTGTAACCTCTTTTGACATTTTAAAGGTTTAAACTTCTCTCAATTGGTTTCTATTCTTTCTAACTCATATAACAACCTAGATATTCTTAACTATACTAAGAATAACTCAAACTCACTTACTGAAAGTATTACGGCATTGCACCGTAGTTGCAAAAGTTCAGCGAAAAAGAGGTTAGGTCGTCGATTTACACCACCGTTATCGTCCAGTGCACCACTGTCATCACCTCCCTCCCCCGTCGATGTCGGAAACCACAACCACATCGAATATGTTCCAGCACCACCATATGAGACTTGATCAACAATTACACATTAGGTGTTTGATGAAATGCGTCTATGAATTTCTAACTTTGAATGTTTGTATTAAACCATGAATATGTATTTTAAACTGTGAATATACGTATTAAACTCTGAATATCTATATAATATTTGAATGTTTTGTTATATTAAATTGTGAACGTGTGCATTAAACTTGTCACCACCACCGCCACCACCATTGACGATAGCTCCACCACCAGCTCCTCCCTCCCCCTGTCGCTCCTTCCTATCATTGGTAGAAACAGTGAAATAATGTAAAAATAAGTGTATTAAACTGTGAATTAGTATATGGATGAGTATTTAAACTGTGAATGAGTATATGAATAAAATGTATTAGGTTGTGAAAATGATGATTTTGTCTATTTTTTCACCAAAAAGCAAAAAAAAAAAAAAGAAACGAGATTTTACCCAATTTAATCAGATCCATCAATTTTTTAATGATATGTTAAGATTAGTTCTTTTGGTTCTCAACATTTTAATAGTTTTTATTTAAACCACTCCTATATATATATATATATATATATATATATATATATATATATATATATATATATATATATATATATATATATATATATATATATATATATATATATATATATATATATATATATATATATAGGGCTAGGTTATAATAAGAATGACAATTATTGTGTTACCTTGTAACCAAATCCTGACCATCAGATTTCATGCTCGTAACAATGAAAAAAACACATTCTTAACAGAATAAGTTTTTGACATAATGAGTTCTTACCATTCTTAAAAGAATGTGTTTTAAATAAGTGGTCCAGATTGAGTTTCAAGGTTACACAATACTTGTCAGGATATATTTGATCCTGGCCCTATATATATATATATATATATATATATATATATATATATATATATATATATATATATATATATATATATATATATATATATATATATATATATATATATATATATATATATATAAAAGATTTTAAGAAAAATATTATAAGCAAATCGCTATATTTTCACATAAACAACCAAATTTACTAATTAAAATAGGCCAAAATACATAAAAACCCAACCATTTATCAGGTTATATACAGAAAAACCCTCCATTAATTTTTTGTTTGGAAAGACTCAACCTTTTTAATTTTACCTTTTAAAAATAACCAAAATAAAGATTTTCACCCATAGTTACCGGTTATACTCATTACGTGGCATAAACAATTGAAAAAAAAACCATTGACCTGGCACTTGGAAGGTCAAAGAGTGGCATACGACTATACGAACACTTGATTCTCCACGACCACCCCACTTCCCTTTCTCTTGAATATAGCTTCAGGTCCGGCCACCACCATCTGGAGAACCTTCATTCCTCATAACACACCACCATCAATTGTACCTCCTCACTACCTATCATTATCGCCACCACCGCCGGTAACAACCGTCAACCAACACCTTCTCTTCTACCATTCTCCACCAAATACGTCCCCTTCTTTTTTACCAGTCCCCGCCAACCGTTAACTATATCATCTACAGGAGCAGCTCTCTCCGCTTAATGCAGCCGATGGATGCATGAAGCTAATTCGATGGATGGACACAGATTTTGTAGTAAGCATGGACACAGATTTCGATGGATGCTAACTCGAGAAATTACCTCTTAATTGCCCATTTACCTTGCGTATTCACTAAACAGTTTGCGATTACAAGGTCAGAAGACGACGACGATCGTATTGCAGCAATTCAATGGCAAAGTTTTGGATTTGGTGATTATTCCGGGTGGAAATTCATGTAACATTAATGCATTTTACAAAGCTTAATATGTCAAGAGCTCATGTTAGTTGATTAGATTCCACAACTTAGGTTAACATAGCGACATAATCCTGTTCCAAGTGCCAAGTCAATGGCAGCGTGGCACCGTGAGTGATGGATGGCTATAGCGAGATAAGAAAACCTCCAACGGTCTTTGCAGTGGCGCTTAATATGTTGTCGAACACATGCCTTTCACTAGTAAAACTTGTATTTGTTATCCGGTTTCGCCCGTAAAAGCATAGCAAACGACTGAAAGCTGTGAAATTAGTTTCGATTTCACTCATGGGAAGATTTTTCAATGGTGATTTTAGGCTTACCAGAGCGTTCCTAGGGCAAAAAGTGTGATTTCACTGTCGAGCTTCGGTCCTTTGGCCCATCCGTCTACTCTGATGATATAGGCAGAAGCTTGACAGGTGACGTGGATGTAAAACCAGGATAATCGATCAGGGTCCTTTGGGTAGACTGGGTTGCCTGAGGATGTTGCTTCGTTGGTTGGGTTCTTAGCCAGCGATGCCAGGGAGTGGGTTAATCATCAAATCGTTCGTGTCAACTGTGGATTTGTTGGCGGATGGTGCTCCATGAGGTGGGTTCTCTCTGGTCGGCGTCTATGGCTCACGGAGGAAGAAGGCATATATACAAAACCATTTCCACGTTGCCTTTTTTATTTACAAATGTCACGTATTTGTGATTTACCGGTTAATCTTTTGTAAACCGGGTAAAAAGGCTAATTTGAAGGGTAAAAATTAAACGATTGTGTTTTTCTAAACACAGTAATTAATAAAGGGTTTTTCTAAATATAGCATAATAAATGGTTGTGTTTTTTTGTATTTTGCCCATTAAAATATGTTGTTTTAAAATGCTCCAATAAGTTCATAACCTGATCATGTGAAAATACAAAACTTATTTGTGAAATATGAAATTCTGTAGGGTTATTATGAAAAGAACTCCCTATGTATGCTTTTTATGCATGTTATACTCTCTTTTTATTCAAAAGATATATCATGCAATAAACACTCCAACTCTAATCATTCAATGAATGCTTACATCTTAAACAAATAAAAAAAAAGTAAAATTTAACAAGTGTTTGATAAAACTTTTCGAAAACAATAAAAAATTTAGTATGTTGAGATAGGCATTATTTTAAGCCCTATTGAAATCGACTGAAAGCAACCACAATAATAATTAATTACAAACAACATGTACCACATAAGGCCATTGGATCGGTCCAGACTCCAGTGTAGTCGGTAAGACCTTTTACAATTTCATCCTAAAAAATTAATAAAATGGCATAAAGACCCTTGGTATGTATTTGTATGATAATTATTAGGGATATAAACGAACCGAATGAACACGAACAATGATCTGTTCATGTTCGTTCATTTAAGTTAGTCAAACAAACGAACGAACACAAACATATAAACGAACAAGTTTTATTGTTTATGTTCGTGAACATACTAAACAAATATAAACGATATAAACACAATTGAACATATAAAAACATAAACGCACACATAATATTGTAATGTAATCTAATACAATTGAACATATATGAACATAAAATGATACTAAATGAACAAACATAAACGAACAACATAAACGAATTTTCACGAACATAATTAAACGAACGAGACCATGTTCATGTTCGTTCCTTTAACTAAACAAACCAGAATTTGTGTTCATGTTCGTTCATTTATTAAATAAACGAACATAAATGAACTTTCCACCGAACAATTGACGAACGATTCGCCGAACGTTCAGTTTGTTTACAATCCTAATAATTATGATATAATTGCAAACAATTTAAGAGTATTCTACTTTATTGTATACATGACAATAAAGACTAAACGTTTCTCTTCACGATTTTAACGAAAAAACAAAAGTCCACTCCCTTTCTATAGTGGTTGGCCACGGCGCGCCTTCATCCTTCCTCCTTTTCTTTTTGTTTCATTCAAAGTTTCTTTCTATGTTTAACTACTAAACGTTTTCTTTTTTGTAGATTAATATAATTACATAGAGATTAAGTTTTACGAAAATTCCCTTTTGGTCAGTAAAGGTTTTAATGGTACGTGTTTAATCATTGAACGTTAAAAAACTATATCATTGGAGGAACATTAGAAAAATCATCATATTACTCATGTAAGATTTGATAGTATTTTTGCTTAAACATCTATTTGAATTTTTATCTGAAGTTTAATGCGATAAAACTTGTATTATATAAATAATATTTCTTGTAGTCACAAGTCATAACCCTTATGTCAAGAAGTTTCTTAATTTGCAGTGACATTATCAAACAAAAATATAATTCTCGTTGAAATTACATGTATTTCTATGTTTTCATGGATAGAGATGAATAAAATTCACAACAGACTTGTGACTTTCTATATTTGTATAAGATGGACTGAGTGGTATCATTTTTGTCGTTTTTTCTTTGCCATATAAACATTGTCTTGGCGTCATCTCATTTTTATCATACATTTCTTATTTTTGTCAATGAGTGGGTGTGATTCAACATTTTTGCCACAATATTTTTTAATTAATAAAAAAACAAATTTAAATAAAAATACAAACTTCATTACTTAAAATAAAAAGTACATAAAACTTAAGAATTTAAATTACTTCATTTAAAAAACTAAAATTACTTAATGTAAAACCTAAAAAACAAAACATAGCTAAAAATAGATATTATATATTTTTTATTTCGGCTTGAAGTTTCATCACCGTGTCGTTTTGTTCCCAGGATATTGGTCCACGTCTTTTAGAAGAAATTTCATATTACGAACCCGTACTTTCCCTCGTTCCGTTTCTTTTTGAAAGTTTAAGAAAGATTCAAGATTTTTGTTTAGATCCGCGATCTCCGACTAAACCCTTGTAGCTCGTCCGAATTCAACACGATGCCTTTACCCTTCCGTTTGGCTCTGTCTCGTCCCATTGGTCGTGTTGATGGAATCTCAATCGGTTTGTTCTTGTTGAGGTCGATACCAACGTGAGCATTGGAAGATGTAGTGTAGGTGGACTCAGACGTTTTGGTTCTTTTTGAGTCACCCATTAACGTTTCATAAATTTTTATATTCTGTCATTTTTTACACTCTTTCACGATTTTACAAAATTCCACAAACTTAAAAGGTTTTCCATTTTCTTGACGAAAACTTTTGAGTGATATTTTTAAAACCGTGGCGTCATTTGTGCCACTAGTCCAATCACGCTTCAAATTTCCGAACAACGGGTTAAATTGCATCACCATCGGGTTGACAGTCCTCCATTTGCTATACACTTGATATTTGGTTCCATAGTCTCCTTTATTCATTTTATGGAGGAAGTGTTTGTGTATTGTCCTCCAAAATGTATAATTATTTTGGGAGTTCCCTACCTTTGGGAAGTATCAATCTAATGTCCTTTCTTCATCTACAATCCAATGTGGGTTTGGGGCCTTACCTTTCTTTTTGGGAGCCAATTGTATTTTGGGTTCAGAGTCGATGGGGAATCGGGTTCGTGCGTGTTTGGGGTTGGGTCAATTGGGTTTTCGACATGTTTTCAAAACGGTTGAATTCGGTTTGTGATTGTGATTAAAATGTTGGTTGGTATGAGTTAAAGTAAGGACCAACCCTTGGATAATGTAACATTTATGGTGAATAAATTGGTCAATCCATTTGCGGAGGGTAAAATTGTGGGGTGTTAGGTTGTTTGTAGTGGGGTTACGTTTTTTTGTAGTGGGGGGAGGGTTGTTGGGAGTTTTTGAATAAGCCATTTGAAAGAGAGTAGTGAATATGAAGGTTTGATGTTTGAATGTGGTAAAAATATATAGATGGTGAGTATTTATAATAGATGAAAAATGGTTAAAATTTTGGAAAAAAACGGTTGAAATGGAATAAATAGTAGTATGTAAGGTGGTTGGGTGGTAGAGAGAGTGTATTGCAAGCTTATACCATGACAAACCTACCGAGCTCGACATGTCAAAGGATGGGCTTTATGCTTACCACCTCGCCGAGTTGTATGCCAAGTGGCATATCGAGCCACTCCTTATTGTCTTAGTTTATAAAGTTTTATTTTCTAATTTGATGATTAGACTTGTTATTTAATTGGGCGTAAAACATCAAAAAATGTTATCTTTTGAACTTTATAAAATCATTTTTTTTAATGTTTCTCATGCAAATTTAAAAGTTTAATATATTCTTATAAAAGTAAATGCTGATATCATGTTCAACCAATACTTGATAATAGGATGCATTTCTATTTTCTATCATGTTGGCAAACTTTTAATGTAAATGACATGACTTCCAAAACTATGTTATGCTTTTATAGTCGAGTGAAGTAGGTTTTTTTTTTTTTTTTTTTCAAGTTTAAATGCAAGTATTATATCATAGGGGCTTGCGGTGCTTTATATTTATATCTCAAGGATCTAATTGCAATATCGTGAGTATATTCTTACAAGTTTAACACAAAAGGACCCATACTTTCTCAATTATAACCTGCCACCCACCATTGACATGAATACCGCGTGTTCTCGTAGTCTTTCTCGCCGAAAAATCCAACAAAAATACTCGAAGAATTTCCCATATCATCTGATATGATAAATAAACAACAGAATCCCAAACATCAAACTTCGAATTTTCAGGTTTTCTGTCCATCGTTGCCAACATAATCATCAACCTCTCTCACTGTCTTAAGGTACCCTTATCTTTTGGTTCTTCCATTATCCATCATCCTTACGATGTTCTTCCGATTGCTGTTGATCGAGGCCAATTGAACGATTCAAAATGCGTTTTTTATAATTTGTCTACGCTGTTGAAGAATTGACAATCTCGGTTGGGGTTCATCCGATTCTTGAATTTCGTTGCACGACTTCGAATAAAATTGAAACGGGCTATATCCAGAATCGACGGAATTGTGATCATTTTTTATAATCTCTTGACCTGGTTGCTTTGTGGTTATATCAAGTATTCCGTCTGCCGCCCCTTGATATGCTTATTTCATATTCGATTTTTAGGGTTTTATGATTAAAAACTACATGGGTTTAATTCTTATGAATAGAATCATGAGCTGGGTTTAACTTGACGATTCTCTGCTAGCTTTTTTAACTAATATCTTTTCGTTCTCTCTGCTTGATTTTGCAATGTCAAAGTATGTTTCCGAATTCTGTTTCCTTACTAGAAACATTTTGGCTGAATGTGTACATGGTTAATCGCAGGCAGTAAACGACATTTAATTTGGTACCCACCTGATATATTCGACAGAGGTGGGAGGACAAATAGAGAGGGTCTACTGGTTCGCAGAGCCATTGAAAATTTCTGCGGGCCTCAAATCCTCTCTGATTCTTTCTTAAAATCATAATCATGGGTTCCGTTTGTTGCTGCTTACGTGATGAATGTGAAGATTATATTAATCCCAATAGTTCCGTATACAGAAACTGCATTTGCCTTCGATGCTTCCTTCAAAACTTCTTATACATGGTAGGCTCATCAATACTCATCTAACGTTTCATGATTCCATTTCTTCATCAATACTTATTCTACGATTTCTTACAGTACACATCATTATTTCAAAGAGGGGAAGAACACGTGAGGCTTCCAAGCCCTAATTCCATTCAAGGGACAACAACGTCTTTTAGTTCATCAGCATCACTCGACAATTCTCTATCTGGGGTTTACAGATCGCCTCCTAGACCTTTACCATACGATGTTGATCCTAGGTATATTCGTCTTCAAAGAGATGGACTGGTTTCTAGAAGGGAGAAAGGGTCAAGTCGTTCACAGGAAGAAGGTGAACCATTAAGAGGAAGTGATAGTGATAATGAAACAGATCCTTTATGTGCTGGTACCAAATGGAATAATGGTTCCACTTGTGAAGATGGAACAAAAGGGTTACAGACAAAGTCTTCTTTGAAGGTTTCAAACACAGAACAGTCAACTGGATATGCACATATTTTTTCTTCATCTGAAGATGAAGACGTTTGTCCGACATGTCTTGAAGGTAAATTTAAACATCATGTAGCGTTATGGAAGGGTATTTATGACATTTTCTGTTTGCTCTATGATTACAGAATATACTACAGAAAACCCTAAGATAATTACAAAGTGTTCGCATCATTTTCACCTTGGTTGCATATATGAGTGGATGGAAAGAAGTGAAAGCTGCCCTGTTTGTGGCAAGGTAATGTTTCATTATATGAGTTATTTTTTTTTATAGTTTTTTTTATGTGAAGTAAATGGAACCCATGATCAAATATTTGTAGGTGATGGCATTTGATGAGACTGTTTAGGCTTAACATGAAGTGTTCCTGTTATAATTGAGGCCCCAAAAGAACTGAAGATGGTAAAGAAACTAAGAAAACAGCTTGTAAATTCATTGTGAATACACGCATGTTAATGTTACCAGTGTTTTATCGTGTAAAAAAATGGATAATTGTTCGATATAAGCTCTGTCACAGGCTTGTCCTTATTATAATTTTACATGTTCTCCTCAGAGATGTTCTAAACTACTCTCGTACACCTAATTATTGAAAGAGTTTATTGAAATATACAGAAAAAGTGCTTATTAGCTTATGGGTTAACAAAACACATATTAAGAAAAAAGTGTTTGGATTAGCTTATCCGATACCAAAGTGCTTATTAGCCTTAAAGCAAGGGTAAAACTGTAATTTGGTTTAAGAGGTTGAAAATGCCGATCTTTTTAATTAGTTAAAAAATAAGGGTAAAAATGTAATATGGCTTTCTCCTCTAATAAACAATTCTAAATAAGTTACTAAATCGGAATAAGATGATAAAACATCTTCAAATTCAATAAGCAATCTCAAACACCCTTGAACATGCAGATTATATCTTTCTATATTTACATTAAATATCATATCATTAGCAAAGAATGATTATGATTCAAATCAAGAACAACATAAACAAACTTTATTCAAGAGGAAAAGTGATATATTATTACAAACGTATATGTATGAATGTGTAAAACAACTTTATTACACTCGTATAAGTAGCAATTACTAGATGAAATCAGTTATTTAGCAGCCACTTGAAAGGCTCTGAGAAACACTTCTGCTGGTTGGCCACCACTCAATTGATGCTTCCCATTAATCTGAAACAAAAGTCGATTGAAATTAGCACTGTAAATTTAAAAAAAAAAAAATGCAGTAAATATAATTTCCAAATCACCTACCACATAATGAGGGACACCGGAAATGTTGGCCGAGTACTTCTTAAGTTCTTCATTAACCTGTAACAAGTTCATAATTTGGTTTTAGTACGTAAAAAAGTGAACATCTTTTTCTAATTTTGATAAAGTTTACGCGGATTACCTCATCAAGTCCCTCTTTTGGATCATCAAGAAGCTCGGCTGCTCCTTCTACCCCAACTTTCCTAGCAGATTCCACAAGAAATTCCCTGAATGAAAAGAAAATAAGAAAACTTCTTTTTGAATAATAGGGTTTCAAAATATGATCAAGTGAAGTTACCTGTCACCTATAAACTTTCCCTGTGTGAAATACCCTTTGAAAATCTCTTCAACAAGACTGTGCTGTTTATCAAGCCCCTGTTTCCCAGCAAAAAGTATGAGCCTGTGGCTATCCACGGAACTTCCCCTGCTTACAAGAAATAGAATCTGTCAGTTCTTGATGTGATTCCATAGTTTGATAATGGTAGTAGGCAAAAACGGAATGGAATTATAAACTTACGTGAGGCCTGACATGCTGTATTCCAATCCAAGATCCTTAAAAACCTTAGACATATGAGTAGTCATTTGATCTACTCGTGATCCGAATTTGCTCCTGTAGTAATCCAACTTGTTAACCCCGTCTTTAGAAGCAGCAGGGTTCAGTAAAAATGGGTGCCATTTAATCTGTTTCAGAAGTAATGGATTAATATAAAACAGAAGAAAACAGCTTCAAGTAAGGAAGAAGGGAGAGAATTAGAACCTCGAAATCGTATTCGTCTTTTGATAGATCTAAAGCTTTGTCCAGATTCTTTTTCCCCACGTAACACCATGGGCACACACTGTCAGCACTCACGTCAATTTTGATGAGCTTCTTCCCGGCGGTACTTGCTGATTGAGCCATTAATTTGGTGTATCTGAACAAAATTTACCAATCAATTCAGTTGTTCCCTAAAATATTTTCAACCACAACAGACTCGCAGTTACAGAAATATGCAACGTTGTTGAACTGAAGAAAATGTTTAGAGTAAGCATTAAAATCGAAGAAAATGTTGATATCCGATCATGAAGTTGATATATTCAATCGATAATCGTGATCCGTGAAGATAAACAACAGCATCCGACGATGGTACCTTTGTCAAAATTGAGGGCTGAAGACTGACCTCGAAATTTATGGACTTGGACGTTGTTGAACTGAGGGAGAACAGAGAAGAGGATTTATTCCGGGTGTATATATACGTCTATTGATGCCAAATACATCATTTGCGTTTTCGTATGTTTCCCACGGAACGCGCTTGTTTGACTTCGATTGTCAACAAGCTACGTCATGGATGATCACCAATCAAGGGCTGAAGTGGTACTAGTGTAAAGTAGAGGGCCGAAACATATATTTTGTTGAATTTGGCTCCAATTTGAGCTACAACTTTTTCATTATGATGAAAACAAAAACGTCCATGCATTTGCAACATGCTGCTTTTACTCGATGAATATAGATCTAAAACCTAATGCATTCCGACATATATAGTCATTTTCTTTTACTTATATACATGAAGTCTTAACCAGTAAAACACGGACAAGTAAAACACGGACATTGTCACTTTATGTATTTGGATGTGTTTTATTCCATCATTGCCCCCGTCTACATTCTTCTTCCCTCATCCATGTCTCATTCCCCGAAAAAAATAGATCACTTCACTTACCTTCTCGATAGAACACCATCATTCCTCTATTCTTTTCACCAAAAATCATTGCTACTCTAATCTTCTTACCGAAAGAAAACCACAAGATGAAATAATCGCTCCTCCTATCTTCTTCCCGAAGAATTTTACATCGTTGGTGAAAGAGGAAGAGTTGGAACACTTTTAATCTTCTGTCCCGATAATAACACTCCTCTCTCTTCATGGCCAGTCCTTAGCGGTGATGAAAAAGCACAATCCCAAGTTCCATGGTGTCCGTTCTGATAAAAGTCTCAAGTTCCATGAGGCCAGTTCTAATAAAAGCAACACATTTTTCTTTTTTCAATATTTTAAAGATCTCATTTATTGTATGAGACTTTTTTCGTTTTTAGTATATCGCTTTCATTTCATATTTTCTTCTTACTATGAATTGTCACCGTACTAATGTTACCTTTTTAATCTACAAAAAAATTCACAAATAATTCCTTGTTGCGTAAACTAGCATTTCAGATTTTTTTTTACCGAAAATTAACATCTCATTTTTCTTTTATTTGAAAGTGCATGGTGTTTTTAGCCTTTCAAATTCATTTTAAGGGAAAATTAACATCTTGCCTTTTTATTGATTGTTTTCTAGAGACACAATGCGATATATTTTATTATTTTTAATATTGTCATTTAATATTTTAATTTAAATTGGTTATTGAATATACAATCACTTGTTATTTATCATCTCTAAACAAAATAAAATAGTCATTTATTCAGGTATAGACAATTTATTCAGTTAAAAACAGTCTTTTATACGTACAACACTTTATCCAGACAAAAATCGACTACCAATTCATTTACTTTACTAATACATGCCTTAGGAAAAAAAGAAACAAGCCATATTGTTACAACCTTCGACAAACTTGATTACTTTGGGCTTGCCAAAACAAGTTACAATATGTTGATGCAAAACTTCAAACAATTCCCTTGTGTTTTGATGACCGCAAAATTGAACTCTTTGAATTTAACAAGATTTATGTGCTTTGTGATTTTCCATATTAAACTGAATCGGGATAACTAGAAAGTTCATAACGATTAAAAAAATGAGGATTTGATATTAGAAAGCTTGCCAAAAAGATAGAAAATGACAATACTTCATCGAAGATTGTAACGAAAATCACTTTGATCATCAATTAGAGATGTATCTTTTATTGGTGATTTTAATGTCACGGACCATTTAGTGTAATTGGAAATACATGAGTGGCAGTGGAGGGTTAACGTGATCTAATACAAGTTAGGTGATATATAGTGCACAATTGTATATAATGCGTGTTTGATCTCGAACACGACAAAATATGGGGGTTAAAAAGGTCGAGACAATGTCTCCTGCAGGGTCCAAGGGGTAGAGTCATTTTGGTCAAGAGGCAATGCCCCAAAACCTCTACAAAAATTTGAACATGGAATACCATGGAAAAAGTGTGACATCCGCCTAAAATGGATTCGGGTCAACCCAACCCAATTGGAAATCTAATAAACCCTAATCGAGATTACTTGACGCTAATAGGATCAAAACTCATACACTACGTTATAAATTGATGTTAATAGCAATATAGCATAGTATAATGTTATAACTATAATCAAATTAAATTATGATACCATATTATAATCAAATAAAAGTATAATTCTCTAACTAAATTAAAAGAATCAAACTTGAATGCTATAATTAAACTTCAAATCAAAATAGATTGTTATAATCAAATAATAACCTATTTTTTTATAAAACTCTATTTTTATAAACACTACATTAAATTTTATAAAACTCTTAAGATGCTTGTGCTAGTGGAAAATTATGAAGACCACCAAAAGTCAAAAGATATTCCCATGGTCTCCCACTCACACCTCCCATCATCTTTCCTTTCCTTTTCCTCTCACCACATTATTCTCATCACCACTCAAACCCTCTCTATTCTTTCTCTCACTCTCAATCTCGAAATTTCTCCAAGAAAGCTTCATTTTCCAGCTAAGAACAATCCCTCATACTCAAATCTTCATCCCTCTTGAAGCATTCCTCAAGGTATGTTGTTAAAAGTTTCAAATTCATACATGAAACAAATTAAATCCACCAAAATATCTAAAACTTATTTTATGTATAAACCTGATTTTTCTCAGAATCCCATTAATAAAATAAGAAGTTCTGGAAATTTTCAGAAATTAACTCATTTTTATCGAATTATTATAATTATTGCACTAAAATAGGGCAATAATTCATATAAAATACTTTTTGTATTCAATAAATTCTGAGAAAATTATGGGATGACCCATAAACTGAGAAAACATAATTTATGAAGTTTCATGCATTTATATTACAGTTTTATGGTTATTTTGTGTTTTATTTTGTTGAAGCTAAATAAATAGAAAAATATAGTTATGTATGTCAAAAACACGATTTTATATTTTTCGCACCTTAATAACATTATAAAGACCCCATGCAAAAATTTACAGATTTTTGTAAGAATGTTTTCTTATTTTTCCAAATTTAATGATTGTTTAATGGGTTAAATTGTTAATAAATAGCTATACAAGTCCGAAAATTATAAACCCTTGTCACAATATCATATATGTCATATTAATCATAGATAAAAAGTTTAATGAATTTTCCTTAATAGTTTACTATTATTTATGATTTTATTGATTAGTTAATAATGAAAAACATAATAAATACTTCCCATTGTCCACAATATCCACAATATTTACAGTAGGCTCAATATAATGTTATAAAACTATGGTTAATTTTCCAGAATTTTTGGGAATCATTTATTATTTTTCCCGAAATTTGTTGTGGTTTAATTATTAAAATACTAAATAAATACTAAAGCAGTTAAGAAAAATATGAAAATTTTACATTAATTACTATTTTATGAAATAATGATTTTCTGATAATTTCAGAATGTTTCATTACTGTTTAGTATTTAAAACCATTTTCCTAAATATCTAAGCATGTAAAAATGCATTTTTAATGATTATTTCATATAAATAATTGTTTATAATATATAAAATCTGTAAATACTTATAATTTGACTAGTTATTATTTTAATAAGAAATTATTAAAATCTTGCCTAAATTGAAAATATAAATTAATTAAGCAAAGTAATTAATTCAATTTAAAATTCATTTAACATATGAATACATTAATATTCAAAACAAAATTTGGATTATTGTTAATTCATCTAATATAAGAATATATGTCTAATTATTTTTATTAATACTATATTTCCGTTTATCGATTCCTAAGCCAAAACTATTAATTATATTAGGTTCTACGTCATTTTGACCCGAGCCGTCTTTCGTACGACACGCGTATTCCGTTTGGACTAAAGTGAGTAATCTACCCCATATTTTATAATTTTCAATACTTTTGGGGTGTATCATGTGGTTCTAATATGTTTTCAACTTCATTTTATTATTTTATCACAATTGAGACATTGTTGAGACATTTATACTTGAATCATTATTTGTATAATTATTGTTTGTTTACGCTACATGTACTTGTAGTGCATTATCATTTTTAGTCTAATCTCCATGACTATGCCCGTATTCTTGAGGTACGTTATGGACAATAATAGCGCTATTGGGTTGACCACCCCGCCTTGGGACGCTAAGGTGATTGATTGCACGTGGTTGAGTGTGTATGATGATTAGATGCTCCATCCTATATATATATACATATATATGTATATATAGGGTGAGGACTTATTGTTGTTGTTATCATTTGTTAATCAATTTTTGATTTATAAACTGTTATCTCAATAACACTTGCTTGCCAACTTCAAAAGAAAACAAATTTCAAATTATTCAAACTCACAAGTTTCTTTAATAAAACTAGATTACTCACCAACTCTCGTAGTTGACTTGTTTTTACCCATGATGCAGATTTGAAGAATGAAGTTGATGAAAAGTAGGGTATACCTTAGAAACCCACAAGACTATTTAAATTTGATGTAATAAATGTTGTTTGTATTTGAATTTGTATTTGTATGTTGTGGATCTTGTTTGCCTACTTAGTACTTAATTGAATCTAATCATATTATAACATAGTTGTCATGAGACTTTGAACAATATATCACGCCTTGATCGATTCCGCCAAGGATCGGGGTGTGACAAAAAGTTATCAAAATGAAGAAACATAGAAGAAATAGATAAGTTTTGGGGTTAGTCTGAACTCTCAAGCTGCCGGACAACTAAACTGTCTGGCAGTTGAAATGTTATGGCAGCTAAGCTACCTGTGACGACAACTATGGTGCATATATGATTAGCTTTTTTAGGCAGCTCGAGCAGCTTAATGGAACTCTCTAGAATCCGATTTCAACTACAAATTCCTCAATTTTCGTCAACCTTATTAGTTTTTGGATGTATGAGATATACTCATATATTGTCACTATTAAGGACTCTCATAAATTTGAACGAAACATATACTTTCTAATAAAGTTCTTTCTATTTTGTTCCTTTAAATAACAATGTAATAAATGCATTCATTAATTTCAACGAGTCCTATATCTACAACATATGTGTCTATCTATATGGAAAGTATAATAAAAGTATAATAAATATGATTACATAAAATACAAATATGAAAAGTGTAGATAAATACAATTTCATACATTACAAAAATATAGTGATAAAATATATCACTAATAGTCCCCACAATCGAAGTTGGAGGAGGGCGGATGATGACTCTCTCGAAATACGTCAGATAGAACTCTGGGTAAACCCTTTGTAAATATATCGGTTCATTAATACCTTGATGGGACATGTAGAACTTGTATCTCTCCCTCTATTTCTTTTTTAAGGATAAATGAATATCCATTTCAATATGCTTTTCCCGCAAGGTAAATGGCGCCAATATTATCATAGTAGACAATGGTTGCCATTGAAAGA
Organism: Cichorium intybus; assembly: GCA_023525715.1. Lineage (NCBI taxonomy): Eukaryota > Viridiplantae > Streptophyta > Magnoliopsida > Asterales > Asteraceae > Cichorium > Cichorium intybus. The sequence goes on from CM042014.1 coordinate 28,328,921, forward strand.
GGACATTGAAGTTCAGATAGCAGATTCCTTAACTAACATGCTTCAGGGATAGCCTTTGCAACACCCTGATACTTCCCTTTTGTATTATACCGTGATAAGACTATCCCCATTCACAACCCAACCCAATCTAACTTTTTATTTAAAAATTAATATCTCTCTCTTCCATATACAGAACCCATTTTAACCCAATCTTTTACACACATTAGCAACCCAACCTAATCCTATATTTCAATTAAAAAACAAAATCATAAAAAGTTATTAATAGTGGTCTTATTTTGTAGAGGAAAAAAATTAGGAATTATGATATGTTTTATTTATTTTTTAACAAATAATATATTTAGTTTTTAATAGGATAAAGTTTAAAAAGAAGGAAAAAGAAAAGAAAAACTAAAAAGAAATGGAGAGAGAGGGCCGTGAGCTTGGATCGTGGGGGTGGCCTAGTGATATCGCGTAAATTATACATATTTTCCGGGCGATATCAGTGTCGTTTTAGTATTAGTTTCATACATTTTATGATCTAAAGATACCTAATATGCTAAAAATACATTTTGTAGCTAAAAGACACATTTGGAGCAAAAGATCGGATTTTACAAGAGATGTGAGCGTTAAACGAAACGAAATGCATTTCTGATTACAGCCAAGGCGCACCCCGCCCAGAAATCAGGCGCACCGCGCCTAGGGTGATGACTGTGTTCGACATGCTGGTCCACTTGAGATTAAATTAATGAAGCGTGGGTTCATGTAATGATTCAACCAGGTTGCCTACCATGTGCAAGGCGCACCACGCCTCACCTTTGGGCGCACCCCGCCCAGATCCAATCTGAAAAGCGATCCACCACGTGACCTTTCCAGCGATAAAGACTGCCAGATCTCTGCCAGATCTGATCCACTCAGGCGCACCCCGCCCTCATGGAGGCGCACCGCGCCCTGAGACTCCGACTACTATATATACAAAGCTTTGGACGACCATTTGAAGAACCATTGTTAGAATCCAAGATAGAAATCAGTCATTTAGCATCTTAGAACTATTATACTTCGTGTATTTCAACATTTTATGTGTGATAAATGTATTTGAGAGTGATTTACATTACAAGAAGGAGCTAGGATCTTCATTTGTTGCAAGGATTCGTCGATTTTAACCGGTTGGTATCTTTTATCATGTATTCTTCTTATGATTGTTGTATATTTGATACCATGCTAGGCTAGATCCCTGTAGCTTTTGCCTAGGTAATGTTGATTCATTAATATAAATTTGTGTTGATCTAGTTCTTGATTCGAGTTAAATATCGGTTAGACTATATAATTTGCATGCTATACATATTGAATTTGATTAGAGTTTATAATCTCGATAACCTTCGTCATATGATTATAGTTTATTGACCATTTAAACTTATCGATCATATGAACCATTTTGATGTGTAATTGACACCTATATATCATTGGACTAGTTATTGACCATTTAACTAGTGACGTTATTTTAGTTATAAACTTGATTAGTGAAATAAAACTTATATCATATTCAGTTACAACTCATGACCATTGATTGTATGATCATATCACTATGACCATTAGGGTATGGCCTATGTTTGCATGCTAGATTATATTAATTATTCATAACTATAAGTTATTTAGTTACATGACCATTGTGCTATATTTACTTAGAAATTATAGAATTGGTGACTTGACCATATGATCCTACCACTTAATGCTACCTATTTTAACTCATTGCACATAATCAAAACTAGTCAACTTAGATTTATATGAATCAACAAATCCTAGGCGAAAGCTTTCCTTGTTATAATTTGATCATATTATCTCTTTATTGTTGTGTTGTTACGATAATTGTTATTTATTATTTCGTTTACTTTACAAGCATCCAAAACTTAGTTTTACGAGTTTTCATTAAAACTCGCCTCTAAAACAGTTTGATTGATAATTGAAAACCTTAAGTTAGTTATTAATTCCCTGTGGAAATTCGATACCTTTACTTACCAAAACTATACTATTAAATGATCGAGTAATACTTGCTCGTTAGTCTAATAGTCTTATAATTAGGTAAATAATTGGATTAAGACTTTAAAATCATAATAACTACAAGTTAGTTGTTTTGTACACAACAAGTTTTTGGCGCCGTTGCCGGGGAATTATTCAATTAATTTTATTGTTTACAATTGTTAATCAATCGATCCTTTTTACGGTTTCTACCGTAGAAAGTTAATTTTTCTAGTTTGTTTCAAAACTTGCATGTATTTCTCTATGTTTGTTTACTAAATAATTTTAAGACCCGCTTGCAATTTATTTAGTTATTTCAAACTAAATTGATTATCAATCCAACTATCATGCTAGTAATTCTACTTACGAGAACGGTGTCAGAATAGACAGATCCGGTTTGGTTGTTGGATTTTCGAAAGGTCATTGACCGAAAGAGTCCTGCCTCCCTACTGTCCTGCCTGGCCGTTCTTTATTTGATAGTCAACGCATTATAGTGGATTTGATAAGATATTCGGTTGTTATAACTAATTGATTACATAAAGGTTTTAAAGGGTTTTAATTTTTTATTCCATTTGTTATTTTTATAAAATATTAATTTTATATAAAAAAAAAACATTCAATTTTAAATTTATTTTAATCTTTTAAAAAAATTATATATAAAAAAAAAAAAAAAAAAAAACGCACCCAACTTGCAAACAGTTTCTAATGTGCAGTTTATGACCCGAAGTTCACAACCGAACATCATACCTCCATTGAACGAACCAGAACGTGAATTTAACATCAGGAGAAAAACAAGAAGAAGTATATTCCCAAAAGAAGAACCAATAGAAGAAATGGCTGCCCCAGTTAACGAACCAGAACCAACCTTGAAAGCATACTACAACCGAACACGAGACGGAACAGGACCAAGCCTCATACGCCCAAAAATTCCTGAAAATGCTAATTTTGAGCTTAAAGGCCATTACCTTTCCGCTCTAAAAGGCATTACTTTCAAAGGGACGGAAGACGAAGATCCAGTCGAACACATCGAACAAGTCACAGAAATAACTGATTGTTTCAACATTCCAGGAATTTCCTCAGACGCAATCATGTTACGAATTTTTCCGATGACGCTACGCGAAGGTGCAAAGAAATGGTTAAAGAGACTACCTCCAGGTTCCATCACTACCTGGGACGGATTAAAATATGATTTCATTGAAGAATACACTCCACCTTCCAAAATCAATAAAATGAAAGCAAAAATTCAAAACTTCCTTCAAGACGAAGATGAAACTTTGTACCAAGCATGGAGTCGATTCAAAGAATTGATTCAAGATTGTCCACAACACGATATGGACAAACATCAGAAAGTACAGAAGTTTTATGATTGCATCAATACACAAACCAGACAATTACTCGACGGGCGAGGACCACTAATAAACCTAACCGCCACAGATGCTTACGAGAGAATTGAGGAACTTGCAAAACATTCACACCACTACCATTCCTCAAGAGATCCGTCATCTCGAAGGAAGCTAAAAGAAGAAGCAGTGGAAGGAATGTCAGCCATACACAACCGACTGGACCAATTTGGGAGAGACCTAAAGAAAATGAATCAAAGCATCCATGCCATCGCGGTAGGATGTGACAACTGCAGCGGTCCTCACCTGCAAAAAGACTGTCCTTACGATGAAGACGGTAACAAGAAAGCAGATGCATGTTACTCATCCGGAGACAGATTCGACTACCCGATACGAAGAAATAACTGGCGGGGAGGAAATGATATTTACAACCAACAACAGAGGCAACAACCACCATACGAACGCCAGCAACAACCCTATAATCAACATCAACATAAACAGCCACCACCAGGATTCAACCCACAACATACCCAAGAAAAGAAGCCAAGTTTAGAAGACATTTTGGGCAAATTTATGGAAGGATCAGAAAAGAGACACTCAGCAACGGAAGTTCAACTGAGAAATCAAGCAGCCTCCATTCAAAACATCGAAAACCAAATTGGTCAAATATCCAAAGTTTTGCAAGATAGATTACCAGGGACGCTTCCCACCAACACCGAGCCAAACCCACGAGCCCAAGCCAAAGCAATAACTACCAGAAGCGGTAAAATCATCCCACCAGCAGTCGTGGAAAATACCATCGATTCAACTCTTGAATCACAAACAGGTAAAGCGGAGAAAGATAACGAGCATACAAAAGGCGAAGGAACAAAAGAGACATCTTCAACAGAGCCGCACCAACCGATCATTCCATTTCCTCAACGGTTGAAGAAAGAGAAAGAGGACAAAGAATTCAAGAAATTCCTTGAACACCTAAAGCAGCTAAGCATCAACATTCCTTTCGTTGATGCAATCACACAGATGCCAAAGTATGCCAAATTCCTAAAAGACCTTCTCACTAACCGCAAGAAAATGGAAGAAGTGTCATTGGTCACATTAAGTGAAAAATGCTACGCTACGATGATGAAGAACTTACCAGAGAAAGTGGGAGACCCCGGCGGTTTACATCTTCCTTGCACATTTGGAAACCATGCTAGCAGCTATGGTTTGGCAGACTTGGGTGCCAGCATAAATTTAATGCCATATTCTTTCTACAAGAAATTACATCTACCAGAACCGAAACCAGTCCGAATGGCAATTAATCTTGCTAATAAGGCGGTAACTTACCCAAGAGGTATTGTAGAAGATCTTCTTGTTAAAGTTGACAAATTTGTTTTTCCTGTAGATTTCGTCATACTGGATATGAAGGAAGATGATGAAGTTCCTATTCTTCTCGGAAGACCCTTTTTGGCCACAGCAAGAGCATTAATAGACGTCCATGACACAAAACTAACCATTAGGGTTGGCACTGACGCCATCACCTTTGGCATGGACCATACGATCAAACACTCAACGATGAGTGATGACACGGTCTTCCATATCGACACTTTCGATTTGCTATTGGAAGAAGAGGCAAGGGCGATACAAGAAGAAAACCACAGTCATGAAATGCAACTTGCTGAGAAATCTTTCGATCCAGAAAAGGATCTGAAGGAACTGGAAGAACTATTGAAAGATGAACCTCATTTTGCTGACCAAGATGAAACTATACTTCCAAAACAAAATTCTCCAAGGAACCAGAGCATTCCAGAATTGAAAATACTTCCAAACCATTTGGAGTATGCATTTTTGACTGAGACCAAAGAGCACCCAGTTGTCATTTCTGCTGAATTAAGCCAAGAGGAGAAAGAAGAACTTATGAAAGTTCTAAAAAGAAGGAAGAATGCAATCGCATGGAGCATCTCAGACATCAAGGGAATAAGCCCTACCATATGCTCTCACAAGATACTGATGGAAGAAGACTCAAAGCCATCGGCCCAGCACCAAAGAAGACTTAACCCTAAAATGCAAGAGGTGGTGGATAAAGAGATCATGAAGCTACTTGATGCGGGTATCATCTACCCGATTTCTGATAGCAAATGGGTCAGTCCTATCCATGTCGTTCCAAAGAAGGGAGGAATAACCGTCATTACCAACAAAAAGAACGAAGTTATACCTACAAGAACAGTGACTGGATGGCGGGTGTGCATCGATTATCGCAAATTAAACGATGCAACACGAAAAGACCATTTTCCTCTTCCCTTCATTGATCAAATGCTTGAACGTTTATCAGGAAAAGCATATTACTGTTTTTTGGATGGTTTTTCAGGTTATTTTCAAATTCCCATTGATCCAGAAGATCAAGAAAAGACCACTTTCACCTGCCCTCAAGGAATCTTCGCATACCGAAGAATGCCTTTTGGTCTATGCAATGCTCCAGCTACTTTTCAAAGATGTGTCTCGGCAATCTTCCATGACATGATGGAAAACTCAATGGAGGTTTTCATGGATGACTTCTCACTTTTTGGTAACTCATTTACCGATTGTTTGTCTAATCTAGACAAAATGCTTAAACGATGTGAAGAAACCAATCTAGTGCTCAATTGGGAGAAATGCCACTTCATGGTTAAAGAGGGAATAGTCTTGGGCCACAAAGTTTCGGGTCGAGGGATTGAAGTCGACATAGCAAAGGTTGAAGTCATTGCTAAACTTCCACCTCCGACCAACGTGAAAGGAGTCAGAAGCTTCTTGGGACATGCCGGTTTTTACCGGAGGTTTATAAAAGATTTTTCTAAAATAACAAAACCTTTAACACAACTTTTACAAAATGATGTAAAATTTGATTTTAATGATGAATGTGTTAATGCTTTTGAATTTTTGAAGCTTCAATTAACCACTGCTCCAATCATGATCGGCCCAGACTGGAATCTACCTTTTGAACTAATGACAGACGCAAGTGATATCGCGTTGGGAGCCGTCCTGGGCCAAAGAATCGAAAAGAAGTTCAAGCCAATCTACTACATCAGCAAAACTCTGAATCCTGCCCAAGAAAATTACACTACCACTGAAAAAGAACTCCTAGCAGTAGTGTATGCTTTTGATAAATTCCGGCCTTATCTGATTTTATCAAAAACTATTGTCTATACAGATCACTCAGCAATCAAGTACCTGTTCAACAAGCAAGATGCCAAACCCCGCTTAATTCGTTGGGTATTGCTGTTACAAGAATTTGATATTGAAATTCAAGACAAGAAAGGATCCGAGAATTTGGCAGCAGATCATTTGTCAAGACTGGAGAATGCGGAGCAGAAGGCAAGAAAAGAAAAGGAAGTAAACGATTCCTTCCCTGAAGAACATGTAATGTCAATACATGTTAAAATGGAAACCCCATGGTATGCGGACATTGTGAACTACCTTGCAGCAAAAGTGCTGATCGGAGGACTTACCCATCAACAGAAAAAAAAGTTCTTTGCCGACATCAAGTACTACCTATGGGATGAGCCATACCTTTTTCGATCATGTCCGGATAACATCATAAGGAGGTGTGTACACGGGAAGGAAATTGAAGACATACTTAAGCAATGCCATCAAGGACCTACAGGTGGACATCACGGGGCAAATTACACCGCGAGAAAAGTGTTTGAAGCAGGGTTTTATTGGCCCACAATCTTCAAGGACGCAACAACTTTCGTCAAGACATGCGATCCATGTCAACGAGCGGGTAATATCTCATCCAAAAATGAAATGCCATTGCATTCCATACAGGTATGTGAAATTTTCGATGTATGGGGTATTGACTTTATGGGGCCTTTTCCTAATTCCCAAGGAAACAAATATATATTGGTTGCGGTTGACTACGTATCAAAGTGGGCTGAAGCAAAAGCTTTACCCACAAATGATGCTCGAGGTGTGGTTAAATTTTTGAAAACCATTTTTGCACGTTTTGGTGTTCCTAAAGCTCTTATAAGCGATAGGGGTACTCATTTCTGCAACAAACAAATGGAGAATGCTTTAAATAAGTATGGGGTAACCCATCGAATATCCACACCTTATCACCCGCAATCAAGTGGTCAAACGGAGATCACAAACAGGGCTTTAAAACGAATTTTGGAAAGATCCGTGGGAACTAGTCGAAAAGATTGGTCCGAAAAGCTTGATGATGCACTCTGGGCTTTTCGAACCGCTTTTAAAACACCTACTGGCACTACCCCCTACAAATTGGTGTATGGAAAAGCTTGTCACCTCCCAGTTGAGGTTGAACACAAGGCATTCTGGGCCTTGAAATCGTGTAACATGGATTTTAATCTTGTCAATACTAACCGTTTGTGTCAATTAAATGAGCTAAATGAACTACGAAATGACGCATACGAAAATTCAGCAATTTACAAAGACAAGACCAAAAGATGGCACGACTCAAGGTTAAAAGGAAACAAAGATTTCCAACCAGGGGAAAAAGTCTTACTTTATAATTCACGTTTAAGACTATTCCCTGGAAAGCTGAGGACAAGATGGTATGGTCCGTTCACAATAAAAGCAGTGTATCCACACGGGGCTGTGGATCTTTTTAAGGAAGGAGGAGAGACCTTCAAAGTGAACGGACACAGACTTAAGCGGTACGAGGAAGGCGTTCACATCGAGAACGAACGCGAAGACATCCCACTCCAAACAGTAGAACCTTAGAGTGGAATGGAGTCCAGCTAAAAAGACTCCAAATCTATGAAAAAGAAGCGCTACCGGGAGGCAACCCGAGTTTTTGATTGGTATGTGTTATTTGTTATTTTTCCTTTGGTTTTATTTGATTTTTATTAAAAAAAAAAAAAAAAAAATTATTATATATATAAAAAAAAATAATAATAATAAATAAATAAAAAATAGAAAAATATAACAGATAAATAAAATAAAATTGTGTGATAAAAAAATAAAATAAATAAAAGAAACTAGAGGGGAAAATTATAAGCTTCAAAGAGGAAAGCCAGGCGCCGGGCGCACCCCGCCCAGGTAAGGGCGCACCGCGCCGGTTCACAGACATAAAACACAGGTAAGCTGTGTTTGTTTCATTTGTACCAAAACATTTCCCCTCTAGCGCAGCACGCCGACAGGAGCCCGAGCCAAAACCTCCAAAACTCGATTTTTGCTTCTATTTTCGTGGTTAATCTTCATATATGGGTATGATTTCTTTAATTCTTTCCTTTCCTTGTGCATTATAATAACTTTTCTTGCTAGATTTCATAGTTTTTAACATCTAATTGATTGAATTTCTTCCATAATGTGTTCTTGAGTTGGAATCTCGTTTTTCTTGATTATAGTCCAATTTTGGTGTTATTTTGATATAGTTATTGATGCACATGACTAGTAGAGTACATTACAAACTTCAATTGCATACAAAAACATCAAATTCACACAAATTTAACAAATTGGGGAAGAACAAACCCTAGAATTTTGATTGTTGATTTTTGATGTAATTGATATTTGTTTTGTGATATGTGTGGTCTATTGTATCAATAATCATAATGCATACACGAATATTGGCTGATTGTGAGCAAAATTGTGGTTTGAAAACAGCTTGAACAGGCAGAACCTGAGTTGCCGCAGGGCGCACCCCGCCTTTCCCAAGGGCGCAGCGCGCCTGGCTCCTGCCAGGCCATATTAGCTTGATTTTCTTGCTTGTTTGGCTCATTGTTTGTATTGATTTGCAGGTACCAAATTCAAGACCTCAAAAACTAATCACCCATATTTGAGATTTGGGAATTCAGAAGAAGACCGGGATGCAAAATATGTCTTGGCTAGTTTGATAAAGAAGGATATGAATGTTGCTCCAGCAATTGATTGGGACAAGCTGGATGCGATTGGAATATCAGATAAACTGGCACCTTACCTCATCCGCCAATTCGAAGATCCATTATTTGGGGTAGTGATTGACGAGGCTTGGAACAACATCTTCCGGATAAACGAAAACGTACATATGGAGCTAACGCTAGAGTTTCTTTCTACTTTCAAATATGAGAAAGAAACTGATGAAGATATTCGTTTCCGACTGATGGGGACTTGGTATGATATGTCCCTTGCCCGATTCGCATATCTCCTCGACCTTTACCCCGAGGAGCTGGCATTTCATCCACACTTCCCGGCTTATCTTTCGACGTATGACAAAGGGGATTTCAACGAAGGGAGATGCAGTGAGTTCTTTCAAGAAATAGCAAACGTCAACAACACAATACCACGAGACAACAAAGCTTCCCAAATCCAAAATCCTATTCACAGAATGCTCCACCGTCTCCTGGCGTTTACCGTTAATCAATCATTCGGGTTTGACAAATGCCCGTACCTGGATTTGCCGGCACTTTGGGGAGCAATCAACCCCGATGTGAAATACCACCTCCCACACGCGATCGCGGTATTCTTTAGGGAGCGAGCAAAGGGGCAAAACACGCTTAGCCCAATTTGCGGTGGCAACATGATTACGCGGATCGCCAAGAAATTGGGCGACTTTTCCTCCATCAACATGCTCACGGTCAAAACAGAGCACCCGAAAATCCTCTCCGAATCACATTTTAAATCTATGATTCGGAGGGTGGCGCCGAACACGTACGATTTCATCGGTATTGCTACCACCACTCCGCCACCGGGATTTGGGGCAGAAGCAGCACAGCCCTCTGCTTCCAGACAGAGCCGACGACGCCAGCACGAGCATGAGCAGCAAGGACCGGAACAGGAGGTAAATTTAAATTTCCTCTATAACCAAATGGTCCAGATGGATTTGCGTCGCCAGCGAGAGGCAAATGCCCTAGGACACTACCTGGATGATACACACCAGTTCATGGGACACATGTATCAGCAGGCAGGATGGCAGCTGCCCCCGCATTATCCCTATCAGACATGGGATCAAAGGATGGGAGGAGCAGGACAGTCTAGTGGAGCTCATGGCAATCCATCAGGAGGAGACTATCAGTCGCATGGGTATGGATTTGATGATACTGAGGATTTGGATTGACATTTATGGTATTGTTTGTCATAAATTTTTATTTTGGGTGATTTCTAAAACAAAAAACAAAAAAAACTATGATTTGAATTTTTATTTTGATTTTTTTAGTGTGTCTTTATTTGTGGTGTGTTTAATTATTTATGTGTTTATCTAACCATTTTGTTTGAGATTTTGCGTGCTTTATTTGATGATTGTGCAGAATGATTGACTTTTGTTTCAGTCCTTTTTATAAATAAAAATAAAAATATAATAAGATCGCACTGAAACGATGACATTTCACGATCCATTCCGAGAGCTCCAAGATCAGCATCTGCAATCACCTGTACAATACCTCAGGGGAGTCGGTTCCAATACTCCTTTTTCATAAGTTTTTTATTTTATAAATATTTATACAACGGGGACGTTGTATTGTTCAAGTATGGGGTAGGGATTGCAGTACTTACACTTGTATTTTATTTGTCTTTGAGCATTTATAGGTTGATTGCAGTACTTACACTTGTATTTTATTTGTCTTTGAGCATTTATAGGTTAATTTTGGGTAAAATTTTGAAAAATTTATAAATCAGATACCATAGTTCCAAGTCATAAAAATTGAATCATAAGATTGGTCCTGAGTTTTGTTTGAAATTCTTTATACTAAACAAATGAATCACACTTTTAGCCTAACCGACCACTTTGAAACTACTTGTTTGGAAGACAGATGCAGGTGCTCAATGAATTAAGATATGTTAAGATGAGGTTGATTGGGATAATGTGTACACACAAATAATAAGCCTTGCATATTATTTATCAGAAAATTCGCATCTTGGCTTCTGAAAGGATTAACCCTTTGTACTCCCAAGTCTCAAACAACCTTACACTTCCACCTTCTCATCACTATTTTTGATTCATCGCATGGATTCCTGATGAAACTTGAAGACGATCCCCTATTATACATCATTGGGATCAAATCATAAGATTGATCAATAATACCAGCTTGATCACAATCTACTTCCACGCATCTAAGAAAATTATTAGAAGCCAAGTTCCTGAGAAAAGAGAAAAAAGTCAAAGAGATCCAACGATTAATTATAGACTTCAAAGAAAATGAAGAGCAAAAAGACGAAAACATCAAGAAGTCTACAAAAATTAGAGACTTAACCCGAGCTAAAAATTGAAGATATAGAATACATTGGCATGTCGAGATCGAAGATTGAAGTTTTATGATTAGTGATGAGAAAAAGGAAATGAAAGGTTTGAGACGGTAAACAGTAAAGGACAGTACAAGGGTGAAACTTTCAAAACCGGGTGTTTGCCCAGAGGAAATTTAAAATCCCAATTTCAATAGGATAAAAGCCTCATAAAAGGTAGATGAAAAGTACCCCCACTGGGTACATCCTCTGTTTCATTTGTCTGATACACACTCCTAATCACCAAATCTTGATGAGTCTATTCGTCCTTCGAGTAGCCAAAGAAAGTGGTTCACAACGCTAAAAGTGGGTAACGTTTGTTCAATATATAGGGTCCTTACAAAACTGATTCTGACCATGTTGACTGACATTGACCTTTTTCTATGGTGTCTGTATTTGTTTATTTGGATTGAATTCTTAACCTAAAAATTATTCTAAGAATTGCTTGAGGACAAGCAAAGTTCAAGTATGGGGTATTTTGATATCGCGTAAATTATACATATTTTCCGGGCGATATCAGTGTCGTTTTAGTATTAGTTTCATACATTTTATGATCTAAAGATACCTAATATGCTAAAAATACATTTTGTAGCTAAAAGACACATTTGGAGCAAAAGATCGGATTTTACAAGAGATGTGAGCGTTAAACGAAACGAAATGCATTTCTGATTACAGCCAAGGCGCACCCCGCCCAGAAATCAGGCGCACCGCGCCTAGGGTGATGACTGTGTTCGACATGCTGGTCCACTTGAGATTAAATTAATGAAGCGTGGGTTCATGTAATGATTCAACCAGGTTGCCTACCATGTGCAAGGCGCACCACGCCTCACCTTTGGGCGCACCCCGCCCAGATCCAATCTGAAAAGCGATCCACCACGTGACCTTTCCAGCGATAAAGACTGCCAGATCTCTGCCAGATCTGATCCACTCAGGCGCACCCCGCCCTCATGGAGGCGCACCGCGCCCTGAGACTCCGACTACT